>NTHP01000091.1:1437641-1453569 GCA_003416845.1 Oplegnathus fasciatus | reverse complement strand
CACACACACACACACACACACACACACACACACACACTGTATGAACCTGCAGCTTTGACATCAAAGTCTTGGGGTGGGTCAATGTGTGCCTCCAATAGTCCGAGTCCCCCCATCACCAGCACCACTGTGTCCAACTTCTGCTCCAGCTCTGCTGTTTGCTGCTGCAACCCGGCCTGAGAGGGACCAGACGGAAAGAAATAGGGTTTATCCGTCCAGTTGGACAATAAACAAGTGTCAGATCACATGGTGGAGCTCCGTCTCACCTGCAGGGCGGCGGCCTCTTCTCTCAGAGTCATCGTCTCAGCAGTGAGAGCATCGATCAGCCCACGCTGCTCTCTCAACTCCTCCTCCAGTCTTCTCCTCTCCTGAGCCTCTTTCTGAGCTTCCTCTTCCCTCTAAGGACAGTTAAGTTCAATTGATGTCATGAAATTAAGGACGCTCCAGCACAGTGTCAAACCTCAAGGCAATACTGAGCTAAAATAGTAAGACATTTTTAAATCTGACACAAAAAGTTCTGTTTATTTAAATAGTCCTGAAGGGACAATAGCAGTGTTTGTGCAGGTTTTAGCCCCTTACTACAATTCACATATTTTATATCACTACTGATCCTTGTACAAAGCATGTCATATTGGTTTAGATTTCTGAATTCTGTTTTTCAAACCTTCTAGATAACTGGTTTCCATTCATGGTATGAAAATCAATTTTAATACTTGGTTGGGTTAAGCAATCACAGTGAACACCCAGCCTGCTTTTAGTGTTCTCAAATGTATCTTATTGTTGCAGCAGATTCATTTGAAAAGCACTGCACCACTATACACTGCTAAATTAACTTTGACAAAAATAAAATGAATGGAAATGTAATGAATGAGCCTGTCTAGAAAGTAGGAAACACTTTCAAAAATATGAAACTACAGAATGATTTGGAAAAGTGATAAGCAGTAATATTAAGAGTACTGCATATGATTTTTTAAAAAGGGTTAAAACATGAAAAAACTCTGGTATGGTCCTTTAATTACAACTTTAGTCTCATACTATAATGTTTTAACACAATGATTAAAAAACTTTCGACCCTCAATGAACTCATGTAATAAAAACCTTTAAAGACGCTCTTGTGAGCAAAGCCAATCACATTTCTGTAATGTGTCCATGCACGTTGGATGTAAGCATGCCGTCTATAAGAGTGTTTAATGAGACTTTATTGGACCTATTATAGTACCTGTTTGAGGAGGTGCACTAAACGTCCCAGAGTGGAGACCAAGGCGACAGAAAATCCAGTGAGGCCTTGTGTTCTGTGCTGTTTTTGACCCTGAACTGAAACAGGTTCAGTGTCAGGACCAAGAGTATCCAAGTCTGCCTCCACCTGACCCAACATGGCCTGCAGCAGGCCCAGACTGGACTGGTCCCCACTGAGAGAGGTAACAGAGGAGCCATCCAGCTCTGAACTCTGAGAAACACACTTCCTGGTCCTGCTGGTACGACTACTGATCCTGCCTGAAAAACACATACAGAGACCACACATTTCTTCTGTTTATTGCAGTATTTAGCAGTTCATATGATGACACATCCACACAGAGTGACACATTATGAAGTAACAGATACCTTCTTGATATTACCTGACTGGTTGGAAGGCAGTTCAGGGTTCAGGACTTGAGAAACCAGGACTGATGGTTCCTCCTTGCCTTCCTCTGACTGGCTTTGTCTGGACCGAACACGCTGAACAGCCACTGTGGCGTTGAGAGCTGAAACAAGGTGGGATGAGTTTGTTTGAAGAAAAAGATTTCACACCTGATTAAAAAGCATATTTTTCCTGTTCTACTCCTTCCTTTTGGGGGAGCTCATCTTTTCACCCTACCTGTTCGGTCTGGTGCTCGGCCTGATGTGCAGGGGGTGACAGGAACATTATCTCCGTCTGCCTGGTCAGAGTTGGGACAACGGACTTTCTGTTGCCGTGTCGATCTACCTTGAAACTGTGCCTTCATTTTTCGTACATTGGCCCTGCAAAGAAAAGTATCACAAGCAATGTAGTGATGTCAGCAGGATCTGAAACTTCAGCAGTAATCAGTAAAAGATTCATGTATTATATTTTCCCCCTAACAAAGAACACAATTCAGTTTCTCATCTCAGATTGTGGTGGTGCGTACTGGTTTGCAGGTACCGTCTATTCTGCAGGCATTATTACCTTCTGATTACATGATAGTCTGAACTGCCAGTAGGACAGGCATCCTCATCACTGTAGTCTTCTTCTGAAGCTTCTAGTTCATTAAGAGCCTGAAAAGAACCATTTTATACATGCAAACACGTTAATGGAGACCAAAATCTTTCATGCAAAAAAAAGTAAAAGCAGAATATAAAAAGACAGAGATACAGTACATTATTAATAGGAAAAACGGAGACATAAATGAATAAAAGCTGGTAAATACATAACACCTGTTGGTCCATCATAGACTGGCTGAGCAGTGACAGCTGAGTTGGAGGATCTGGTCTCTGGAGCACAGGCAGCGCTGAGTCAGAGTCACAGTTTGGAGCCATCGTCACACTGGGGTGCCCTGCAGAAAAACACAAACACACTGTATGCAACCAAAAAAAAGCCTTAAAATCTCAGAGAGAAACAATAAAGAGAAACACTAGTTTAGTAACTAACACCCAATCTTAGAAAACTAAATATCCTGTAGACGATGTCATTTTCTGTGTTTTACCTACTTAGCGCTACATTTATGTATCTATAGCTATGACAGAGCAGATGAAAAGCTTTCTACCAGTCTGCCTGCGAGGAGCATCTCCAAACAAGTCTTTGACCACAGCCATGGCTCTGTCGGAGCGAGCCAGCACATCCTGCAGCAGCAGCTGGTCAGAGAACACCTGCAGTGGTAAAACACACCAACACCATCAGCAGCAGCAGCAAACGCTCTGTGATAAACAGCAAAGAAGACACAACTAGCAACAGGAAAAATCATTGTCTCACACACACACCTCCCTGATGATGCTGAGGCTGGCCTGGTCTAGAGATGCAGGGCTCCCAGGGTGTCTGAAACGGCGTTTGAGGGCTTTCTCTCTCAGCTCCCACTGAGCCGCAGCCTTGTTGTGGGATTTGTGAATCTCATGCCGATGGCTCTGAAGCAGAAGGGAACAATCAGAGCAGCAAAGATGGGCTGGAAACAAACAACTGTTTTAATTGTACTATCAGCTCTCTAAAATGATATTCAAGTGCTATCATGATGCATTCTATGAGATGAAACAGTATTAATACACACTAACAAAGCACAAGCACATGGTCAAAGACCTTACCAGCTCTGCAGGTGTCAGCTTGTGCACAGACAGGTCACTGACAGTGCTCTGAAACCAACAAGAGAGGCCTGTCATTACTTAACCGGTTTCAAAACGTAGAGATAATATTTCCTTTATTAAAAATAATGTACAGTGGGGTCCAAAAGTCTGAGGCCACATTGAAAATCTCTAATACTTTCACATAAACCTGGAAATAATCAGAAAGTTTGAGGATTCAGAAACACAGGAAGTTATGACGTGTAAAATGTAGAAGAAATATTTAAGACTGCACTATTTCTAGGTCAGCAATCAAATTTAAGCTAATTTGCAGCATTGACCAACTTAACTCCTTTGTACAAAAGATTTCCTTGAGTTGTATCCCTTATTGAAGCATGCGTTCAGATGACACTCTGGTGGATTTGATCTACTCATCAGAGGCTCGTATCTTATAAATATGGCTGTGCCTCAAGTTTCCAGCAGATTATTGCTCACTATGTAGCATTGTGATAGTGGGAAACAGCATTAGAGCTAAATAAGAGGGGCTTTCTCAGCGTCAAATCATGGCTAGACTAAAGGTTTCTAAGAAGGCAGTGCATGGAGCTCTAAAACACTTTGCAGAAACTGGATCAGTTGTATCCAGGGCACGATCAGGCAGACCAATAGTGACCACACCATCAGAAGATCAATACACCAAGCTTAGTTCCCTGAGAGAAAGAAAAGCATCTTCATCACAGATACAGAATTGTCAAAAGCAGGCTGTCTTGTAGTGGTCTCAGAGGACTAGTGCCAGTTTCTAAACCACTTCTCAGGAGGGGAAATAAGGCCAAACAAACGCTGAGGGTGGGCTAAGAAATACCAGCATTTCCCAGTGGATGACTGGAAAAAAGTTAGTTGTAGTCTTCATACTTTTCAGCAGATGGAGCAGCTGTCAGTACTCACCACCCACTCTCTTCTGGGAGCTGCTGCCTTCTTGGGCCGAACAGGCCTCTTTCCTTTAGGGTGTTGTTGTGGACGCCCCACTCTCACAAACGACATCTGTTCGCAGACAATATGAACAGATGAGTGCTGTGGCTTCATGGTACAAACAGAGTTGTTGTTGTGTTGAACATGTACACGCTTACTGCGGCTTACAGCACCAGTAAATGTGACTAATGGATGAAGTCTCCTTCCCAATAGTTACAGTTATTAGCGCACTAGTAACGTTAGCTAACCTGTGACTTCAAACAAAGCTAACACTACTAGCTTAATATTTAAATAAAACTTACGTTTTAGGTCACAAAGCCTCACTTAGTTATATAAGAAGAGCGCTTCAGGTTATATATAAGTTTACCACCTCAGTTTAGCGGCTGACGACGCTGAACTGCATCAAAATCTCCTCTTCAGTTTGTTGTGTGACAGTTTTTCAACAGTTGGCGCCACTTCCTGCGCTGTTGCCACGGACACCGCTTCACCGCCGAGCATGATGGGAAATGAAGTACAAGCGAGCAAGGAGGATCAGTTGTTTGAAGAGGAATTATAACATATAATAACCTATATAAATAATAATATAGAATTATAATAAAATATATGATATATAATGTTGTAAGTGCTCATTAATGTTAAACCGTCAAGATTATATCATTTAATCATTATTACTGATGCAGCATGTTAAGGTTATGGCTGGTTCAGAATCAGAATCAGAATCAAATTTATTGCCAAGTAGGTTTGCACATACAAGGAATTTGACTTGATATATTGGTGCAATACCAATACAATATGTACAATATGACTGTTATTTAAATGAGAGAACTGTACACATTTATGTAGGAATGTGCAAAATATTTGCCAAGAATGTGCAAGAGTTAACTGTATTTAAGTTGGTTGAGTTAGTGTGAACTAATTTAGCTACTTTACATGCTGCTGGGTAGTGTAATTCTTAACCAGTGGTGGAAGAAGTATTCAAATCCTTTAACTAAAAGTAGCAGTGCCACATTGTAAAAATAGTTCATTACAAGTAAACGTCATGCATTCAAAATTATACTTAAGTAAAAGTACAGACGTAGCCTATTATTAGATCAATATATTTAAGATATCAAAAGTAAAAGCCCTCTCTATGGAGCAGTTTTATCATTACATATTATATTATTTAATTATTAATATCATAGATGCATTACCACGTAAGCAGCTTTTTACTGCTGTAGCTCTCTGAAGTGGGATTAATTTAAGTACTTATGCACATACTGTATATATACTTATAGTTTAACCTATAGCAATAATGCTTTGAACTTGATTAGCTCATTCAGTAGGACAAAATGTAAATACTCAGTAAACTACAGGAACTTCAAAAACTGCACTTAAGTACAGTATTTGAAAAATATAGGCTCCACCACCGTTCATAGTAATGCATCATATTAAATGGTAGGTTTTGTATGCAAAATCTTAATGTGAAAAGTTGACAGTAATTACAGTTGTCACATAAATGTAGCGGAGTAAAAAGTATATTTGCCTCCAAGTACCTCAGATTTGCACTTAAGTAGCCTGTAGAACTTGACTAAATATACAATAAACCAGTAACTGAATGTAGCCTCCATATTCATACTCTCTCCATATTCTCCTGACTGGTGTTGTGCCCCTAATCATTGTTTTTACATGTGGAACTTTTGCATTTATGATTATATTAGAATCACACATATAATCCAATGTTTTCCCTCAAAAATAAGTCTTTGTCAAACTTGTATGTGTTCTTATCCAGTTCATCTAGCGGTGTTGCCAGATGTTTGCTCCTGTGCAAGCATCTGGCAACACCACTAGATGGCATTATCGCCCTTTAAATCTCTGTTGGTGCGGGCAGAGGAGCGACAAACAGCCAAAACTCTCAGCTGCTTTTCACCAGGAGACAACCAACAGTCATTCAGCACGAATATAACACTGGAAAAGTTTATTTTCTAATTTCACTTTGGTACTTTCCATAAAGTTGCAACAGGCACATTTTATTCTGTTTTAGGATTTTATTTTAAAGGTTTCAACCGGAAGTTGGATTTTACCTTTAGCAGCTTGACATTGGCAGTCCCGGCGGTTTATTACTCTATTAAGTGGGATGTGTGTTTTTACACGCCCCTCTCACTCTGACGCAAAGTAGGATAGACTCTGCGCGCTTTGGTTCAACCGGGCTAGACTGACCCAGACCTGGTTGGCTGACTTCTGACGCCCAACAATGCGGACCAAGCCACAAAAGTTTGAAAAGTTATCTTTGCGCACGGGGCTGGCGGTGAGGGGTCTCGGGAGTGACTGCAGCATGGATCAGGCTACAAGTGTTGGTTTCTCTGCATCCCTGTGGAAAGTCGTCTGAGGAGTCAGAAGGAGACATGAACAGTCTCGCTGTGGTGCCAGAGGAGATCATTCAGTCCTGGATTTAACAGGAGCTCTGCAGGTTTACAACTGGAGTATCAGATAAGCTTAAATCATTTCTGTGACAGTTTTACTTCCAGTAACATCTACTCGTTGTCTTGGATAATCTTGGATAATCCCCTACACCGCGGAGTCACTTTTGGAGACGTTGGATCTGAATTACGCACGGGATTCCTCTAACAAATGACAGCTTCTAAGTGGTTTGTTGCTCCCTCACTTCACCCCCTCAGCTCCCTGTACCGCACAGACCCGCCGCATCGCTCCCCTCACCAGGTTCGGTACAGACGCGGGGAGTGAAAGCCTCTCTGTCTCTTTCAGTGCGCCGGCGTGCGGCCGAGGGCCACCTGGCCGAGGATGTGGGGAGGAGGTTTCCCGATGTATGTCACCGTGATTGTGACTCTACTCCTGGTCATTATCGACGTGAAAGCCAGCGGGGAGTACTGCCACGGCTGGCACGACTCCCAGGGCGCGTGGAAGGAAGGGTTCCAGTGCCCGGAGAAGATCGACGGAGAGGACGCGATCATCTGCTGCGGGAAATGCGAGCTGCGCTACTGCTGCTCCAGCACGGACGCACGGCTGGATCAGGGGAGCTGCGACAACGACCGGCAGGCTCAGGAGCCCGGGACAGAGAGCAAGGAGAACAAAGACTCCGGTGCAGGTATAACCATAACTTTTACTGTTTCAGTAACTTCTACCACAAATATGTTCATAATCACATCAGCCAGCACTATAAATAGGGATCAACACACAAGATTGATGCTTAAAAAATAAGATTTAAGCGCTTTAATGGCCTGAATGTTGTGGTAATATGGGGACTGTCACAATAAAATCTTCCCTTTATGTAGACTTCACTGTGATTTATGTCAGAGGAAGGCTGCAGTATGTCAAAGACAACGTGCTAAAACGAACTGACCTGTTGCTTCAGTGTGGTGGTCAGTGTAGTGCCCTCAGTCTCAGCTAAACTTTTGTTTTTAAGGTTTATTCCACATAAATTTGATTAAAAGTGGCTATAAATAAATACAAATGCCAATTGTGTTGACGCCATGCCCGAGGCGCATGCACAGGATGTCTTAAATTTCATATTGTAAATTGCAGACCTATTACAAGCTTCGGTTTCCTCTCATAAACCGAAACAGTCCCCTGCAGTATCTCCCTGTTAAGAGCTTCATCATCTGCTGCTTGCGCCGGTTGGCAACGACAGCTGCGCAGGAGACAGCAGCAGACTCCTCCAAAAAAGAAACGGAAAAAAAAACCAGTTAACTGCGCTCACAAATGGCAAACTGTGCCGTGCTGCACTTATAAATAGCTGTGTTTGTTCTGGGCCTGTAACAGTGCAAGAGGGGCCGGGCTCAGATCACGCTGTCCCCACGGGGATCAAGTTTGGACTTGACCGGATCTTGGACAGTGGCTCACCAAAGGCGCTGACAGCTCTGCTCATAAAAAAAAAACACAAATCGCTTTATGTATCATTTCCTAGCCCCCCACCCCCCACCCTCCACTGCAGTCTGTCTGGTGTCTGTAGGGATCCACAAGACACTCATATAGGCCCACATAGAAACTGCATTTAATAGAGGCATCATTACCAAAACTTAAGGTAAAATATAACCCATATTTTCCCATTTATACATTATTATAGTGAATTATTAATAAAAGATCAACAAGTAGATAACAGCACTCCAGAAAATAGAACAAATATTGGACATGAGAGAAAAAGGCAACACAGGCTGACTTCATGTTTCCCTGGAGGGTATTATGCCCTCTTTTGGACCTGCAGCTATAATCTGTCATTTGCTAAGACTATCGTGCCTTATCACTGCAGGAAGAGGTATATACATTTCATCCAATGGCCTCCAGCCAAAATAACTTAAAGAAAAGCAGCTTTTTCCTCACTAAGAAAAGAGGAACTGACCTTGTTCAGTTTGTGCGTTTCATTCATTTTTCATACGCTCGCAGCCTATTCATCATCCAGGAAAGATACACGCTGTAATGTCAGTGGATAACAGGCAGGAAATTATTAATGTGCTGAACATGAAGGAACATATGGTATTTAGGAACAGGAGAATGCCCCGTGGGATGGCGAGAGGGAGACGAGGGAGAGTCCAGCCAGCTCAGCCACAAAGACTGTGCCCAAAACAAGAGCTTAAGAGAGGGGGGCTGCTGTTACTGCCACAGCTCAGCTGCAGCAACAGGTGTGGAAGAGTGACAGGGAACAATAGGAGGGTCTCAACCACCATGTGCTCCAGATGAGAAAGTCACGCATAGCAAGAGGTAAAGAAATAAAGTCCTTTTTTGGAAATATAGTAGACGGTTAAGTTAAGACAGATTTGATTTGGACTACTTTATACTTCTACTTCAGTTCAGAGGGAAATATTGTACTTTTTAATCCACTACATTTATTTACCAGCTATAGTTTCTTGTTACATTAAGATTTTACATTAAAAAACCTATTATAAGCATATAAAGTGCAACACATTGTTAAATATTAAACCAGTGGTTCCCAACCTTTTTGGCTGGTGGCTCTCAGTAAAGCAGTCTGTACTCTGAACCTTTTGTCAGGTTTCAGATGTATATGAGTTGTTCCAGTTCCCCAAAGAGAGATGATTCCATTTAAATAACATTAAAAGTCTAAGTCCAGTTTTTAGCCATGTTAACGGGCGGCCCCATGGATGGCAATGTTGGTCGGTCAGTCCACCACTTTGGTCCAGGTTGAAATATCTCAACAACTATCTGATGGATTTCCATGAAATTTAATACAGACATTCATGTTCCCCAGAGGATGAATCATAATGAGTTCGGTGATCCCCTGACTTTTCCTCTAGCGCCACCAGCAGGTTTAGTTTGTGGTTTTGAGTGAAATGTCTTAACAGCCACTGGTGGACTGCCATGAAATTTAATACAGACATTCATGTCCACCTCAGGATGAATTGTAATAACTTTTCATTTAGTGTCATCATAAAGTCAAAGTTTTAATTTGTCCAACACTTTGGTTTATGACTAAATACCCTCAAAGCTAATGACAATCCCATCAGCCTCAGCTGTACTTTGTGTTGAGTACTAAGTAGCTAATGTTAGCATGCTAAACTAAAATGGTGAACATTATACCTCGTTAACATCATTTAGCCATCGCCATCATGAGCATGTTAGCAACATTAGCATTTAGCTCAAAGGAACATTTTACCCAAGTGCAGCCTCACAGAGCAGCTAGCATGACTGTAGACTCTTGTTTCTTCTTTCCTACCGTGTTCATGACCTCCCATTTTTATCTTGTGACCCTTAGGAGGGGGCCCGACCCCCGGGTTGAGAAACTAGTAGTAGTAAGTAGTAGTAGCAGCAGTAGTTAAAACTAGCTCCATCTTGAGCAACAGTAAAATGCTGCTGATCAACTGATGTATTCATCTAATGATGTGATATATAATTATATATCAGTCACTGGGGGCCATTTTTTTTGCATAATAACTTCTTTTACTTTTCATACTTTGAGTAAATTTTACTGATATTTACTAATAAGACTTGTAATGAAGTATCTTTAGATTACTGTATTGGTATTTGTACTTAAGTAAAGGATCTGAGTACTTCTTCCCCCGCAGTATTTGCAGAACTTTAACTGATGTTTTTTTCCCCTTCATCACTGATTTACAGCACAGTGTTTTGGAAAGGAGCTCTGCAGTGAAAGTAGGGATGAAGTAACACAAGACGAAAGTTTTTGCAATTACTAATCCTCATCAGCCATGCAGAAAAAAAGGGAGTGGGCGTAGAGATGTTGAAGGGGAGGCCATATAAGTGCAGAAAAAGAGGGCTCCCTGGGACATTTCTGTGCATGTAACTTATATATGTGTTGGCATAACAGAGTTCCTGCTAAAACCTGTTTACTGGAAGGTAGCTGAGAGGTATGTTAGCCTCTGAAGTTGACACCACTTCTCGTCAAAGGGAAATGGGTCAAGGTCCTGGTTTGTTTCATGTCACCATGTCTCGGCCTCTTCTGCCGCTGGCCTGCTTCTTTGTCACCTGGATTTAGCGCCTCAGCCGATGGATGTCCTCCGGCTCCTCACAGGTTTCACGCAGTAATCCTTTTAATACCCCGCTACTTTTGATGAGCATTTTGAAAGTCTCTCAAGGCCGCATGGATGAATTTCAAAGAGACAAAAGGAAACTGGAGCCACGTTGCCACCTCTCTCTCTCTTTGGCATACAGTTACACCTCATAACACATGGGCATATTCAAAGCAGAAAATAACTACACCCTGTGGGAACAATAAAACACAACTAATCACTTATAATGTAACATGGCCGTTATTGTGCTTGTAAGGTGTTTGTGTGAGTGAGTGAGCATGGGAGGAAAGCACCTCAGAAGTGACCTCATCTCGCCCGTCGCCCGGTTTCTGCCAAAAAACATTCCCTCTGTGCCTTCGCTGTTTGGCCGAAAAGGTGCAGCTAGACCAAAAACTGTTATTTCTCTTTAGGAAAGTTATTGTTGATTGTGTTTCAAAGTTGTTGTTGGAGCTTCCCGTGCTCACTTAGCACATTTACAGACTGAAACTGAGATCATCACATATAAAAGTGTCAGGATTTTTTTTTTACCTGTTTAATAATGCCTCTGCTATTTGACCCCTCGGACTGGTGGAGTTGTGAGAGTTACACAAGTGCTTTCTGACGAGTCTGATTTGCTGTTTTAAACAAAGAGAAAGAAAAGGTCAGTGAGAAGGAATTGGCTCCCTCCTTTGATTTAAAGGGCTGAATAAGCTCCCATTCAGCTACATTAAATCAGTCAGCTTTAATACCCTTCTTTACGCAGACGCCAAGTACTGTAGTTCAACTTGAGTAACTTATTTTCAAAGGGTTTGGTCATAAATAGCTGAAGAAAAAACAGAAGGGTCACATATATCTGCTGGCAGCCGGCCTCAAGAATGTCACCCGTGCAAACACACACACACATGGCTGCAGGGTCGACGAGGCTGGGGACACAGCAGGGTGCTGAGGATTAAAACAGATCAAAACAAAGTTAATAACTGCTAATGAGAGCCTGGGACTCCCTGGGGACCCAATCCCAGTGTACCTCTCATTCTTCAGCCCAAACACTCCTCTCTGCTCAGTCTTTTGTTTCACTGTCTCACCCAGTCTCCACTCACATGTAGGAGCTTTGCCTGTGCAGGGAAGCAAAACCTGTGAGTGTGTGATTGCTTTGAAGTTTAATGTTTGGCCTCAGAAGTCAACGTATTGCCACAAAAGCAGCTTTTTTTAAAAATGTGAATGTGTCTTTTTCTTCTCTCTCTGTAGTGCCCATCTATGTGCCCTTCCTGATCGTGGGCTCGGTGTTTGTAGCGTTCATCCTGGTGGGCTCTGTGGTCGCTGTGTGCTGCTGCCGCTGCCTCCGGCCCAAGCAGGAGCTGTCATCAGGGGGCACGACAGGAGGCGGGGCCGGCGGTGGTCGCCTCTTGGAAACCATCCCTATGATGTCCAGTGCGGGGACCTCCAGAGGCTCGTCGTCCCGCCAGTCCAGCACGGCCACCTCGTCCAGCTCCTCCGCCCCGCCCGCCGCACCCCGCCCTGCTCCCCCTCCTCTCATGCGGGCTCAGGCCTCCTGCTGCCTGCCCCCTGATGCCAGCGTCTTCGTCAACATGCCCACTAACTTCTCCGTGCTCAACTGCCAGCAGGCCACGCAAATCATGCCTCACCAGGGACAGTTCCTGCACCCACAGTACATCGGCTACGCCCACCCCGTGTCCCCTACCCCAGCCTTCCTGGACCCCACTCAGGGGGGATACAGACCCCTCCAGTCCCCCTGCCCTCCTCCCACCGGAGGGTCCAGTGTCACCAGTGACCAGAAATACCCTCCTGTGACAGTGTGATGAGGGGCCAACCTGCAGACCACTCTGCCACTTTGTCGTGAAGTTTAACCTGTGAGGGCTGCGCCAGAGACCTTTTGGGGGACGCTGCCGGAGTGGAAAAAGAAAGGCAGGGAGTCAGACTCACATGAAGGACTCATAAAGCCGTTGAGGCAGCAGGGCCTGCCCTGCTATTGTGTGTGGTGTGTGTCTGTTTAGTGTGTCATATGATCTCTTGGCAAGTTTAAATGAGCTAAGCTCGGCCCATAATGGGGAAAGATGGATGCTTAAACAATTTTCTGTCTTGGTGCAAAGACAAAACTGCATATTGGAGAGTTATACAGCCCATATGGGTGATAATGCACAGCACACTGCAGCCTGCAGCTCAAATAAAGACTGTGTGTGTGTTTGTGTTTGCATGGATGTGTGTGTGAGAGTGAGAAAGAGATTTCTTGGCTTATATGTGCTGGAATGAGTGATGACTGGATGATTTATAGCAGTGAACTGTATGAAAAGTGGATATTCAAGCAAAAAAAACAAAAAAAAACTATGACCACATGCTGTGTTATGCCATGTGCACATCTGCACTTGTGAATGGTTGTGAGTGGTTTATACAATACAGTATATGTTTGTTTGTGTTGAAAGCATGAGGAAAGAAAGCATGTGAAAAGATGTTTGTACTGTATGTGTGTGAGTTAGTGCGAAGGGTGGAGGGATGTGGCCGCCTGAGTTACTGTGAGTGAACTGTGTGTAATGGGAAATGCAGGTGGCGTGATGTGAAAGGCAGTCGCAATCCCCCTGTAGACCATTTAAACTGTAATGAAGTGAACACAGGACATAGACTGTGACGCTCCACCCTACTATACAACCCCCCTCCTGCCACCCAAAAAGAAAAAAACACACAAAAAAACCCCCGAGTGGAAACACACAAAAATTTAAATATTCACGCAAGGCTGGCAGTTAATGTACCTGACAAGTGTGAGTGTGTGACAGAGGAGTGAGAGGCAGTTCTCTGAAGATTACAGAGTTAATTATACAGCGAAAGCTCTGCCAACTGCCCCCTTCACTTCCCTCCTGTGAGAGATGTGTGTGTGTGCATGTGTGTGTGTATTTAACACTCCCACAGTTCAGTGCGTTAGCGGAGGGCACGGGCAGCTCCAGGGCAGCTCTGAGTCATTATTTTCCACTTAAGAAAAGGCACAGAAATGGCTATGGTTATTGGTTGTTAATCTGAAAAAAAAAAGAGCCAAAGTTGCATTTTTTTTTCAGCTGTTCTGTGTACTGTTGTGCAGCTGGGTCACTGGTAACTCAGTAACATGCAGCTTAAGGAATGTGCTGCTCCACTGAGCGTGCAGCCTCCGATGTCCCATAGTACTGAAACCGGTATGTTTGTGTACCTCTGTACTGCGAGCACAATGTCTGTAAGATACAGTAGGCAGCTTGTGTGTGACAAAATAAGAGTATCTGTAAAATTATGTATGAAAATTGGTCCAATTTGATGCAGGAGTGACATTTTTTCATATGAATTCTAAAAAATAAACCTTTAAACAGAAAGCAGTGTGTTTAGAGTTAATGTGTTTCAGTATTTTATCACCTTATACTGTAATTAACATATAACAAGCAATGCTTTGTGTTTCAAAAGCATGAAAGCTGTTTTTTTTTTGTTGCCTTTACCCCTCTGGATGAGTGATATTTACATACACACACTTACAGACTTCGATAACAAAAAACAAATGTGTGGTGAATGGGTTTTGCACACAGAACGCTCTCAAATTCTTAATCCCCCTGAAACACAAACACTCTCACACTTAAAACACTAATTACACACATTCACAGGCAGCTCCGCCACCCACAGAGGACAGAGCGAATACCTGTCACATCACCCGGCTCGCAGAGGGGAGGAACAATAAACCACAAACAATGGACAGTTTAAAACTATGACGACGTGTGGAGGTGTAGTTTTGGCAAGAAACCACTACAGCTACAGTAATGTGGAAAGCGGAGCGGGCCGTTGGGGAGTCACTGGGGAGGAGTTGAAAAGCAGAAATGGCTCTCTGGCTCCCGCTCGGCCGCGGCTCGATGGATTCTCCATACTGGAGCAGCTGTAGTCGGTTTGGGCTGGGCCGCATCCAGGAAGGTGGGTGGGAAAGGGATCTCCAGTTGGACTGGGGGGTGTAGTAATCGGCTAATGGTCTGTCTACACGGACTCTCCTGAGCTTCAAGAGGGAGCGTGGGAGAGGTTTGATTCTGGTAATATATTATCTGGATATATGATCATATGCATTTCATGTACAAATCAAACCTTTTTGATCCATTTTAAGCCTAAAATGTAAACCCAACTCCTCCCACTGCCCTGTAGACACCCACTTGCCTGCACGAGTGGACAACTCACAATCAAGACACAGAGACATTTAGTCAGGCCATGGATTGATTAGATTTAATGATTAGGACTCAGATGGACAACCCCCCTCTCCCACCCTTTGCATTCCTGAACCAGAGTGTCCTCAACACAGAGCACACAGACAATGGACTCTACATTCAGACAAATCCCAGAGCCAGAAAAACACATGATCCAGGCGAGTGTCTCAATCAGATCCCTTCTGTTTGGATGCCTATTAGCACTAGTTCAAGTAAAATATTCCCTCTAAGACATGTCTCCACATATGAGTACAAAAAACAGGCATTAATGAAAAGAGAAAAAAAAAATTATAAACACATACACATTAATGTCCACTTTAATAAAAAAAAGAGAAAAGAAACAGTCCAGTAAAGAGAACTGAAGGAGGAAGCTCTAATGCCAGGCTTGCTGCTTCTGTGTCAGCTGACGATGCGACATCAGGAATCACAGGAGCGGTCAGAAACAACAGGAAACAAAGTGGGTTTTTTTAAACCGGCCAGGACGAGGAGATGTGACGCAGAGGAGGAGAGACGTGGAGGCTGTGGAGCGGCTAGGAGATGGGGAGATAAGAAGGAAGAAATGAAGGGAGAGATAAGCGAGAGGAGGTCCCGGTGGGGTTGGGAGGGGTTGCAGCAGGGTGGTGGTCCAGTTTGGCGTGAGCGTTCTGCCTCAGTGGCATCTCTGTGGTGTTTGGCAGTGAGGCTTGGTGCTGCGATGGGACAAGGAGGGGCGGCCTGTAGCTGGGGTGCAGGGCTCCGGCGGTCCTTGGTTTTTGCTTCCCTCCCTCCCTCCCTTATTTTCTGTGTGTGTGTGTGTGTGTGTTTATTTTGACGTGCCCGCCCCTCCTGCGTCGGCATGTGATGACAGACAAGCTAAACCCGCCTCACGACAAAGAGATGAGAGGGAACCGTGGAAGTTAACGCACGCCGGCCGACACACACATGCACACAAACACAGGAGCGCCAACGTGTGCAGACATACATGCACAGGCAGATACAGACGCACTGGAATGCACACACACGCACGCGCGCACACACACACACACACACACACACACA
>NTHP01000091.1:1370044-1437149 GCA_003416845.1 Oplegnathus fasciatus | reverse complement strand
TGTGTGTGTGTGTGTGTGTGTGTGTGTGTGTGTGTGTGTGTGTGTGTGTGTGTGTGTGCAGAGATGATAGCCCTCCCCTCTCTTCAAAGGGCCTGCGTGTGTCTAATTCTAAAAAGACTTTAAGAGTGAAGCAGCACGGCAGCCGTCCCTGCAGTACTACACTATTTCAAGCTGTCATAAACACACGCACACACACGCGCACACACACACACACACACACACACACACACACACACACACACACACATAAACACACAGTGGCATGAAGCAAACCCAGCCTGTGGGGTATACAGATATGAGTAGCAGTCTCTGAGTTTGACTTGTCATGTCTGTGCGTGGATATGATTGCTCATGCTTGTGCAGCTTGTGTGAGTTTTGAAGATTTGCTTATTCCTTAAAGTCGGCCTGGTCCCTTTTCGCTCGAGTCAGTCCTCCATGCGCCAGCGACGGCCTCCACGCCTGACCGTGACCCCCACCCCCGGCGAGGGGTCAGGTCAGAGTTCCAGTAAGGCCACAGCAGGGGTCGGTCACCCGGCGTGAGGGTGTCACATGAGTCTGTCTCCGCTGTCGCCTTGACAACCGTTGCTACGGTGAGCCGAAGCCTCGGTCAGGGGTGGGGCTAGAGGCTGGGGCGTTGGCGGGTGGTGTCGTAGGAGCGCACTACCTGGGATTGGGACACCACGCCGTGCTCCTCCTGAGAGAAGGCGTAGCCGTCTGCAGAGACAAGAGGAGCGAGGAACATTTAAACACGTGTACAATGTATTGCACTGCAGTACAAAAGTACTTTACTTCAGTTTTTGTTGAGTACTTTACTTGTTTTGAGGCTGTACTTTCACTCCTGCCTCAAAAATGACCATAAAGTTGAATCAAGTTTCACAAAGGTGGAATTCATTACAGGACTGTTATATTGGATTGCCTAACAATGTACAGGGGTTTCTGTTTTCCTGGTCACATGTGTTCCCGGCCAAATATTGTCCGAATGAATTTGTTAATTCGTTGTTTCTGGGCTACATGAGACAGAAACAAGGAATAGAGTTGCTTTCTCTCTCCATTTACTTTCTGCATGGTTCGCCAGATTTTCAAATGACACCCTTAAACAGAACATAAGCAAACAAACAAACCAAAGTAAGTAAATAAATCAGAGCCTGCAAATATGTAGAAAACAGAGCTCAACACACTGTTTTCTTCTCTTAGTCTGCATTCTTAGTTTATATTGGCAGAATATGAACTGATTGCGAAGCTAAATATGTGTTTTTAAGACTTTATTTACAATATCTGGATATCATCACGTGGTAGTTTTAGGGCCTGTATTGAAGCAGGACTTGTATAACGTTAAAGTGTGTGTGTTAGGAAAGGACACTCACGTGACACAGTCTGCTGCACCGAGTTTGAGCGTCCTACGCTTGAAGGCGTTTTCCTAAAGACTCTTGTCAGCAGATGGGCTCGTTCGTTTAGACTGCAGAGAAAGGAAAGACAGATCGGTTACTCCACAGTGACGTCACTTAACCACGTCATTGGTGATTAAAGAGAGAATCTCCACTACTCGCACTACTACACAACACCATTACTAGCTACTGGGAAATATTTTTTAATTAGTTTAGTTTCTCAGTGCTTTTGTCACTTTTTTTTGCTTTCAGTTGTGAGCTGTGGCTAGTTTAACTGCTTTTTGAGACCTATCAAAATATAACGTCGTAACTTCCCACAGATTTAAGGCTGCAGGGTGATTAAAGACCTCCAACCTTCAGCTGTCTTTCAGCAAAACACTCAAGGATAAAAGCCACAAGTAAATTTCTTCTTCACGGATCTACACAGAAACGCACAGATCAATGAGCTGGCAAAGTGGATTTAAGACCAGAAAGTTAGGAGGAAGTGGATTTGATACTGACTGCTTCTGACATCCAATTTAATCCAACAGTAAGTCATAAACTGGCTGCAGGGTAACAGGACATCCACAGTAAACTATTCCCCAGCCCTCCCCACTCCTCTGCTCTCCTCTTCTTCCCCCCTTTCCAAGAAGAAGACTGGATCCTCTGTTCTGAGACCACACGCCGTCACGGCTCCTCTCCTCCCGTGACCAAAAATAACTGAGCCCTTTCCAGGTATTGCACACAAATGCATGCACACACACACTTATTTAGTCTTATCGCCATCATTACAGCCATTAAAGTCATTAGGCACAGGCGTTGGATGTAAATGCAAGGACACTTGTATCACTGACTGCGTCAGAAACTCCCTTTTTGACAATTTTATTTGAAAGAATATATTTATCTTCTAGTGGAGCATTAAATTCACACAGGAGGGGTTTCCCTGGAACTTATAATGATCAACGGAGTAGTTATGGACCAGAGCCAGCCTTCCCAAGGTTAACATTTGGATCGGGCTGTTAGGAAATTCTTAATACTGTATGTGGCTGTTGGGAACCTTCACTAGAGTGTTTGTCAAAAAGGAGAAAAAAGTGAAGTTTGCTCAAGAAGTCTTTGGCCAAAAGAAATGATGTCTGCTAGATCGATGATAGTGCTGAGTGAATGATAAAAGACCAAATGGTGGCTGGACAAATAAATGAAAGGCTCATACATCAGTACGACTCAACTTGTCCCATCTCCTTCTGTAATGTTTTTTTCTGGCTACCTTTTGATTCAAAAAGGCCCAAGGATGTGCTTCGTTTGAACTCTTCCCTCGAGACGCTCCTGTACTCTACCTTTCCACCCCTTTCCCATGCCTACCCCAGGACCTCCCCAGGAACTACAAACACAGATGTGCTCTTTTCCATTTCGCTCCATTTCGCTACTTTACTTCTCTTATTCTAAAACGGAGAGGGCCCCCAGGATCCAAGCCTGCTTCCCTGGGTTTAAAGCGGGGTCAGTCCAGGACGGGGCCCTGCACAGGGGTCAGGAGCAGCAGAGTGGTTACCCACCCTTTCCTCCCCAACCTGAAAACATACCTCAGACTTTCAGACTTTTCTTTTCAAGGACCAAACTGCTCTGAGAAAGCAGCTCGTCTTGGTGACTCACTCACATCTGACTCTTTCTTACAGTGAGTCATAACAGCAGAATATTACAACTCTCTGTAATCCTTTCTAGCAAACACTGGTGGAAAAAGTACTCAGATCTTTAATTAAAGTATCTATCCCACCTTGCAAGAATACTCTGTTGCAAGTAAGTCCTGCATTCAAAAAATGTACTTAACTAAAAGTAAGAAGTATTATAATCAAAATATACTTAAAGTATCAAAAGTAAAAGCACTCATTATGCAGAATGGATCCTTTCAGAATGTTAAATTCTTATATATATATATTGTATTATTGGATTGTTATTAGTGACACATTAAAATATACACTGCCTTTTACTATTGTAGGCAGTTGAGGTGGGGCTAATTTTAACTACTTTATATGTTGTTGGGTAGTTTTTTATCTATAAAAAACATCATATTTTAATTGTGGATCATGTTTATCTGAAATCTGAACCCAAAAGTAACTTGTATTAAAGTTGTCAAATAAATGTAGTAACGTAAAATACATATAAGTAGTATACATACATACAAGTATAAAGCAGCATAAAATGGAAATAGTCAACTAAAGTACAAGTACCTCAAAATTGTACTTGAATACAGTACTTGAGTAAATGTTACTTTCCAAATGGTCAAACCTCTACAAAAAAGTACACACTGTATCTATAACTTGAACAAATTTCCCCAAAACTAAACAATACATTGTTTCTAACACAGTGACAACATACACATGGCTAAATCACAGCAAGAGAGCTACAAACACATCCAGAAGACACACCAGGTCTGTACAGCAGTTCAAATTCATCCACCTATGAAGCGATCCAGAGATGGAGGAATGGAAAAAAATGGACATAAGGAGAGAAATAAAAATGATACTGAGGAGAAAGGGGAACAATTGATAGATAAACAGAGTGTGAACTCAGTTGATGGAAAACAAGCGGGGGTCACTCCAAAGCAGCTTGCAGTGGGGCACACAGGTCATTTGAGGTCACAGTTCACACAGTAGGACAGTGCAAACTCAGAAACTACCTCTGTGAGCAAGTGACAGCTCTGGCTCTACGGGACCTCAGCCTTGGCTTCGGCCCTGTGGACGGTGCCACCGAGGAGTTAGACATTTACTTTCACACATACAGAAACATACACTCCACGGCCACTTTATTAGGTACACCTATACAATCTAATGCAACCAAATACAACAGCTCTGCCACATGTTCTTTCTTTACAAAGCTTATGATGGCAAGTTTTTGTTAACACATTCCGAGAGGTGTTAATTCAACTATATGTTTATTACTGAGGATGTAGTAAGTGGTGGTGTTGAACTGGATATTCCTCTGGCGTCATGTTTGTAAATGGGCAAAACATTAGAAACACCTCTCAATATAATGCAGTCTAATTAAACACCACTGCAAACTACAACCTCAATAAAAAAACATATAGTTAAATTAATACCTCTCTGACAGCGTCAATCAAAACTGAACATTATTATGTTTGTAAAGACAGAATTTATGTATTGTATTGCATTAAATTTTACAGGTGTACCTAATAAAGGGGACACTGAGTATGTATACAGTTTTATACTGAATCTGCACATAGAGTACATAGAGTGATAATATAAATAATGATGAGTTATTTTTGAAAATTGTATAAAATCATTAAAAATGAAACAAAAATCAATGGAATAAACTGATTGACAAATAAAACTGGATATGAATGCAGGTGAGATCCCATGATGCCTTGCAGCACACTGTATATACCTGCGGCCGCTGGCGTCCCTAAGTACAGCTGCCCCTGGGTCGACGGCCCGAGCCTCCAGCTCCTGCACCTCCTCTAGAAGAGACTTCCTCACAGTGCGACGTGTGCTGCAAAGCAGAAATAAGCTCATCAGACCGATGAAGGAATGTTTGAGTGTTTTACTTTGCGGACACATGTGATTCATAATATAAAGTGTGCATAAGTGTTGACACAGACTCAATATGGGTTATGTAAACGCTTCGGTTAAGTTAAATAGTCTCTGTATGGATTTCCCATGTATTTATATTAAATGTGTTCTACTTACGCGGTCCAAGCGAAGTCTTTGAGTAAACACGCAGTAGGCACCAGGACCAGGCCCAGCCAGAAGTGCCAGCACTGCATCACCCTGCCAGCCTGCAATGACAACACACAGGCTCCATTTATTTCGCTTGTATATTAATTCAAATTGAGTATTGAGTCATTTTTCTCTGCAACGAGCACAGAGAAACACATGTGGAAAAGGCAGAGAGAAATGTGAGACAAAGCACATTGAAAGCCATTCACAGCATAAAAAAAAAGTTAGCCACAGTTGAATACCTCTAATGTTGGCCAAACATATTTAACAGCTTTCTCACACCCCGTATCTACACCACAAACTGGATTTAACACAGTATTCCCACAGCTGAAACACAATACTTCTATGATGCTAAAAGATAAAAATGCTAGTGAGGAACCACAGACCCCCCCCTACCTGTCCAGCTGCAGCCAGCCTCTTTGACCCTTGACCCTCATCCTCAGTGTGTCTCCAGAGATTAATCATGCATCTAACCGCTGACTCAATTTGTCCGTCTGTCTGTCTCCTTGCTCTTACTCCTACACATGTGGCTCCTTCCAATCTTACTCTTTCACAACTTTCTTTAATAATAAGTGGCTGCATCTTCTCTTGCTTGTCCTCGCCTGTTACTGTAAATCCCTCCACTTTTCCTTTATTACCCAATACCTCCCCTCTGCTTATCTGCAAGAGCTCTGTGCTGTTTCACAAGCCTAAGGCTTTGTCTCTAGGCGTGAGCGTTTAAGTCAATAGTCACAAACACTTTACGCGCCATAACTTCCACTACTTTATTGCCCATATCATGTGTTTCGTGTGTCCTGTGTTTGGATCCAGAGATATAGAGACAATTTGGTTCCCAGAGGGAGAGGCAACGGGGAGAGTGAATCGGAAAACCATTAGGAAATATCCTCTGCAGCAGCTGGAATCACAACCAAGTCGCAGACGATCCAAGTGGACTCACACTTGCTCTACGTCTTTCTGTACGTGACAAACACCTACACACAGAGGCCCGCAGTTCAACAGCACTGGACACACATTATATCACATGGTCTTCATACACTCTGAGGATGGAGGCATGCTAAATGATTTTCTCTGCTTTGCTATATCCACAGAAACAGACAGTCGGTCTCCAGCGCTTTACAATCAACACAAATCACACATAGCTGGACACACATGCCGCATTAATTCTCATTTGCACAAACGTACACACACACAGCTATTCTGAGCAGAAACACACAGCTCTTTTCCATCCCGTCCCCTGTGGACAGATGGAAATATAGATAGCGGGAGCAGGGGAAATAAGAGAGGTAATAGGGCAGTTAGGGGGGACGATGGAGGGTTGGGGGGGTGGTGGTTGAGTGTCTCTGACCATTCCCCAGTTAGACTGAGCAGCTGCAGAGATATTTGACCGCATTCCTGATTTCTGACACAAATTGAATTAATGGGCTGAGGGGAGTTTAGATGACCCTATTCCCTTCCCCTCCCAAGACTCTCTACCCACTCAGTGGGGCACCGTACCTCACCCCCGCCTGATCCCCAAACTATAAAATGAGTCTCTCAATCAAGGGGTCCCCGTGTACACTCTCCTCACCCCCACAGGACCCTCATCACCAACAGCAGCAGCAGCAGCCCACCCTCTTGAGTCAACACCTCCACAGAGGGCAGTAAAAGACCGGGGCTCGGGTGACACGCGGCAGGTGCAGGAAGCCTGGTGAGAGGGGCTGGCGGGGCATAAATCTCCCCCGGGGCTCCAGCAGTGCCGACGTGGAACACCCAAGAGGTGAGTCTTACAGGCGCCATGTATTGGCGACCAAGAACAAGGGAGGGGCAGGTGATGGGAGGTTGCAGAAAAGAGATGTAGAAGGAAGGGCTATTTTAACCCCCTTCACCCCCTGTTACTGAAATGAGTGACACATGTTTATGGAGAGGAACTTGCCTGGCCCAACATGTCGGGGGCGATGGGGATGGTGGGCCAGATGGCGGAGTAGACAGCGAAGAAGACCATCCAGAGCACCATGCTCCCCCATACCGCCAGGTGGGAAAACTAGAGAGAAAGAGAGAGACAGAAAGAAGAAGAGGAGGCAAAGGATGGAGATTAAGAGACAGAAAAGAGAGGCAGCATGAGGTCGAATAGTTTACATACAGCTCATCCGTATATACACAACCTTTCCCTCCCTCCTTCCCCTGTCTTCGTCTCCGCTCTCTGTGATCTGCTGTAAGGGGACACTGTGTGAATTCCAGTGGGACCCTGCTTCATTACTGCCAGGCTGTTGTGTGGACAGCTGAACGGACAAAAGTGTCAGCGCCCTTCTGTCCATCCTGCCAATCTCTCTCTCTCTCTCCAACAGTAGAAATGAGCCAAATCACGTCGCCGTCACGGCCTGAGTTGCTTAAATTCAACATCCATCTCAGCTGACTTTGCTCCAACACAAAATGTTTGTACTTCTTTGTTTTGTATAATTCTTTGCTCAGATATTTCCTTGTTTAAAACATCATTCAGTTTTACTGTGGCAAAGTTCATATACAGCATACACTGCAGTCATCTAATACTATGAGTTCAAGACATCTGACATATATGTAGTATCTGGTATATTTTGATAATAAACAGCATGGTTCTCATACATGCTAACATTACTAGTGTGAGGAGGGTGTCAGTGCTTTTCACCCATGCTGTCTGTTGATGGTCTGGGAAAACAAAACAGGTAATTTCTCACTAATTGCGAGAGCTAACTTTGTGTAATCCTGTTTAGTGTTTAGTGCTAGTAGCTGCCTTTTCTCCCTGGAATTCCAAGCTTAGTGTTGGCTAGCATGAGGATAAGTGCCACATACACATTTACCTTTAAAAAGTAATTTAAACGTTTTTGAATAGTGGCAATATCAATATATAACCATGACATTGTGGTGCCCGCATCCTTGATGTTTGTCCTTGATGTCTGCCCTGAAATCTACATCAATAGTGTATATAATTTCAACTCTTGACAGTAACCATATATATGAGTGTAAAAATATATTTCTCATGACTCGAAGAGAACATTCTTTGACAGGAATGAGGGCATCTGGGCTTTAAGTTAACTATGTTAAATTAAATCGGTTTCGCTCTTATGTTTCTGTATGTACTATTCATCTAACAGATGGTAATCTCACTGTTCTCTGTGTCACTGTTTTTCTCCTTCACTGTACTTTGTCTGAGCAATGATGACGTTCATTTGCCCTTTGCAAGTCTCACCCTTTTAAAACAAACTCATACTTAAAGGTTCCCTGCGGAGTTTTAGACCTCTAGTAGCGCCGTGGAGCTGTTTTGCTACGAGTGGGTTCCCCTTTTGTTTATCTTGTGCACACGCATGGTGCACATTCCTGCCAAGGGTTGCACACTATTCCACTGATCAACAGGTAACGCACCAAGATATGAGGCAATGCGCCAACAAAGGTAAGTAAGAAGAAGACTGCAAGCCAGTAAACATGGATGTAAACAATGCAGGATTTAAAATATTTAAAAATCAGCTTTGAAGATGTTTTATGGAGGGAGGAAAAGCACTGGACACGTTTGTTAGACCTGAAGGATACACACAATGTGTTGGTGTGAAGATAACTTAACTCCACAGGGCACCTTTAAAAGCCTTTGATTGAGTTGTTACGATGTGTTATCAAGATCTGGACATTTTTCAGAGGTTTTTTTTGCAAGTGGATAAGTTTGAAATATTAAACAGGAGCAATGGAAAGAAATTACAGCCAGATGTGAACTGGTTGTAAGAAGAGGTGCAGGCAACTGTAGTTTAAGAAACCTCAAACCTCCACCCCTAGATCAAGGTAAGCCACATCTTTTCCCATGTCTGTCCTGACTAGGAACATTTAGACCAGGTTATGTGAAACCCTCACATTGTGGGTCCCCCCTCCTCCTCTTTATTTATCAACGGTTGAGTAAAATACAGCACATGTGGTGGAGAGTCTGTTGCTGTTCCTACCCTGGTCCAAGCGGTGGTCTCCATTCCAGCTTTCAGACATACTGTAACCACCACATACTACACACACACACACAGGAGAGGGAGGGCAAATAAAAAAACAGAGAAACAGGATTAGCTTGCTGGCGACTGTGGAGATAATAAACATTTATGTTATATAGTAAACTCAAAAATGTCTGTTAAAATACTCCCACAGCCCCCCGTAGTCCACACACACATAACACAACAATAAACAGCGCTGACATTCACATGAGACTGTAGGGAGTAAAATGATAGCGAGAGTGTGAGATGTGAACAGAGAGAAGAGATGGATGAATGTGGAGAGGAGACAGACTGGCTAGACGAGACTGGATTGACTGGAGACTCATAACGGCTCTGAGGAAGCAGCACAGTGCTGGTGTGTACACAAATACTGTGCATATGCAAAAAAGGCACAAATCCGCATGCCAAAGGACACAGAAATAAAAACTGAATATAAACAAAAAAACAAACAAAAAAAAACACATAAAAAATACAAGTAAGATGCTTACTGTGTAGACCATATTTCCAACAAACAGGTAGTCATTTCCCTGACCATCATTGAAGGGAGAGTCTGCGGCAAACACACACACAGATGTCTCATGACAAAGTGTTACCAGGCAGAATTATGGGAATAAAGAGAAGTTACTCTGGCAAGTCACTTACCATGCTCTAACATTTTGAGTGGAAACCAAAAGAGAATAATTGAATGAATCAGTGCATTGATACAGTGACCCCAAAACACCTGAAAGACAGAAAGAGAGAGAGGGAGAGAGGGGAGAAAAGAGAGGGAAACAAGTCAGTGCAAACTAATGTCAAAGCACATATATGCCCCGACACTCCCACGCACATAAAAACAGCAATTCCTCACAGTTACATACAACTTCCACTGTGTTCTTGCCATCAAAAGTGCCCTCCTGTACTGTACACACACTCACACACATATACAGTAGTAGGCTGGATTGCTAGTGTACCCTCTAAAAATGAAAGACTTCCTTATTCTGGCCCTATGAATCTCATTAGGGGTTGCCATGGAAACATCCCAGTCTCCATGCCGCTCTTGTTTACTCGCTGGCGTCCCAAACAAACAGCAGGCATCACTCATCAATCCCACAGTCGAGCCACAAGGCATGACGAGTCGAATGCAGAACGCGAAATTGACAGATTTGATTTAAGAGGCAGCACGTGGTTTCTGTGTTTGCTTGAGTGTGTGTGTAGGTGCATGTGGACTGTAAATGTGAGTGCGTGTACCTTGGTGTTGAAGCCCTCAGCATTCTGGGTGATTCGGTAGAGCTGTGGGAAACGGAGCATGTTCTGCTGGCTGCACGGCCGGTCAAATATCCCCAGAGTGAACGGAGGCAGTGCAGTAAATATCTGCATCACACACAAGATGCACCATTAAAACACATAATGACAGAGCAGTGTGTATAAATACACACATACGCTTCGACTAGCTGGACTATCAGAGCTCATATCAGACTGTCGGCATTAAAACACTCTTGAACACAAAAACGTTTCTGGCATTCAGAGAGAGCAGTGATAAGAAGACAAAGTAGCGCGGGGTTGATTGAGAGATAGGTAGAGAGAGCGAGAGCCGGCACTTGACGTCAACGGGGAGGGGGTGAGACTGAGGGAGAGCGTGGAGAAATGCAAAAGAGTGAGACAGTTTGAGAGGGAGTGAGGGCGGGTACTCACCACATTGTAGAGGCCTATACACCAGCGCTCAAAGAGGATCTGGCCAGAGAACCCGTTCACAAAGGCAAACCAGAGCTGGGACACAAAGAGAGGGATGAGAGGGGATGAGAGGAACAATAGCAGAGGGTAAATCTGCCTTAGGGAGGTACTGATAGTGGAAACAGCAGGGGGAGATGGCCAAATTTGTGCCTCTGTTTACAAAATCATATGGACACATGGAGCATTTTGTACTTTATAGTACCAGAAGAACCAAGAAATCCTGCACACTGTCTGTCACTTGTACTTGGAGGTCTATCATAGTTTACAAGACAAAGACTTCATGATGTGCCGGAGCATTTTCTTAAATCATTATACAGTACAAAATAGGAAGAGAGCAAATATTCTTCTTGTACAAACTTCTTCACGATGGGTGAATTCAAATCAGTTTTAAAGGATCTGGAAAATAGTCCTCTTCCTAAATGCGTTTTTAAATGTATTGTTTTATTATTTTAGAAAGTTTTAGAAACTCATACATGTTTCCACATCTTAACTGGATATTGTCTACACTCTTATGCAGTGTGTGGCAGTTGTCTTAGCCTGTTTATGCTGTTTGTATTTGTTGCTGTAACAATGTTTTAATGCTGCGCTCTTGGCGAGGTCTCAAACTTGTAACCTGGGTAAACAAGGGAAACGTGAACAAAAGAAAGAACACACCTTGAATAAAAGAAGAAAACAATGACAGAAAGCAGCGGAGTTCACGGAATTGTGGTCATAATTTTCAGAAACATTAAAGCTAACAACAATACCACTGATGTGAAAGGCAAAAGAGTGATGACGCGTGTTTACAGTAATTATTCAAATGCATAATGATTCATTTGGCAATGTTGCATCGAGTTTTAAATATAAAATATGCTAGTATAGTACTTGCACTTCCTGTAGTTCCATTAAGTCTTCTGGCAAGATGTTTTAAATGCATTCCTCACGCAGGTTGTGGCTGGCTCTGAAACCACTTTCTCACTTTATAGAAGTTAATTTACTGAAACACAGTGTCTAAATGTGACTCTGGCCCAGGGGAAACCTTTCATTAACACCTTCAAACACACACACACACACAGAGCAGACACAGGCTGATCTGAGGGCAGATAGAGAAAATGTTTGGGGCTGCTGGTGGGAGTTGTGGCATTCCTGGGCATACAGTGGAGCATACAGCCTAGGGGTGAGGTCAGATACACAAAAACACACACAAGCACACACCCATCCCCCTTATTCTGTCTCCACCAAGTGGATAGAGACAGTCTCTAACCTTTGGCCTAGAGCGCTCTGCAGGGAGCCAATCATGTGAGATAATCATGGAAACACACACATATACACACACACACACAGAGTGGTGGTGTGAGCGGGACAGTAGGCTACAGGCTGCGGCTCCCATGAGGACCTGCACCTGCTGGCATCCTTAATGTCAGACAGAGGGGGTGGAGCACAGCTGACAAATACCCCTCATAACAGGCAGGCCAGGGCTGCAGTGTGCCCCTTCATCACACACACACACACACATACAAAGCTGTCAACCCTTGGAGCCAAGGTCTCGTCACTGCTGATCTAAACACACGTTTTTTTCTGTGCATGTGTGTGTGCAAAAGAGACAGAAAGCAGACACCAGAAGGGCACCTCGTCCATCACTGTCAGCCATGTCGACAAACAGCTGCAAAACGTCTCTGTTAATGTAACTGTGTGTGTGTGTGTGTGAGTGTGTGTGTGTGTGTGTGTGTGTGTGTGCAGCTCCTACCTCTATAATGTAGAGGACCACATTCTTATAGAAACAGTAGAGGATGCACTTGGTGACACGGTTGTAGCTCCACGCCCCGTGGACCAATAGCAGCTTCTCTAGGTAGGAGAACTACCAATCGGAGAAGAGGAGAGAGGAGGAAGAGAGATTCATTACTATAATTAGAAGAAAAATAAAGAGTTAAAATGAAAATCTGAGGTCGAAAGCGAACAGAGAGATTATCAAGAATGTGACAGGGAGACAAGAGAGTTGAGGCACGAGGAGGCCGACTGAGAGAGATAAGTTGTTCAAGATGCCCGAAGGCTGAGAGATAAACAAGTCAAACAGCGAAAGTGACAGAAGGCATTTGTGTGAGACAGAGACAGAAAAGACAAGACTCCTCAGTAATTAGGAGAACCCTCTGGTTATATTTCATCCCGGTCACATTTTCATTATTGAGTTGTCATGATGGGCCACACAGATAACAAATATTTTAGGTATCAACTGATCTGCAAGTTAGTTTTTACAATTAATAGATTATTTGTTTAGTCATAAAATGTCAGAAAAAATAGTGAAATCACAATTTCCCAGAGTCAACATCTTCAAACAGCTTGTTTTGTGCAATAGTACAAAATCCAAATAAATTTAATTTACACATAGTGTATGAAATAGAGAAAAGCAGCAATTCCTCACGCTTATGTTTGGCATTCTTCATTACTAAATGCCTTAATTGACAATTTTGATAGGCGGTTAATCACTTAATTTCCAGTCAATCAACAAATCAAATAATGGACTCATCTTTTCAGTACTGATGGGTGCTTAAATGCTGTCCTATTGGACAATTTATTTATTCAAACAATGGGGAAATTTTGCGGAAAATGGATAATAATGCCTAGAGCAAGTGTACTAAGTGAATTTAAATTCTATCATTAAATACATTTTAGCAGCATAAAACTACCCTTTATTTAATAGTTTTCCCTTGAAAAGGAACAAAATCAAAAACAGGAAAAGGTGACTTTCTGTCACTGCTAAAAGCATACAAATGTATGTGTTTTCTTTTGGACTTAATTTTATTGTAAGAATATAAACACTCATGATGAGCCATTCGTTTGTACCGACAACATGATACTTGAGTTTACTTGAGTAAATTCTCCTTTCAGTTGTCCCCCTCCAGGGAGGTCAAAGATCAGGATCAGCAGTGAGCAGGTAAGGATTCAGTGTCTTGCCTGAAGACACTTAAGCCGGGCGGACAACCGAGCATGAATCCATTATCTATGTTCATATAAAGCCTGTAACATATCTGAATGACCCTAACCACGTCTCCTGCATGTCTCCGTGCTATGTCTGCATCCCACCTGTGCTATGGAGTAGTCAGAAGAGTTGGTGGCCTGCATGCCCTCGTTGCCGCTGATCCCCACTCCAACGTGAGCCGTCTGAATCATGCCCACGTCGTTTGCACCGTCGCCTATCGCCAGCGTGATGGCCTTCACGTGTTTCTTCACCATATCCACGATCTCGGACTTCTGCAGCGGAGACACTCTGCAGAAACAATATGAAAGACGGAGATGGTTGGTTGATATTATAAGTGTATACAGCTGTCTGTACCGGTAGGAAATTAGAGGCGGGAAGGCTGGAAGATAAAAGAATACCGTGAGAAAAAAAGAAAGAAAACAAAATAAATTTAGAGATAGAAGGAAAAAAAAAAGAACAAAGAGGCCAGCAATTAGGAAAAACTCAGAGTGGGAAACAGTTGAAAGGGAAAAAGAAAGAGATGGATGAGAGGCTGGCAGAAACACACAAACACACACAAACTGCAGGGCTGTATTTACTGCTCTTCACCGGGTATTAGGAAACAATGATTCACTGTTCTGCTAATAAGACTCTGGGTAGCTCACGTTTGATGTGTTTATATATGTGTGTGTGCTTACGGTGGTATGTGCATGTCTGCATACATCTGAGTGAGCCTCAGAGAATGTGCGTGTGAGTGTGTGTGTGTGTGTGTGAGTGTGTGTGTGTGTTCAGGGAGCTTCCAGCAGTACTCCACCCTCTTGACCTGTATCACTGATCCTCCTGTCTATAACCGGTTCTGTCTCTTCACTGACAATGCAGGACCCGGGGAGGCTCGATTACAGACGTTTCCCTCGGGGACACTGAGAGATGATAGTGAGGTGTTCGGCAGGTACTGTGGATGTTTTTTCATTTTATGGTGCCATGTGTTGAATCTGCCGACCAAAAGCTCCATTAGATGCCCCCTGTTGTATTGGCTTTCTGTTTGGCTTCACTAAAGAGGTTGTGGAAGGCTTTTTTCTTATCAAGCTTTAATTTCTCCCACCATCTGCCTTGGAAATACATTGTAAAAGCTTTAGATTGGTGTGTGCTTGAAATAAAAAATAAAAATCAAGTGTAGAAGCTCTCTTGTTGGTATTATGGTAATTTTATACATTTTTTTATTCAAGGAGCTATTTTCTTCATTTTAGCTCATCTAAAAGTGAACAATTCTGAGAAAAACATTCTTTTTGAGTTCAATAGTTAATTCACTATCGTTCTGGAGCTTCTGATCATATCACATTACATATTAAAGAAGCACATTCAGTTGAAATCTTTAAATCATGGCTGAAAACCTTTTATTCACTTCATTACAGCCTACCCTAGATTTTAGTTGGGTCCATCAGCTTTTTAACATCCTTTTAACACTGATGTTTTAATGTGGTTGTTTTATTTAATCTTTTTCATGTTATTTGCTTGCTTTAACATTGTTTTAACATCCCTTTAACATTGATGTTTTATTTCTATTACATTATTTGCTTTGCTGTATGCCACGTCCTATGTATTCTTTTTAATTGTGAAGTGTATTGGGACCATGCTGCGTGGTGATTCTGCACTTTAAATAAAATTTATTGATTGTTTGATTGATTGATCACATGGTCTTCAGCACAGTTAAATTGCCCAGTTATCATGAGCATCTTATAAGTTCCCATTTTTTCTGAGCACTTTAAAGACTTATCGTTCAGGTTGGTTTAAAAATTGAGATTAAAAGTCTATTCTCAACCTTGGAAACAGAACCACAAGGACCATTTAGTTGCTATATTGGAGGTTTTGATGAGATCAGATTGTTCATTTTGTGAAGCAGTTACTAGAAAAGAGGGGTTTCTTTATTTTATACGATCCTGCTTTTCACGTGCATTTGTATACCAGCCTTTTATTTATAATGTTCAAAGTTCAGCTTTGGATAATGGTTGTTTTTTAGAGATATATCAGAGAATAATCATGCTTGACTGGTAGGGATCTAAGAAGGTGCTTGTGTGAGAAAAACCCGACCCCACACACTGTGTTTACATTCTCAAAAGCTGCATTCTGGACCCAATGACTGGGCTTGAATTTGTCTTAAACTCTGCTTTCAAAACATGCTTTGTATGAGGAGGCGTTCCTACTGCCTGTCATTCACAGCTTAAGTGAGTCTCGTTCTTACTACCTGCAACTTCTACAGTGAAAACAAATACATCTACAAAGGAGGAGACGTGAGAGAAAACTGATACTGAAACTGGGATTAAACTTGTATAACAAAGGAAGTTATATTTCCCACAGAACAGGACTTACAACTGTAGTGGTTTATGTACAGTGTGAGACAAAAACATTTTACAGTATCATAAGATTATTTGTGTTTTATATTAAATGTGGTTTGACTTACCACAAATCCATACATTTGGAGCTACAGTAGACCACTTGTCTATTGGCTGCATTACTAGAGATTAACCCAGATGCAAACATTAAATATTTACATTACATTTCCCTGATTATAGTAATTACCTGAGCCTCAGTGATGTATTAGGTGATAGTAATTTAAGTATTAACACTGGAATACTTCAAACAGTTCCTATAAGGAGGAGGAGTCACTTTCACAATGACTGTTTCTGTGTGTGTGTGTGTCAACTACAGCTTTAACTCTTACGTCTAGCACCAAATCCCCACCACGTTCGTCAGTGCTCTGATAATGATATTACAAGATTAAATTACATACAGCTGCATGAGCCATCACATGCAAACAAAACACAATATGATGCTTTGATAAAGATACGACAAAATTAAATTATGAGCAGACGTATGAAACCATCACACACACACACATCCGGCTGGAGCCCACAGGTCACAAAGATGGTCTATCTTCTATGAATATGTAAGAAGGATCATGTCCCGGTCAAGCTGAAATCACAGAGCTGGGTGGTCTGCTTAGCATTCATGCATAGGAGTGTGCAAAAACACACATTCACAAACACACACACATTCACACACCAGAGGATATTTCCAGGGAAAAACCTCAGATCTGGCCTCTGTAGTCGTTGCTGAAGGATGGGATCAACCTCTGCTCTTTGTTTTTCCTGTTTCTGCGTCTGAAGTGTGTGCGAGAGTGTCTGCCTGTGCGTCTCTTGGCCTCCGACCACAAATCTCTCTTTATCTCTCTCTCTGTCTCACTCTACCTTTCCTCTAAACACTGCTAACAGTGTCTGGGACTGTGCAAAGTGGCGTTGGAGAGATGAAAGGCTCCCAGTGCTCTTCACGGTGGAACTGAGCAGAAAATAAGCAGCTGCTAAGTCCTCCGATAAACAAACCCACAGTGAAGTCAGGAAGCCATGCGTACGAGTGCACCCTGACTCCGCCGCCCCTGAGACACACACACACACACACACACACACACACACACACACACACACACACTCCCAAACTGTACAACACCACACACCTACAGTAGGTGAGACATTATCTTACAGACTCCTCTATACTTTAAAGTCAAACCTATAGCTCATTATGTACAGGCACCTCATTAACAGTATCGTGCCCTGAATGTGCAAACACACTCACAATAGGAAACACCTACAGTGGTGGTTCCCAACATGCAGGTCGGGACCTCCCAAGGCATCGTGAGATGATTACAGGTGAAGGAAACAATAGAAACCTAATTCTGCAACAAAAAAAAATATATTTTTTTTTACTTTTCTCTAATCTTTGTTTTTTTCTTTTGAAATCTTGTATAGTTTTATGTCATCGATTCAAATTAAAGAGTCTGAGCAGCTCAGGGGTCACATGCCCAAAATGGTTGTGAACCACTGACCTACAGTACAGAATACAAATATGTACCAGTGTCAATACTTTTTTTCTGATTTCTTACTTTGATAATTATTATCAAATTATATTTAACAAAAGGAGCCAAATGTCTGCTCAATTGGTAAATCTTGGTATCTTACTTAATCTTGGTAAATCTTACTCAACAAACTAATGCTGGAGCTCCTGAAGAAAAAGGATTTAAACCTTCAAACATGAGCAAACTTCACACATAAGAGAAGCAGAAGTATTTGGTGTTTTGATAATTGGACCCTGATGAAGACCTTTCATGAACAAACCATGTATCTAATAAAGACTCCACATACTCCCGCTCCCCTACACCTGAGTACCTGAAGTTTGCTCTTTTGTACACATTCTAAAACTGGCACATTTTCAATATTTGGTTCTATGGACACATTTTGGTCTGTATGAAAAAAGTATTGATGTTCGATACCAGGGTAGCGAGAGATGTGGAGGGGAGGAAGGAGTGAGGAGGGAGAGAGGGATGGAGTGAAGGACGGAGGAAAGGGAAGCTGGAGGCTGTTTGCAAGGCCTGTGAGACCTGAGTCCGGATATGGCCTGGATATGCAAGGGAGAGTCAATTACTTCCCTCCCGGCTGTACACACACATGCACACGCAATGCTTGACACACACACACACACACACACACACACACACACACACACACACACACACACACAGACATAAGACGAGTGGAAACTCTTTTGTTAAACATCACAGCTGGTGCCCAGTGAAACATGACCAAAAAAGGGAACATGCAGTAAACACTCTACGAACAGAGCGCACTTTGTATGAATGGGAATGTATAATGGCTATGCCCGTGTGTGTGTGTTGGTGCCCATTCCAGGGGTACCAGCAGTAAGTGAGTCATGGCTTTGACATTTCCATGCAGTGTAGTGTATTACATTACTCCTGCTGTGCAGCGGGACAGGCTTTTATCATCCTCGCTCATTTGCTGACTGCAGGCAACTGACAACCTTTGCAAACACACACGCACGCAGGTATACAGGCCTGCACACACACACTGACACTCTTTATCATGCACGCAATAGAGTGAGAATTAATCTGTGTGTGCTTATGGATTCAACTGGATCTTTTTCTGAGACGCTTCAGTGCGTTTTTTCTTTTAATAGATGCCTCCAGTTGCTGATTGGCTTATTTTATTAAAAAGGAGCAGTTTGGGGATTTAAACCACAATGACACACACTCTCATCCATCTGCACCTGCCAACGCTCTATCAACCTTTTGGCAGTCATCAGGATTCATTTCATACATGATGTCTAATGCGTCATCACCTTTACCTGTGGAAGATCACTTGTGGTCAAAACATTGTCATGTCTGTGTCGAACAAAAGACAACCTGGTAATGAGATAACCGCTGCTGCAGGTATGTTTTTCCTCTTTTTGTACAGACGTGTTTTAAGCAAACAAGGTGGATATTCAACCTCAGTTGGGTGCAGGTGCAGGACAAAAAGCAGCTAACAAACAACTTTTGTCTAACGAATACTTTGAAAGTCGAAAAGTTGCATTAAAAAACACTTTTGGGAGCATGCAACCCCTCCTTTTTCTTTCTACATAGGGGTTTTCCCCACAACAACACAATGATCATGTGTATCTGTAAATGTTTTTCTAGTACATGATGGTTGTCCTTTTGACAGATTAACTTTGTCTAGACTTCTTGCAGACTTGCAGTTTCGGTTTTTTGGTCACAAGACGACCCATACTGTAATTTTTCTATGGATTTCTATTTTCTGTAAGTAAAAAGCTTTCCAAGCTTTCCAGATCTGTGCAGATACTCTGTAATAAACCCAAAATTTGCTTATTTATGTGTATGTGTGTGATGAATGAGTCTTCCCTACCGGCAGCAGATGACAGCCTTGCAGGACAACGCCAAGTCAAGGAAGGCCTGGCGGAGCTCGAAGGACAGCGCATATTTCAGCGTCTGACCATCGATGATCAGCGCCAACTCATTTTCCTTCCTCAGAGAGTCGCCCAGGGAAGAACAGTGAGTTGTCAGTGTGGCACGAGTAGCCTGCGAAGAGACAAAGACACAAAGAGGGTTTACGTTTTTCTTTAATCTTTTTCTAGTAAGGAAGATTGATGAGATATTCTAAGCATCAGAGACTGGTTAGACAGTTTCACACATTATCAACATGCTTTTACTGACAAGCCTTTATCGGCAACGTCTCTTTTACAGCTGGCTCATGTCAGCAACATACACACAAACACATCAGTGCTCATACGGATGTATCAGGAACTACTGTTAGCTTACAGGGAAAACCTAACCTCTAACCCTGAACCTCACCACTAATTGCCAACGATCTTAAATCCTAACCAATCACAACTCTAAATCTCACTCTCCCTTTTTCTCATGCGATCTGGCAGTCGGCCTTTCAAGTGACCGCATTTTCAGGTTTTATGCTTTTTGTGGAGATATTGTGGCCTCACAAAGTGGTGAAAATACAAATCACACACACATCAAAACACACAGACCAATTTGTTGAAAGGTCAAAACCACTGGCGGTAAATGAAAGACATGTGCTCCTGGTTGAAAAGGCTGCTTTCATCTGGGGGAAGAATTTGCTTCTGTGTACACTAAACAATTAAGAATACCAACATAAAGTTCACAGTTGCTCTAGACATCATCACAACACGCTGATGCTACAAGGTCCTGGGGGCATGTTCAACCATTAAATCTTAAATCAATATGTAAAAGAGACACACGACTAGAGGAAAAAGGGAAAAAGATAAATGAGCTTGACTAAGGTAAAATGCATTCATTTCTAACAGCAAAGTGTAAGTGTGTGTGTGTGTGTTTATGTGAATGCCAGCTCGTCTGCAGGGGCAGTAGTTTGGGGGCAGTTTTGATGGAGCTCTTGATAATAGAGGAACAGGGATTAATGGAGAAAATAAACATCCCACAGACTTGTAATGAATTCCATGTGGAGGAGCAGGCATGCTACAAGCTACCAGTCAGGCCCACACACACACACACACACACACACACACACACACACACACACCTGAATTCTTCATTTCCACTGACTGAAATTATGATTACGGTTAAGATGAATTTAGACATATTTCGACTCAACAGCTCTGACTTAATGTTTACTAAGAGCTCTTTGCATTCAAGAGATCACCAGGTGAATGCAGGTTAAAGCCTATTACAATCACTCCAACAGATGGAACAAGAATGTTTTATCCATCAAGTGTTGTCCAATACTGCAGCAAACAGCTCACCAACTGTCTATCTAGGGACAGTTTTGTCAGATGTACATGTGGAATTCAGCTTATACACATAACAAACAAGGAGTGACGCAAAATGAAATGCCCCATAACAGGAATTGTTTGTGGAAACATGAGCAATATGACTAAACACATCACAATCAGTAAGACCAAATTCTAGACACAGAGGTGCACAAACATTTGAAAATTTGGCGTCGTTAACAGTCGATACAGTCTCTCACAGTGGGTTACTGGCGGCCATCAGACCTGAGAGAGTCCAGTGACCCGCAGAGAGATGACCCCTCTGTCCACAGATCAGCATGTGCAGGAGACACACACACACATACACACATACACACACACACACACACACACACACACACACACATACATGTACGTAACACAATCACATGAACAATGCGGCCTCTCTTCTTCTTGCCAAATAGCGATGCACACATGCGTCCGCACACACAAGTGTCCCTCCTCTTCCCAAAAATTCCCTGCTCTTGTTTTCTCAGCCTGAGGCTGTGTGTTTTTCTTTGTACGCCGGAATTCCTGTTTGCATTCACCTTTTTCCCCAAACAGGGGGAAGGAAAACAAAAACATAATGAAAGGATTAAAGGAGATTACAGGTTGTCAGAGTTCTGAAACTCACAGTGTCTATGTGTGTGTGATGTGCATGTGTTTTTATAGAGGGGTAAAACACGTGTATGCATGTATGAGTGCGTCTGTTTGCATGTAAGTGCATGGGGGTTGTGTGTGTATGTGTACATGTAGCGCATGTGTGAGACATGAGAATCTGACAAAACCTCCTTTTTTCCTCCAGCTTGTCCTCACCTCATCACAGAGGAATGGACACAAAAAGCCTCAGCAGCATAATACAAAGTAAACAGCACATAAGTGACAAATGATTATATAAAAACACTGTACATGACACATATCTGGCGTGGTGGGTGTTGATGCTATAAGTGTTACACAACTTTCTGCATGGGGCTTGTTTCGGTGCAGCTCTTTCCAACCTGATATGAGCTGTACGATTTATTCAGAGGAATATAATAACGGCTCAGTCGCTAGTGCCTGAATTTCACCATAATATGAACCCATGTAATTTTCACATTATACTAAGAGAGGATCACACACATGGGTCAGTCCTAGAGTGAATGCAAACAGTTCACCAGCCAAGCAGTGAGGTGCTGATACAACCACAGCGACTTGTCACAGCAGGTCCAGTCAAAGCTTTAGCGGCAGCTAAGATAACCTGGGATAACAACCAGGCTAAGTCTACAGGGAGCTATGGAAGATTAAAAAGGTAACTAAAGTACAAACACTAGTTAGCTCTTAAAGCTAACAGGCAGCCACCTACTAAAGTACAGCAAGTCCAGACCTAACTGTGTCCTCATGGGCGCCGTCTCCACATGAAAAGAAACAGCTCACAAAAGGTCCACTATGATCTGTTAACACTTTCTCAAAGAGAACAAACATGAGAAAAAATCCATTACCATGTTACTTTCCTCTTTCTCACGCTAAATTACCTGCTATTTTTGGAGAACTTGGAGGAAAAAATTGCTTAATTCTTTGATTGCACCAGTTGCAATGTGACAGATCTCATTAGCAAGCATTTTTTATGTTCCAAACTAAATGTTTATTTATGCATCTGAGCTTGAAGAGGGTGGAAACACTAACACACACACACATACACACACATACACACTTTGTAAACCATGTTCACAGGCCCTTCTGCATGGAATTTTATCAGTTTTATATTTGGATCACAAAATGGGCAGGGCATGGAGGCAGTTTGAGATATCACAGGTCACCTTCTCTCATTGCATACTTTACCATAAAACGCATAAGAACAAACAAACACACACACACACACACACAAAGATATCTATATATATAAATGAACAAAGTGAGGATGGGGAAAGCCAAATGTTGATTCATTCCAGGCCACCCTCTCCATTCAAAGAGAGCTCATTCGCTTGTGCCATTATGACAAATGTACGTAGGCAGAGTATAAAATATACAAAAAAGCACTAAGCAAGATAAATGAGAAAGGGTACAAAGAAAAGGAGACCGACGAAGGACAAGGAGGGTGGACTAGACTCTGGGAAAAGGAAGAGAGAGAGAGCTGCTGAGTGAAAAGAAGGCGGAGAAAGACGTGCTCATATCTGAAGTGCAGATTCTGTCACCAGTGAGATTTAATACACCGTTTAATTATCAGACTGTGCATCTGTACAAACACCCACATCCTCTGCTGCCTGAGCCAGAAAAACACACACAAAAACACACACACACACACACACACACACACACACACACACACTGCTGACCAAAAAAAAAGACACAGACACACATGTGGACTTCAACAGTGGGAGGCCTGATGTACAAAAAACTATCACAAATTGAAAAATGCCAGAACAATAGAGCATGCAAGCTGAGGCACTACAAAATGTGAGTGTGTGTGTGTATAAAGATGATTAATGAGCAGAAGAGAGATGTTGTTTGTTTAAGAGCTGTACTGCGGGCAGCGTGACAGGGAGAGGGGGATTGTGGGAAAGTTAGATGTAATGTATATTCAGAACTATCAAGCTGATCATGTGCCACTGCATCCAGGGTAAACAAAGTGTGTGTTTGTGTGTGTGTGACAGATTCAGAGAGAGAAATAAGAAGACAAAAAGGAGACTTTACATTTGTATGCTTGTGTGTCCTTCAGTATTGACTAAACAGAAGGAGACAGGGCAAAGATTTGTGTCAGTCTGTGTGTGGCATGTGATCTGAAGGTGACAGATGGCGCTTGTCACAGCTTCAGCGGTCGCAAACCGTTTACCCAGGAGGCATTGCTCACAGGGTTTGTTTTGATGAGGAGGAGCACCAAAAGGAGATCGCATTACGACTCACTCATCGCCCTCACATGGCTCAGCCAGATCTCCCCCTTCTTTTCCCCCTTTTCTCTCTCTATCCAGATTGTCCGTCTCATACATGAAGTACAATAAACACTCCCCCTGTTTTATTCAAAAACACACTCCCGCGCTTCCACGAAGATAAACACACATATTTTGCTGCTTGTTCCTGCTCTCCCTCTGACTCTCCCTCTAACAAACACACATTTTCCCTGTCACACACCGCAGAGGCTGTGTAGTCGCTTCCTGTGCATAGAGAGGGTGCTGACAGATGTGGAGGTAGTAGTATGAAGGAGACATAGAGCGGAGAATGGGCTTGGTCGGGAAGGGGGGGGGGTTGCATCTGCCGCCAAGGCTTGCAACAGATCAGCCTTCACACTGATAACAGCAGAAAGAGGGCGTGATAGAGAGAGTGAAAAGTTGGGACAAATTTTTCAAAATGGGGGCAAGAGGTCGACCTCCGAGGTGAGAGTTTGATAAGCAGCTTCTGTTTTCGCTCATGCGCAGGTTACACTTTCAAACAGGCCCATACGCATAAAGAAACTGAGCCAGTGTGAGTTATTTTAAGTGCGAGAGATAAGTGTTGCACTGAAGACGTGTCGCTTTCATCCACACCGACCACCAGAGCTCTCTGAAGTTGTCCGGATTGACAGGCATGACTGTGACACCACGCGCTCACACGAGCATGCCACATTCATACAAATACTCCCAGTCTGAGTTCCCCTCCTCCCTTACATCCATATGTCCAAATGTACATCTTGAATGCCAAAAAATTACACATCAAGTTATCAATATGATGCTTATGAGGGAGAGGATATTGAATATCTGATTTGACAAATATCTGATTGTCTGTGGGGTGTCATTACTGTATTTTGTGTATAAGGGGATGTGAATCAGCATTAATTATTCCTGTTTTATAATTGGGTTTTGTTGCAGCAGTTTGTCATGTTGTTTACTCAGTCTCATGTTTGCTGTGTTGCATTTACACCCACTTTAAAGTGTGCTACAAACGCGGCAGACTAAAGCATACTGCAGGTCATACTTGTCACATGAAAAATTCCACTCATGACCAAAGGTTTATGTTTCATGTGAACCAGCTGTCCCTCTCAACTTTCCTGTCTCTGTGTGCCATACAGAAATGTGTTAGTACAACCATTTCACAACAGAACCCTTTGAACGATAATAATCAATCTTAAACCACTTCAACAATAATAACACACCCCCCAGAGCTGGTACAGATCCAAAAACTTGCTCAAGGACTCATCAGCAGGATGGACGGTTGCCATTACTATGTACTGAGGCCAAGCTTTCCTGCTGAAAGATGGATTCCCTACTGCACAAAGTTGCTGCTAAATGGAGTGTATTGAACGGAAAGTCTTTGTCTGCATTTGGCACGAAGAAAGTCTAAAACTGCATCACACAAAATCATATTAAGAATAATTCTAGTCATCCTGAGCCAATTTTGTAGTGCTCAGTCTTTACTCTCTAAAAATAATCTGTGGATAAGAAACAGCTTTTATGTGACTTTTTTCCTTACTTCTAGTTGTCACTTTCACTTTCATTCAACTCTAGATAGAAAGATTTGTCTGAAAAATGTGCGATTTAAAAAAAAACTTTTCACTTGATCAGCTCAGCCACTTTGCTCACCATTTTTACCAGCCTTTTTTGTTTATACTGGAAGTCCCATCTTTACAGAGCATAGTGCTTCATTACAAGTCATTCAGCTGTAGAAGAGATTTTTTTTCTTCCTGAAAATCTTTCTAATGAAAGGGTTTAGAAAGTTTTCTTTTCTGACATGTAGGTGCAAAGAAATACTCAGACCTTATGATAACAAAAAACTCTTGTCTTACGTGCTCTTGGACCTACCAAAGTCCCTTTGGCTGCAATTAAAGCTTATAGAAAAGAATTTCAAATATGTATAAGCAATAATGACAGAATAGAAAAATGACAGAAACAACTTTTTTTTAATGTTACCAGCTGTTAGAGCCAAATGTTTCATCCTCTGGCCCAGACTATATTGACCAGACAGCACTTTGAACTGTTTACTGGAAGAGTACGGTATGTGATCAAACATGGTAGACAGGCTGCTAACAAAATCTTCCAAACCATATTAAAAAAGATCCACTTACAGTGCTAACTGTATTGGCTTTCACCCTCTTGTACTAATTTCATAGGCAATTCTAAGGCTTAAGTACCCTTATTACCCCGATATTAAATGTTCACCCCGTCCAACTCAATTTGCTGAGTGTCTAAGTGGCCTTGCACGCTGTCTGGCTTTTGACTAGCAGTTCCCAAAGCCTGGGAGCTTCCAGACACCACTTTGATGCACGTGAATGTAAAATTACAACAATTTATTTCACTAGAAGTTGGCACAATACTGGAAAACAAATGATTATAGGTGTGAAGTTGTGCAATTAAATTTAAAATCATGACCAACATTAAAATCCTTTCACACAGGATTCCAATTGCCTGTAATGTTAACCACATAGAGGTCTTTAATGCCATGTTGATCATGCTATAGACTATTAAAATCCCTCTAAAAGCTCACAGTTCAAGACACCCACCATCTGCGCAACGGCTTCCATGAAGCAAGAAAATTATGAATGCAAACATAGATGTCTCTCTGTCAAGGTTTAACACACACTTTGGGCCCACAAACACTGCACTCACACACAAACCCATAAACAAATACACACAAGTACACACACACAGTTACTACGCTTAAAATTTATGAGGCATAATCTCCCCTGTCTCACATATAAACAAACTCTATAAAAGTGAACACACTGTGATTGTGTGTGTGTATACACGTTTGAGTGTAAGCACACATGTGGGAGCCGGGGGAGTGTGTGACAGACATAGAGACACATGACAGTAATCGAGCCAGTTAGGTTGAGCAGTCACACATGAAACCTGAACGCAAAGAACACATAACTGGGGTATAAATCTAATCTGGAGATTATGAAGGTCTCAGATCTCACTCTAAATAGGAAAAGGAACCTACAGTACAAAGACTGAACACATATACAGTCTGTACATGAAAGCCAGGTACTGTATGTGAATGTTGTGAAAGAGACACAAGGAGAGGGAAAGAAGTGATAGTTCAGTACTTGTTTCTTTTCATCCCTTTCTCCAAAGGGACACCAGAGACTTTAATTACCTGCACCTGTGAGCACACAAAGAGCCCCACCCACCAATCTGGCTGTGGACCACACCCTAGTTCCCACGGTAACCTGCTTAAGACCCCACCACATAACCCCCTCCCTCCTGTACAGCCACAAACACACACAAACAGTCCCAGTACTGTACAAAGTGTACACAGACGTGAACGAAGGAGGTCAGGCGGAAGAAGAGGAGGGTCTACTCACATCCAGAGAGTCCTCGTTGACGATGATGAGGGACATGCCGTGTGTCACCAGACGGCAGGAGTAACCTGAGAAACAGAAACAGATAGAGGAAGGTTAAGAATGGGGGATGGGACAGAGAGAGATTAGATTTACTCAAACCCAAAACACAGGTGAAAAACTGGTCTCATGCACGAGTGGATTTGTAAAATCCTGCTCCATTCTCACACACAGCTACCTGACTCCATTCTCCTCCATCAGCCTCCGGCCATCATCACGTCTCTACTGTAGTCTGTTATAGTTCAACTACATCATGCACCAATTAAACACAGCAAAACCGCTAACTCACAATTATTCTGAACACTAATACAGCTGTAGAGAGACGATTTGTGCGGTACAGTCTCAGAGGATGTCCCGACTTTTAAACTAGGAGCAACAAGTGTCTACTCAGAAAATGTTGTTTTTCAAGTCTTGTTTTTGTGGACGTCTGCCACCAACTTCCTCCACGACTGCCAAGAGAATCCAAACGCACTAATGTCATTGCTGTGCAACTTTAAGTCTACCCTGCGTACACTGACCACTGGCACATTTCACTTACAGATTGGAGACATGTCTGGCATTTCGCAGCCCACATAAAGCCCGCCATTCTTCTAGCCGTGATTTAGTTTAGTCCACAATACAGTCTCCTTCACTGCTGCACATCAGGCTGTAGTGACAAGGGGACTTCCACACCGTCGCTGGATTTGCCTTCATCAATGGCACTAAAAGCATCGTCATATCCGATAATCTCTTACTTTCCAAGTCCTTCTAGTGTTTATTTTAAATGCTTTCACCTATGTTGATGGCAGTCTCCTGCTTGTCTCCAGTGAGGACCCAGATCTTGATGTCAGCCCTCATGAGAGTGGCGATGGTCTCCGGCACGCCAGCCTGGAGACGGTCCTCTATGGCTGTGGCGCCCAACAGCATTAAGTTCTGTTGGTGAAACAGAAAAGCGACAGATAAAGAGACAGAAATAACTTGAGAAGCAAGAAAAATAGAGAACAGAACAAAATATGGCTCACAAGAGGAAAGCAGGTTAAAATAAATCATATTTAGGCTAGACATCACCAGCCTGTATGTGAGGGCTCTTTCTCTCCAGAGAACATCATCCATATCTAATTTGAGGATGAGAACGATGCCAGCGAGTTCAGTTCAGTTGGTACAGCAGCTCATTTTGGACCTCTGTACCAACTCTGTGTCTTTGTGCCAAGAAGTAACCCATTACCTTTCCTCCCCTTGCTTTAATTTGTTCAGCATTTAAATGCATATGTACCCTCATTAGACACACTCGGACGCACACACAAACACTCGCACAGACACACAAGTTAACACTACTGTGTTGTTGATTCCAGTTTTATGGGGCTTTTGGCAGGCTGGTGCAGGTAATTACCCTTGTGGTCTCCCAGTCTGAGCTACCCTCCTCCTCCTGCTTCCTCTTTTTTTCCCCCTCTTCACTTACTTTTCTCACCTCGACTCTCTATGGTAAATCCTTGGTTTTCCCACCCATCAGTTCAACTCTCACCAAATATCCTCTCAACTAAAATCTCTATATTACCTTTCTTCACTTTTTACCATTCTGTGCTTTCTGTCTGACCAACCAAAACACGATGTCCAAAATGTCATCCGTTTACATTGTGCTAAAAGAAAAGGCACACACCTTTAAGGGAAATCTGACTGTGTACTGCAATTTACCCGTGATGGCTAATGAAGGAGCACCATGTTTACTGAAGTGTGGGAATCAATGGAGCCACTCTGCCCCCTGCTGGCAAACATGAAGTGTGTGTTTGTGTGATCAGAAAGAATTTTATGCTCTTTCAGGTCTCTGCTTTGATTTCATATGAATCTAGCAATACCTTTTTTCAATTTTAAATCTGCTACAAAAGGACATTTAATTAATAAATTAATTTAAATTAAAACCTGTCCACCCTGGAAATGTTACCTGTCAATCTCAGGGCTTTCCAACAAGATCATTTTAATGTGATATGTTTTGTAGTGTACATTTTTTAAGACTGTTTAACTCTTAAAATAAAGATATCTTAAGACGAGCAAGTTGGTTTTCACCGAGACATCTCACATAAGGTCGGAGGCCAACAATACACGTCACTACAGAGGAGGAGGTGGTGTGTTTACCTTTTCCAGTAGTTCATAACACTCTTCTAGTTTCTGAGCGCGGTCTTTGAGCACAGTGCTGACACGATTGTATTCCTTCAGCCACTCCTGGTAGGCGCCTTCCTCCAGGTCCACATAGGCAAAACACAGAGTCCTCAGGCCTGTTGATGCAGTGACAGAAAATGTATCAGTAAGGAAGTCAACACAAAGGTAAATGGATATCCAGTGAAACAAACAGAGAGAAACTCAACTATGGTTTCTCCCTTCCTTACCTTCAGTAGCAAACTGTTCCAGATGAGCAACAGTTAATTCTTTGTACTGGGACGCCTCAGTCAGACGTTCAAAAATGACATTATCCTGCAAAACAACAAAATAAGAAATTCAGCATTAAATGAAAAATGTTCAAAGACATTTGGAGTGCTGAATTAGAACTATAATGAGATAAACATACAGCTCCTTTGCAGTACAGCCGTAGCTTCCCGTTGGGGGTTCTGACCACCACAGACATACGTTTGCGGTTACTATAAAGGAAGCAGTGGGTTTAGTTTCAAAACACACTTCGGTCTTATATTACAGAGTTATTTACTGACTGCGAAGAACATTTATGGGAGTATTACCTGGAAAACTCCAGCACATTCAGTAGCTCATAGCTCTTCTCTTCTCCTCTCTGAAATACACAACAAAATGTCAGCTCCTAACTCTGCAAAAAGCAGCTCTTAGTGCAGTAAAACACACAGATACACACTCACAGCTTCGATTATGACTGAATGCGGGGTTCTTGCAGTGAAGACAAAGCCGAGTCCTTTGGCCCCTTTGACTAGCGCTCCTTCATCTGGCGAAGAGGCCTGGTAAATGATCTGGTTTTCCTCTCTCTCTGGGACCACTGTGTGGCACACTGCCATCATTGTCAGGAACTCACAGATCTGAGGTGATGTAGGCTGAACACATACACACAAACAGAGTGGACATGGTTTTTAACTGCATACCCTAGTCATTTTTGGGCAGAATAGGATTGCTTCAAATAAAGACATATGAGAAAAGCTTCAGAGACACCTACATGCTCCTTCTCGATATTTTGGATGAGAGTTGGGTCATCAAACTCTGTAGAGTTATGGCTGTTGGACGGCAGATTGCTGTGGGACAAGAAAAAGTTATTTTAGTTTTTTAAGCTTTTGGCATTCAAATAGCATTGCAGGCTGGAATAGGTGAGTTTTTGTCTATTCTGATCAAAGCATACACATTAATTTCTCAAAGCATGCAGAGCCTAAAATGAAGAAAAGAATATTAGAAAGGGGAAGACAGATGAGAGGGTCAGAGGAGAAGGTGACTCACCTGAAGTCCTCCATTGAACGATCACAGTCAAGATCAGGGAAGTGGCTGCAGTGATGAATGAGGTTGTATTGCAAAAGGAATCAATCAGTTAATGAGTTGATTAGTTCATTTGATCAAGCATGCAAGAGTTCGAACAAGTGAATTAATAACAGCGTATTATTTACTACGAGTTAGTTTAAGAGATTAATTAGTTAACAATTTGAGATTAAAGGAAAAAAGTGCATTTAGCACTTAGTAAGTGGCTCCTTTTACAGGTAGAGCTAAAAGGCAAGAATGAATTTACAAAAAAAGAGATGACTGACCCATATGTAATTCCCGCAATGGTACACTTCTTAAAGTGCATGACGTTACAGGTCAGAGTTCCTGTCTTGTCCGAAAAGAGATACTTCACCTGGAAAAGACAGACAGATAATATGTAATGAAAGCAAACACGGCACGTTTTAACAGGTGTGTATCCATTGTGTACGTCATGGTCATTTTGGGCGTTCCTACTTCCAACCTATAGCCACTGATAATGATTATGAGGAGGGGGAGGAACTGACCTGGCCCAGTTCCTCATTAAGGTTGGACGTTCGAGCCATGGCCGGTGTGTCTGTCTCTGAGTAGTACATCTCCACGTCCTGAGGGGGAAAACAAAATGCAAGCAAAGTGATCAGGAATATTTGACTACTTGCAGGAAGTACATTTGAAAAGATGCATTACAAAACACACATGGGTCATACCCAGTTGATGAAGAGGGCCTGTGTGAACTTGACCACCTCCAGAGTGACCAGCAGGCTGATGGGGATCAGGTTGTTGTACAGGATGATGAACGTCAGCAGGTTATATGCAAAGTTAGTGGAGATGTCACCTGCACAAACACACAATAGTCACTTATTTACTGGCCCTTGATTTGTGTATTAATCTTAATTTTTCATTACTGTAAGGAGACTTAAAGTTATAGATTGTAAAATGTGATACGTGTGTGTGTATTCTCACCAGCTCGGGACAAGTACCAGCAGGCATCTTCAGTGTGTTCTCTGTTCCAGATGGCGGCACCCACAGAGCTGACCAGGGCCATGACCAGCAGGATGCCAAACAAGACCAGGATCTGCATGTTGGTCACCCGCTCCACATTAGAGCGCTTCAGTGGTGCTTTGGTGGAGTTCTGGGATGTAGATAGGGCAATGAATACAAAAGTGAGAAACACAAAAACACTCACATCGAGGCGGTGCTGGATGAGGGTGCAGCTTCAGTTTCTCTGGGGAGAAAAAGTCCACTTGCAGAACCCTTTAAACACCTTTGCTTCACTAATTGAATTTGTTATACACAATTACAAACAGGAAACCATCATAAAAAATGATTTTGGCAGAACAATGTGTCAGCAATCCAAACACTGAGACTGATGTACTTCTCGGCTTGGACATTTTCCCAGTTATGAATGCGTCACGCAGTTAATTAAACTAATCCTCTGAAGTTCACAAGGAAAGAAGATTCTAATTATTAAAAAATGTCAAATTAAACTCCAAAGTTCCTTTGCTCTTAAATTTTTCACACCTTACACAGAGTTTACTGAGTTCAGACAAGGCATCGGGTTTACCTGCATTAGTTTTGAGTCATGGCCAGTGTAGACAACAATTCCCACAACCCACTGTGTGTTTCTGAGCTGGGCGCCGCGAAGCAACACCTGGTCCGGACCCAAGGGAGCTGGACTGAGGAGAACAGGAGAGGTAATAAGCAACAAAACATGATAAATGAATGTAGATTTAGGGCGACCTGCATTTTTTAGTTATTTGAGTAAAATCATTGCATTCAGAAGAAAATCTCTATATTGTGGGTATTTTTCTTTCAAGTTGCCTCTCAAGCTTTACTTTTTTGCCTCAAAGTTTATTTTATGAAACCCACTGTAAAATTTAATTCATGAAGAATGCAAATGCTTTTCCTATGACAGGCTGCACTTTCTTATTTGACTTTTAAATTTTATCTCTTTTGTGCTGGATGAAATGACTATAAAATCTATGACATGTATAAAGTTTTATCCTGCTGTCCTGGCCTGGTCTGTTTTATAAGAAGGTACTATTTAGATGCTATAGGATTACAAGTTAAAAAAAACTAAACTTAGCATATTGCACCGACAATACACTTGCTGATGTCCATCAAAAAAAACTGTGTGTCTCACTTCTGGTTCTCCAGCCGCAGTGTGCCTGTGAAGTCATACAAGTGTCTGTTGGGGCCTTCACACTCCAAACGACCAGACAACGCCATCAAGTCCTCCAGGGTCTGAGCACCAGCTGTGAGCGGGAGACCCTGGAAAAAATGAATCATGACAAGTCAAGGAAAGTTTATTGAGGTAGTACATTGGGAAGTACATTATAGAAAAGCAAGGTTCATAAAACAGGTCAGACACCAGGGTTGGAAATTAGCACCAGCCAAATGCTGGTAAATATGAAAGTGGCTGGTAGATTTCAGACACAAAAAACAATTTACTATTGAGTGGCTGGTGAATTTGAACATTTATCTGTCAGTGGCTGGTGGATGTTCACATTTTAAAAAGTTAATTTCCAACCCTGTCAGACACTAATAAAAACAGGAGATAGAAGGAGAACAAGAGCTACAGGAAACATGATCAGATCTAGTGTGTGACCCACATGGATGCAAATGTGAGGATTGTGAGGAAGTAAGGTTTCATTTGATACAGAGCCCTGAAAGCCGACGCCAACATATTTTATTAATTTGTTCATTTGAATCCAAACAGTAACAAGTATTGGATGTTTCTAAAACAACACAAACTCTCTACTAAAACCTAAATCATTGACCTCGTTTCAGGAGGGTTAGCAGCTCCTTAACATTGACGTCCCACCACAGTTATCAAAGACATAAACAGATATTTGCTCCTGTGTCATACCTGTCTGATCTTCAGGTTGGTTTCTCCATCCAAGTTGGAGGTCTCAGTGTAACACATGGCCTGCGGCTCGCTGTGGAGAAATGGCAGAGTTGCATCAAAACACTGTAATGCTTAAAATGATTAATCCATCAACCAACAGGAAATCAGGTAATGATAATTTTCAATATCAAATCATCGATAAAGGAATGGCTTCCTTTATATCATTTCATACAATTTTAAATTGAACACTTTTGGGGTTTTTTGACTGTTGATCAATTTAAAGACAATACTTTATCTTCCCGTAAATTAAGGTGGGAATTCATCATTACATTTATTATAACAATCGATTGTCAATTAATCAAAAGACTAGTCAATAGATTGATAATGAAAACAATCGTTAGTTGCAGCCATAAAAAGTAATCTAACATATGATTGGAATGATTAGAACACGTATATATTAACAGACAAATATACACAGATGCACACACACACACTCATACACATGGGAGTCTGACCTGGAGGACACAATAACCATGTCAGCTGGAAGGTGCTGGCCATTGGTCACCTTCACTATGTCTCCTACTGCCACCTTATGGCCAGGACGCAGCAGTGCAACAGCGTGACAGAGAAAAAAAGTGGGGAGAAAGAAAAAGAGGGGTGTTAAGACAGAGGGTAAAGGGTAATAGGAGGGGTAAGGGAGGACGACAGAGAGAGGAAACAATTGGCAGGTTAATTAGTGACCAACTGAGAGGCAGCCAATAGAGAGAGAGGAAGACTTGAGATAAAGTGACAGCGAGCACAGCAGTGCATAGCTGTGTTGATTGGGCTGCGACAGAGGCAGACCAGAATAAGACACAAAGATTACATGCATGTAGATAAGAGAGAGAAGGAGAAGAGAAAAAAGAACAAGCAACAATGAGGAGAAAGTGAGGAGATCACAGTTCAACTTCGTTCAAGGAGACATGGTGCTGCAGAAGCCACAGCCATTCAAAAAAGATTAGCATTACAGAAATGGAACTTTTTAAAAATCAATTGTTAAAAACTGGGGGGAAAAATCCCTTTGCCACTTAATAACCTCAACAAAAGAAAGAGAAAACATAATAAAAAGGCCAAAAATATTCTCTGGATTACCCTATTATGAAGATACAACTATACGATAACATCAAAAAACTGAAGTTTGGGAAAGCATGTGGAGTTGATATCATTAGGACAGACAGACAAGCTCAAACACAGCCAGTGTGCCACATCAGGCGGGATGTAAACTATTCAATCTAGTTCTTCAGGCTGCTTGTTCTCCTGAAATCTGGAGCAATAAACTTTCTTGTTTTCCAAGCACACAGGAGGGGAGATAAGCTTTACTCCAACACATACCATGAGCTGTGACCTGGGGGATGTTTACTGCTGCCCTATCAATGCCCACACAGCTCTTTCTTATAGGACCTCCCTCACGGAAAACTCTACAAAAGCACCACTCTACTGATCCTATAGCATGTAATTAATCATCATGTATAAAGCACAAGGGAGATTTTTGCATGTTTCAGTCAAATTTTGCAATAGTGCAGAATAGAATCAAAATTTGCAACACAAGTACAGAGTTCTCTCAAGAAAAAGCAGCATTTTAGGGAAACTACTTGTCACCACCTCTCTTTAACATGAACATTACTGAGTTAGCAGGGCAGCTGGAACAAATTCCTTCACCTGTTCTGACCCTGAATAACAAGGGGGCTAAATTCCTGCTCTGCACTGTTATCATCCACATAACAAGGACTCAAGGTTTGATTTGATTTGACCTGTTGGAGCAAAACTGTACACAGCTGGACTCAGTTAATGAGTACATTCAAGAAGAAGAAAAGAAATGCTACTCATTACATACAGTGAACATGCATTGCACTATGACAACCAAGGGTTTAATTTGGCAGAGATTGCACTGGCAGAAGCAGGTCACAAGACTCGCTGGTTCAGATGAACTGCAGACCAACAGGGAAAACCTGATTCTTCAACTAACAAGACGTGCGTGTGTGGAATATTGGACAAATCAAGCTCAAAGGCGACTAACAAACTCACTTGTTATCTGGCCCTAAGACATCAATACTAATTGGTGGAGTATCTTTTTACTGTCAGGGATCCAAAGCACAGACAGATCCTGACCAAAAACAGACTGAGTGACTGCAGACTAGCCATGAGAAGTAGAATATAAGAAATCCTGGAAACCAAAAGAGGGGAAAAATACGGAAATCACTGCACAACAGGTGAGATTGAGACAGAAATGCAGCTCCTCTGAGACAAATGTAACCATTTAAGCTAAGAAATTTGATTTTTACTAAACTAGACAAACGTAGAACGGATCATATTGCAGTCTTTGCAGTATTTCTTATTTTACGTCATCCTTGCAAATATATTATGTTGAACTGAATTGTAAAACTGAGCGAGGTAGAGAGACAAAGCTGTGATGAGTGAGAGAGCAACAAAGATGAAGTCTGTGATACCTGTTTCCAGATGATCGTCTGCCAGGCTCTGTTCCGCAGCACTGAGAGACAAGGACAACACTGCCATCAGTCAGCCTATAGAGCAGCGCTCATACAGTATTCATAGCGACTAAACTTTTGTCTGGGGTCTGCACTATAGTGAGTGACAGACAACAGCTATTCACTCAGCCATGAAAGGAAAACAAAACCCACACAAATAGACACAAGCACACTCATGGAAAAGAGCACAGACAGTTGATGCACATTAACAAGCACACACATGCAGACGATACCTGTTGTCTTCTTCTTGTTTACTGTGTTGTCTGCTTTGTGTCTTTTCTGCAAAGACACAGATAAAGATGTATTAGCTTTTAAGATAACCAAATGATGTCCCTCTCTCCTAAAGAGTAACTTGCTGTGGTACTCACATAGTCCTCTATGATCTCTTTGATCCCGGCCACAGTGAGGATGAAGATGAGCGGGACCAGTGTGGTGTAGCGACCGGTAGGTGATACATCAGGGATTTGCTGATGAGAGTCAAGAGAAGCAGCACTCAAAAATCACTGCTGATAGCGAGTGTTGAGTAGCTTAAAGCACCCATAATGGACCATCACATCATCGGCACAGATAAACATTAGGTGTTACTGCATTAAGCTATAAGCTAGCTATCCACAATAACTGGTTAAGCTTGTACACTGATACTATAGATATTGTTCTCAACATCCCATTGTCCCTTTATTTCAAATCACACAGTGGAGTATGTTGAGTGTGCTGTATAATGAATCCTGCGTGGTTAGTGATTATCTTTAATGATCAAATTTCTTCTCAATCCTACTAAAATTAAATTGTCATAGGACTACACGTGCTGTGAGGAAAATGGTGGATAAAAACAACATGCAATATTTAAATGTGCAAATGAGTAAATTAGTAATAATCTAATAAACATGTATTGATATATTCATTCTGGCACGAGCCTGTGATGTGAAAATATTCATGATTCATATTTATCTTTTATTCTGTTCCTTCTGGCTTTCTGAGGAAATTTACCACATCTTAATGTTCGCCATCTTGAAAACAGCTCTTAATAATCCATAACTCAGTATTTCAAAAATAGCTGTTTTAAAAGGGACTTTTCAGGATCTATCATCTGAGGCCTGTGTGGGCCACAGAATCAAACTGAAACCAAACAAACAGGCCGCTGTTGTTCTGATTTCATGCGTGGGGTTTACCTGCATGAGTGCGATGAACAGGAAGAAGGCGTTGGCAGCCCGCCTGATCTGCTCATACAGGAACCGGGGCAGAAATGTGAGAACCCCATACTTGGTGGTACTGCAGAAGAAGACAAGGAGAGAGGAGACTTTACTTTTTGTTTTGTTATTTAGACAGATGGAGGCAGAGCCAGGTAGTGCATTAGCAAAAGTGGGAATTCATGCATAAATTGTGTGCTAATGATTTTTTAACCTGGCGCGTTTGAACAGCATTACCTTAAAGGCTGAATAACAACAGACTCCATTTGGGTTTCAATATTGAAGCACTTGAAAATCTATTACGAACACTCAATTGTGCTCCGAGAGGGCAAACAGAGCCATTATGAGCTGTACACACATCACACTTATAAGTAGACCAATACTGTTAATCCAACAATCTAAATTTAGACCCAGTACACCAGAAAACAGGTGCAGGAAACCTTGGCAACCTCAACTTGTCTGTCAATCAGCTGTATTGATTAGCCTTGTTATAGTCAGGAGCTACCGTAAGACCTTTTAGGGAGGCTAAAAATAAAGAAAAGTCAACCTTCAAGTCAAGGCCTGCCCTGTTTTTTCCTGTGTGGCCTGAGTGAAAAGTAAGAGCTTCTTCAATGGTTTTTGTCTAATGGACAGTGCATGTTTGTGTGCGTGAGTGCATCAAGTGCATGCACCGAATGGCAAAACACACGCCTCGGACACAGTTCAGAACCTCCTCAGAGATGAACCCCATAACCACTTTTCCGTCTACCTCACACACACAGACACGAAACCGCAAAGAGCAGGACATTACACACAAAACAGAGTAGCAACAGCTGTTAGTCTGTTCCACACACACACTCAATGGCCTGACCCCGATTCTCTGGATACCTCAGAGTTAGTGATACTACACCTATGATCCAGCAGATAAAGTTGCCTCTCTCTAATCAAATACAAGTGACTCTATCAGACTCTACGCACACAACAATGACACACATGTTTCCACTGGACCAGGCAAAAAAAAAAGATGCAAAAACATCTGGCTGTGTTATTTTTCCTACTATAGATGTCCAACTTGCTGGTGGTGTTAACAGCTGTTAGCTGCAGGGGAGATGCTCTCCTGCTGCTGTGTGGCTTTGTCGTGTTTTTTATAAAAAAGGTCAGTGGTCTTCATACATTGTAGGCCAAAAGAAAACACCGGGCTGAAGTCAGAGAGGAGCCATCCCTCCAAGTGGAAGAACACAGGCAAAACACAGGCAGGTAGATTTGTTAAAAAGCGTAAGTGTTTGTAGTGCAAGTGTTATGTTTCTTTCTAAGAATAATAGAGCAGGTTACTTTGCTGCATTTGTGCGCAGGAGAGCATCACTAATGCTCGGGTTGTATAAAAACAACTGCATACAATAAAATATGGAAGTGGAGGACCTGGGGAGTGGAGAGGAGGTGAGCTGAGTGTACAGATAAAAGCTACAAGGCTTTAATCTCAGAAAAATCAATAAGGGTATTGAACCTTTAAAACATAAACTAAAGAGTTACAGGAACACAGGGACATCAAAGGGCATGCCTCTGGAGCCAGAGTGCTCTTGACTCTCCAATGAGCATGCAGCGGGGGCAGAACACCACATGTGATCCAATCAGATGAGCCAGGGAGCAACCTCCTTAATCTCATTTGTAGAGCTTAAATAGGCTCTTTTAAAAGTGAAATCGAATCTCCTGACAATAATGGCAGACCACTGAATGTCAACTGACTAACGACAAGCCTTCAACTCAGAGAACATGAGCCCAGTGCTGCCTATGGCGCCAGGCTAAGTCTGTAAATACAAACAGGAATAATAAAAGGTAAATTAAAATGGCGTCTGTCTGAATCAAACTAATACTGTTTGCCTGACTGCGACGTAGTATTTACGACCACAACCGAGCCCATAAAATATGCGGACAACGGCTGGGGTGATGTTGATAAAAGGGACTTCTCCACTGCAGTACGTGCCCATGACCCTGCCTATGACAGATAAGCACTTACAAGCAGGACATTCACACAGATGTTCACTGTCGAGCCACAGGGGGGGCCACACGCCAGCACAATATGTGAAATAATGATACTCTTATTATTCTCAGTGGTCCAAGATTTGTTGTCTGCTTCTTGCCTCAGCTGCTCAGACCACAGACAGTAATGACTACAAAAATCACACCTCCAGCCTTTGACCGAGGTCTGAGAAATCACATCAGAGAGCTTTTATTCTCAGTGAAATCCAGGGCCACTCACTCTACAATGACACCAAAACAGTACAAACACAAAACACACCTTTGAACAGATAGACACAGCTAAGGCGCTTTCTGTAATTTATGTTAACAAATGGAAGTGTAGTTACTTCACTTTCATCGGCAGCCCTAAATATTCATGAGGACGTATTGATTAAGCGACACGGTCATGTTAAGTTGTTAAGCAAAGCACTTTTCCACTGAGCTTCTCAAGTGGACTTCAGGCAGTGACACACGACAACCTCACCCGCCGGGCCGCTGCAGAGTTGTAAATAATCACTGAATAGGTGAGTTATTAAATAGAGTTCAACAGAGTTTCACCTGTAAAATTGTAGTAGGTGTAGAACTAAAAACAAAAAAGGTTTTTCTTTTAAGTTATTGTGATTTAAGGCAACCTGAAAGAAATGAGAGAGAAAAAAATCTTCGAGGTCCAAAGTCTACTTGTCGCACATGGCATGACAGGTAGAAAAACATACAAACAGGCTGCAGTGTCCTTCAACCTGACAACAAGGGTGTAAAGCCCCTGAGAGCAAATATCCACAACGCAGGAGTGTCCTTTAGCAAGACACCAAATCCCTACGAGCTGACCCTGCACTCTGATCTACATGGAAATACAGTTAGGAGGAGCTTATCACCTTCTGAATAAACACAAAACAAACAAAAAGTTTCAGATATGATGAGTGAGGTTTCATAAGTCTGGAGATATGTGTACTTTCCTGTGGTTTGTTAAGCACTGATTAAACTTCTGGGAAACACTTAAAAGATGAAATTAGTTTTGATTTGCACAACTCTCTCTCTCTCTCTCTCTCTGCTGGCTGTTCACCAAGTAGGCTAATAATTGACTTTCAGTGAACACCCAAAGAAAAAAAGTCTGTGCATACCACACAACATGCACCACAGCAAAACGTGCAGTCGGTAAAAGCGCGGAGTGAGACCTACCTGACATGGTTGTCGCAGAACTTGGTATTCTGTGGCCGGTTGAGCAGCACCGTCCGCGCCGTGGCGTCTATGGGATCCGCCTGGGAAGTGGTCCCGGACATCTCATCATCTGCCTTGCGGTAACCGGCGGACGAGCAAGCAGGTCCTGCACCGTTGGATTGATGGGAGAGAGGCGAGGCTGAGTGAGTGCGAGTGAGAGACAGTGAGACAGAGACAGAGATAGAGAGAGAGAGAGAGAGAGCGAGCGGGAGGGAGAGAGAGAGAGAGACAGAGACATAGACGGGAGACGTGGTTTACAGTTCAAAAGCGAAGGCTACCAATTACTACTAGAGGCTACTGTATGCTGATGTATGCTGAAGCCGGCGGCGTCGATTCAATGACGTTTTCTCGTTATAAACAGCACCCCTTGTCTTTCAGTATTATTATGCAGGTACCGTCAATGCACACACGCGCGTTTTGCGACGCTCACGGGACCCCCCGCGTATAATGGATGTGCTGAGGGATGCACAATGGCGAACAAACACACCGGGTTAGTCTGTTTTATCAGCACGTCAACTTGTCCATATGTAGCGCAGAGAAGACCCGGCGCACATCGAGGCTGTCATTAAGCTACAGGCACAAATTATCTAAAAAAAAAAAAANNAAAAAGTGACAGAAGAGGATGCAACACGCTTCTTCTGCAGACTGCCTGCGTCCCCGCCCGCCTGGCTTTGTCATCTCCAACCATTTTAAAGCGTCGTGATCTCCGCTCATTCACCCCCGCATGAGCTCCCGGAGCAGGACATTTTTCATCCTCGAGTGCGCCTAATAACTGGACCATGTGTGTAGTTCTGCAGGGGACGTTGTGGGGAAGTGAGAGCAACGCAAACAGGTCTGGACGCCACAGTTTACTCAGCTGGTACAACAACGGCGAACCTGGGCGAAGACAGATGCAGCAGCAGCACGCCCGTGCCTCCTCTCTCCTCCTTCGGCCTCGCTGAAGAGGAAGCTCCCGGCCCTGGTGAAAGATACTGGCCCACCAAGCTCCGCTGCCGTGTCATCTGGCCACCTGCCGCCTCGGGAAGCCTTTATCGGGCGCGATTTGGACGATTTCCTCCCTCCAATTTGATGCTGAGCGGCTCACTGCTTCCAGTCCAGACAACAAGAGAAAGCCATATGGAGCTCCTTCAGTGCTGCGGAGGGGCAAAGCCGGGGCTCCGCTTTTAAAGGGCCAGAAGCCCGATATCGCCTTAAGGTCTTGTGGTCAGCCACAGATGGGTCAAATGACATGCCTGAGGCAGGAGCCATCCATCAGGAGATCACTTCAAGTCGCTTCCCCTCCACTGTGATGCCTGTGCAACAGCAGTGTCCACCTACTGCAGGTTTCTGCTCTTCACATCTTTCTCATTAGTTTGCTTAGATGCAGATAGTTTATGCGTCATGGTGCATCTCCAGTAATGCAAAATAGATTTGAATGCATGTATCTGGTAAGCCACTTTCATAATACTGTCATTATTCTGATAATACTATTCCCACAAGCCCTTAAAGTGCCTGTAGTGTAATTATTAATATACTATGAGCTCAATGCACCACAAAACATTCCTACATTAGTCCTACAGCGTTAGGCCTACTACAAGCACTAAAATGTATTATGGGATTATTGTAATTCTCATTAGTATGAGATAGTGCTAATCATTTCTTGGGATCTGTGCATCGCCTGTGAGTCTGTGAACGAAAACAACAACAGGCTAATTGCATAAATAATTTAGGAAAGAATAAGCACTGCCAGGGTTTAGCAGATTGAATTTCCGCAGTCCTGAAACTCTATTTCTGCAGCACTACAATCCTACAATAGACGGGTAATTCTCTCCCCTCATCAATAACCAAAATTAGGTTAATATCATTATATTCCACTCAAGGCTCATCTACTGGATGTGCTTTCATCACTTTTGACATATCAGGCTACTTTTCCATTGAAAGAGCCATTAAGTTGTGAGTGTTTTACAGGAAACACAATTCTATCTTTTTCTGAGTGCAACTGGGGGTTATTTAAAAGGGAGGTATTTCTTTGGTTTTTGCATTTAATAGGGTTAATTTTTTATTGTGATATACTTTATTCCCATTCTACCTTTGCAAAAGAAACCTGCTTGAGATTTGAAGAGCTTAAACGCTGTTAAAAACTCCAGCCTTAGTGTAGTGCTATTCCACGCCAGCCCACAAAGTGTTTGCACAAGGCAGAGAGCAAGGGTCAAAGTCTAGCCAAGCAAAATGATAATAAGCAGCCTATCTCTCATGTCTATATCTGTGACCAGGCTATTACCTCCGGACCGAACAGAGCTATAAGTCACAATCACAGCTCAGCACTCCACACCGCAAATGGCACTGGGGTCAATCAAGATAACGAGTGATTGTAAGGAAATGATTAGGGATGGTATATGGTTAAAAGGCACTGAAGGGCAATGCACATTGTTACCTGTAATGTCATCTTTTACCGTCTCTGTCGTGAACCAATTCTCTTTCTCTTTATATCTTTCTCTCATCCTTAGGAATTATCTATTTCTTCTATACCTTGTTGCTTATGTCTGTTCTTGTAGAACTATTCACTGGACCCCTCACCCACCTTACCTCCACTCTTTAACCCCTCTAGACTACTACCTTTCCAAGCAGATCAATAATGGCCTTCTCAGCAGCCCACTTCGGCCCTGATTCATTTCTGAGGGGATCAATGCCTCGGTTACTCATCTCTGATGGAGTAGAGGTGCAGTCACCTCCGTAACTCATCACTGATGCGCCTGCGATGAGTCAGCAGCAAACCCCAGCAGAGCACAGCCAGGTCAATTACACATGAAGCACCCAGGCAAGCCAGACAGGTACCATAGGTCTGATAACATGCGGCCAGAACAGGTAAGACTAGACTGATCCGACCTCAACAAACACTCTGATCTCATACCCTGCCAGGAGGATACTACCAGCTACCCATTTGGTTGGTGTGGTTTAAAGAAGACGTGTCCCTTATCTTAAAAACAATCTTATGCATTAATAAGCCAAACTTCCGTCCATTATCTAGATGCTCTTAATAGCCCCTTTACTATCTCTCTATACCTCTGTTATTAGAGGCCTATTAAGACAAACACATTTTACACAGAGGGCAGATAAAATTACCTGTTCCAGTAAGCAGGCAGAACAAGGGCAATGCAGTCTGAAAATGCAGACTCCATCATTCATGTCATTTGAAGAAGATGTCACTCATCACAAGCTTCATAATATCTTAATATGGAGTATTAAGTTTGTGTTTTTGGCTGAGCCCAAGCTGCCCTGGCCTGGGGCCAAACTTTCACTGTTAAAAAGCAGGCTAGGCTACTGAATAATGGATAGCGACAAGCTGCATAATTCATCTACATTTTCCAGTATGGCAGAGCATATTTCACCAGACACTCTGCCTTGGTGCTGAGCCGCAGCCTTCACTCAAGAAACGACTCACATGTCAGCCACTATCACAGCATCTCTCCCTCGGCGGCTGTGTCAATTAGTGCGACTGCCAGAATTGTGTTTTAAATGGCACAAACGCAGCTTATGAGATGCTTACACGTTTAATTCGATCATGTCTAATAGAGCTGCACCATCTTCCAAACATCCAGCCCAGCGATGAAATGAGCCAGAAAGGAAATAGCTACTAATCATAACAGCAGTTATAGTAGAATAGCTACAATTATCCCCAGCTGCCAAGGCAATCCCACCTCCACAAGCCACGCTGAGGACAGATACTCTGGCTGTTTCCATATTTTTATCATCTGAAAAACTGTCAAAACATTTTAGATGCAAATACACTTGTACATGGCAAATACTGCATATACTGTGCGTATTTTATCCCAGCATGCTCTGTCTTCCTCTCTTGGCAACATAGCCGCAAAGTTTTGGGAGTCATTGCCCCGTAACAGCAAGATCTCAGTTTTTAATCCTCCAACAGCCACAGGCCCTGATGAAGTCTTGAGCTAAACACTGAACCACAACCACCTCACTTATTTAAATAGCTTCAATTAAATAACTAAAAAAAAAAACATAAAGCATCTTCCCCAATATGCCTCTGTCCAACCCACAATCCTGCTGTGTGGTCAGTAAAGCATTACCAACAGAGCGTCTTCTGCTTCGGTTACCCCTGCGTCCCATGGCTTGCTTGGTCTCCTAGGTGACCCGCAGGCCCTATTTGCAGGTCCTGGTTGACCTAGACTCAAGAGGTCCCAGTGGGTCCATTTGCCACTGTAACGGAGAAGGAAGTAAGGCAAGAAAGCCTCTTACGGGCCAAGTGAGCGAGCATGATAATCCCCTCTGTGTCTGCTCTGCAACTTCACCTGCTGCTAATCCATAACCTGATAATCCTACAGGTGATACTGCAACACGCACACAAACACACATTACACTAATGTATGCACATGTACATACACACACACACACACACACACACACACACACACATTGACACTGTATTATGGACACACTCTCACACACACAGATGAACATACATCTTTTGATGCCAGAAAACATGCGAGACCCCAACATGCAGTTACTCCCCTGTCCCCTCTCTAAATCAGTCACTTATGTGCCATACATGCATGCAGCGGTGTTCATGTACATGCTCTGTACAGGCGTGCCATGTCCATACATGCATGTATTGTGTTCCACAGCATGCGTATGTATTCATATTAAAACTTTTGCTTAAAGACCCCAGGGCATATCGAGCTGTCTTCATCAGTATGGTCTGACATGAGTGGTCACCGCACGATCTACAAGCACATGCAGTGAGAGGGTTGATTCCTGTTCAGCATTCATCACTCCAGGCCCCAAGGAGCTACAGATTATTCAGGATCCACAGCAGTAATATCATGTCTTAACCTTTGCAGACAAGAACCAGAGACACTCTAGTAAGTAACTAGACATTGTAGCTCTTGAGGGCCGGGGGTTGGGAGACACCTGCTCCTAGCCGTTGCGCATGGCCGCATGCACCTTGGGAGACTCCGGACACAAATGGGGCGTCATCCAGTCTAATTCGAGCAAACTCACTTTTGTCAAACCTGTCTGTGAGGCAGGCACGCATGGTAGCGCCGGTGCCTTGGCCTGGGTCCTGCAGTTCAGAAGCCTCCTGCCTAATGGTGGTCAACACTAACTGCTCTGTGGGCGCCAGAGAGGCCGCGGCGGGAGAAAACAACACACACAAGACAACAAGTCAATATACACATTCCGCACACAACACATCTGTGTGTCAATAACGGAACTGCAAATGTGTATGTGCCTGCCACTGGAAGCATTAATAGTGAGATGAGACTCATGCCTGCATATGAAAGATGCCTGAGGAGTTGCACACAGATATGGACTTCAACAAAAACCTTGTAGCTTGCCCAGGAGTGCCCCCTTGTGTCCAGCTTGTGTAAATACCTCATTGCTGCAATTTATTAGGCCTCTCTCTATCTCCCAAATGGCATCTTCAGTAGCTTGGCAGCCATGACGACCAGTCATTATCTTCCCCAAACAGATGTATTGTTGACAGTTGGCTGAGCTGCATGACTCGCATAAACTAGACACAACAACACTGGGACAAGATGTGCCCTTACATTTAAATACAAATCCTGGTGGATGTCCAAAACAATCTGCAAAAACTTTAAGACATCTTCATTACAATTTGTTAAGCTTTATATTGTGACATAATGCTAAAATACTTTTTTCTACAGTATAATATGCTTTCTCAAACAATATGAGAAGTGCTTTACGTGTTTGTAAGAACTCATGTAAAAGGTCCTATTAGAAACATGACAAAATACTCAAAAGTTGGTGTGTATCATGCACTATTTATGGTCTTCTTAAATACAAACAAATAAAATTATTACTCTGTGTGTGAATGTGTTTGTGAGTGTATGAGCGAATGTGACAGATTGGTAGCGGCAGACGTCATCACCAGGGATGTGCAGCTCGCTAATTGGAGCAAAGAATCAAGAGGTCAAGCTCCAAGAGATTACAGTAAAGGCAGCATAGAGGATCCAGGAGGGAACATATGTACATACTGATTGACACTGATACTGGTGAACACTCCTGTACAACTTTTAGACCCCATGAACCAAAAAAGTCTCCACTAAAGTTACTGGAAGTCCCACATGAATTGCTCTGATACAAACAAGAAGAGAACTAGTCCCATCTGATATTCTATTTAAACAAAAAATACAAATATGATGGGTAAAAGTGAGTTATTAACTTTTTTGTCACTATACTTTAAAAAATGTAAGCTTCTACCTTTTGAAACTGGTGCTGAAGGCTTTTAACCTGGGACCTCTCTTCTGGCAAAATGTGCTGCCCCAGTGTCAAAAGATCCAGTGGTGTATTGTTTAACAACAAATACATATCTGGGAAACTCTGGCCTGAAGACAGCGTGGCCCAGTTGGCGCTCATCTCTGCTCACAATTTGCCCTGCTTTCTATTTCTGGAAACTGCGTGAGGCATGCAGCCACACACACATACACATACACACACACACACACACACACACACACACACACAAAACAGCAAAGCAGCCTGACAATATGTGACAGTCACTATTAAAAGCCACTGGATGAGCCAAACACATGCTCCTCTCTTCCAGGACAATCCAATCCCATGTCAGTTTGCCATGTGTGAAATCATCCAAAGCAGTGTTCAAACATCCCCATCCTCTCTCCAACTCTGAGAATATGAGGGGTCGTCCCCCCCCCCACTATACAGTCTGTCATGGGGGATTTATTTAAATCAACAGCCTTGCTTCATACAGCATCTAGCAGACACAGGCCCTGTGTCCAACAGCTTGAATAACCCCTTTCCAACACATGAGTGTGTAAATTGCTATGATGTGAATGAGGGCTCTGGATGTGGCCTTAAGGTGAGGTGAGATCTCCGGACGGGGACGGGCTCAGTATAAAGAGCGCTCTTTAGACGGTCACGTGGTTTTTAAGTCGGCGAGATAATAGGCTGTTCTTTGACTGATCTACAGGAGCCTGGGCTGGACGTTTAAACTTACTTACTTCATTACTTCATAATATTTAGATATGGAATAGCGTCTAAGCATCTCAATAAATCATGACATTTAGGCGAGTCAACCCCTATGAAAATACCCCATATGATGCGATCCAGGAGGTCTAGATACTGTTGCAACAAAATTATATAATACCATAATCATGCCATGGGAAATACAGTACATTTCATAAATAGTGATAAGGTCACACAACAGACTCACATTCATCCTATCAAGAATAAACATGTTGTTATCTTTTCGTGATGTTAAGGCACTGCACGGATCCCAACACATATGTATATAAAAAACACAGCTTATACAAAGGGCAGGCGGTGCTACCTGAAGCAGGCACCTGCAGTCTGCTTGCCCTTGCATCCCCAACCGGTGCCAAAAACATGAGCGAAGCTGGAGGATAAACACCGGTACAGCAAGTCACCCCACATGCATGCCGCAGTCCCGGACAATACCGATCCCCGTTATTATGCCAAGCACATATCAGATACGCACTATTATATACAGGCCGCTATATCCTCTATAAGTACAGGCCCGTTATTAACACTTATAATATACCCGATTTTACGGTGACAGGTCACGAATTAAGCAGCGGGCGGAACCCCGATCGAGCAAACATTGAATGCGGTTTGTTTTTTTAAGCTTACCTCCCTCACTGTGTATCTTCTTGGCTCTCCGGTTGAAATACATCTTGCTGGTGGTGAACGAGTGTCGGTGAGGCTGGGACGAGGAGGCCGGAGCGGTGGCATGCTCATGGCTCACCGACAGAGCAGGGGAACGGTGCTCCGGGCCCAGGCTGCGGCCGCGGCTGCTGCTGCTGCTCGGGGATCATTATTTCTCGGCTGGACCGCGGAGGTAATGTTGTAGAGGGCAGCTTCAGCCAGCGTCAAGTCAGACAGCATAAAGGATTAGCTACTTCCGGACACTGATTTCAAAATAAAGTACGGTAGCTTAAGACTCAAGGGAAATGTGATCACTCTTCCACGTAATGAATTAAAATACTTGATCAAGAATGATCGTTACTTCTTGTGTGTACTATTTGAGACTACACTGTTGTGTACCTAGTCACATTAAACTAGAGCTGACAAGATTAGTTGGTTAATCAATTAGTCGAGTACCAGAAAAATAATCAGCAACTATTTTTATAATCGATTAATCATTTAAGTCATTCATCAAGCAAAAAATGCCAAACTTTTCCTAGTTCCAGTCTATTGATTGAGGTTTGTTGCTTTTCTTTGGTTTATACTATTATAAATTTTACATATTTTGGGTTTCTACTAGTCGTGGGACAAAACAAGATGTCAACTTCGGGTTTAGGAAATTGTAAAGGATATTTTTCAGTATTCGCTGAGAATTTCTAAACTAGATCTGCAATGATTAGTCGATCAATCAATTAGTTGTCAACTTTTAAATTAATCGCCAACTATTTTGATAATCAATTAATAGTTTTGAGTCTTTTTTTTTTTCAGAAAAAGTGTCCAAATTCTTTGATTTCGGCTTCTAAAATGTGAATATTTTCTGGTTTATTTAGTCCTTTATGACAGTAAACTGAATATCTTTGGGTTGTGGACAAAACAAGACATTTGAGGATGTCACCTTGGGCTTTGGGAAACAGCAATCAACATTTTTCACCATTTTCTGACATTTTCTGGACCAAACAACTAATTGATTAAATGAGAAAATGATAGCCAGATTAATCAACAATGAAAATAATTGTTAGTTGCAGCCCTATTCTAAACCAACTAATTAATCAATCAATTGAGAAAATAAATGGCAGATTAATTGATGATGGAAATAATTGCTTGTTGCAGCCCTGCATTAAGCAAGTGAGTACAACGGTATAATTTAAATTCTTGTAAGAAAATTCTCTGCAAGCCTTTATTTTGAAGGGCAGCTGTAAAACGTCCGCTCGTGTCCTGTCTGGCTTTATGACAGTCTGGTGCCCGTTCAGTTGAGCCACGGGGCCGCGCATCGTATGATGACATGCGTGCGCGCCCCCGCCTCTGGGCGCATAATGTATGATTCAACTACAACTAATGTTATTTTATGAATTGAACATTTAACAGTGAGTAGACGAATTCGAATTTATTGACAAGACATATTAAAAAATAAGACCTCTTGAAAAATAGCTGTAAATGTTTTTGTACTGCAGTTTTTATGAAATAATTTGCTTTGGAGACAGCAACATATATTAAAAGTTTGCTAACATTAGCTAGTGGTCATACAAGGGGCTGTGTATTGAATTGAGTGCGTTTTATGGTTTGGAAATTCAACTTTTCACTTTGTGAGAGGAATAATGGGTTATTTCTTCTTTCCAAACTTAGCAGTTAACCTAGATAAACCTGGTGGGCGTGAAAGAGCCGTTAAGGGAATAACGTTAATACACATTCTGAGTATTTAGCTAACACTCACCCCAACGGCGGCACACCTTTACTTTGATATAAAGCTACTAAAACATTCACAGAAACTTTTAAAATCACTTCTGCATCACAATCCACTTCTGCTTTGTAGATGACTGTGATTCTTTTGTTCAAAGCACACATTTCCCCACAATATGGCTAAATACAAACAGCTTGTTGGTGGCTAACGCGGTTAGCTGTTGACATCAGTTGCTAAAAACTAAGCGCGCGCAGCGTTCCCTTCTTACATCAATGGCGCATGCGCACACACAAATAGTATATACCCATATACACCAGATTTCCAGGCATAACAAAGCTGCATTTTATTCCATTGTTAAGGAGCAGAGAAGAAAACCCATGTCTTCATTTTATTACATAGTAACATATTTATCTTAACTGTTTCATTTACTCTCATCACATTGTAACATAATACATATTCATATTTCAAAAGTTGATTTCCATCTTATTAAATAGGAACAGAATAAATATTCACTTCTGAACTGAGTGGCCATAACCCTCTCCAAGTCTCCGAGGTGGACACTAACAGAACAAAAGCTTTCTGAGAACCAGCTTTACTGGGACACAGGACCTTTCCTTCAGCACCCACACAAACTCGCATGCACACACAATTAAATCATACACACTTACCCCACTCCCATACATTGTGACATATTATACTGCATCATTCCTGCAGTTTTATTAGTGACATGTTAACTGCAGAGATGTTGTAGCTCCTGTGTACTGTTGTCGATGTACAAAGTGACCCTTGTGGCAACACACAGACTGGGTGGTTCAGCTAAATAACCACCTGCGCTACACTAGAAATGCCAATATCATTGCATGTAATGTAAAAACAAACCATAAAGAGCGTACAGGAATATCATATTACTAACACGGCCTCATTCAGGTGTTGCACTGGTACTGGAACTGAAATAGACTGCGGCCATTTACTGTGACAGACCCAATTAGAAAGAGATGTGTTGTTAACGGATTCTCATTAGCAGTTTTGGAACCAGAGCTGCAGCAGATGCTCCAAACATCAATTTTCCAGCACCTATCTCATGAAGGGTTTCTGAGTTAGCTGGACAACTGTAAAAACTCTGCAATTTTTTATTTTCTAATTCCATGTTTTTGCTCAGCAGATGTGTCCCAGAGTGTCTGTCAGGTATGGATCTGAAACAGCAACAGGAACCAAGAGGAAACATTGATTTCAGGGTAAACAAGACTTTGTTTTTAAGTGGAGATGATAATCAGGCATTACAATGTAAACAACAATGAACAGCAAAACAAACAATACTGTCTTTTCTCTCTCCATATTGCACAACTCATACTAAATTACAGTTCTGAATTCCTGATTATCACATGCCTTCTGCATTTCATATGACTTGTGCTGCTCATATGGGTAATGTTAAAGTGGCTGATTTTAGTGGATGACTTGTATGGATGAATCCTGTATTGCAGTGTATGGAGAGGGCTTAAACAAATACTACTAGACGTACAGAATAAAACTTATTTCAAAATTAAATACATAGCTCATACACATCCCAATAAATCATACATTTCTTAACCAACTTTAAAGGGACACTTTAAAATGGATGTCGAAGCTTAAAATGGTGAATGTAAAAAAAAAAAAACTGAAGGTTTCCTGCTAAACAGATTGCATGTGAAGAGCGTCTTGCTTCAAAACCCTTAAATACAAGCGGGGTGAGTTATTTACAGCTTATACTGAATAAATCAAGTCTAGAAGTGATTTGTGTAGTCCAGTTGTGACAAAGAGACGTCACATGTATCAGACATTAAAGAGTTAAAGTGAGACTATTCAGCAGCGGCTACAGGAGCTCCTTAAGCATTAATGCCATCCATTGACATGGGCCTCTGAAGCTTTGTGACAGAGACCAGTGAAACAGGTCACAGGAGGAAGAAAATAAAACAATAATAAGTTGCTGAAAACAAAGAGTCTAAAAAAATAAAGTTTTGTTAATTCTCTGCATTTATAGTTTCTTTTTTCCGCACTTTTGGTTCAACCTTCTTCAACTTTAACACAATGGATATTTTCAAAGAAATTAAACCATGAAAGCGCTATGTACATGCAAAGCCCACTTGGGTCTGCTCAGTTCAGCCAGCAAGGAACATGATAGTTGTGTTTGTGAGCAAATAGGTCAGTCATGGTGCACTGCGAGTATGGGCTGCCTGCAGATGGGGCAGGTGTTGTTTTCAGAGAGCCAGCGGTCGATGCAGTGGATATGGAATTCATGGGAGCAGGGCAGGCGACGCAGCTTGTTGCCCTGGGCATATTCATTGATGCAGACACTGCACGCACGACCCATCTCCCCCTCCAAGCTGGCCTGACCATAGGTACGGGTGGATAGATTGTCAATCTGCTCTTTGGTCAGGCCCCGAGGGTGTTCGTCATCCTCCTCATCATTGAGCAAGAAGAAGTGTGCCAGCCGCAGGATGGGTAGAGTACCGTTCTCTACCAGGTTGTTGGTGTCTCTGCTGGTGGCCCGTCCCTCGGTGGTGCTCACTACTCCTCCTCCTAGCCTGGCCTGTCCACCCTGGTCCTCCTCACTTCCCACTAGCCCCACCCTTTCCTGATCTACCCCACCTGTACCAACCTGGCTAGCTGCGGTCTCATTTGTATGTAGACGACTGGCCGGGCTGGTGCTACTATTTGTACCACTAGCATCTGTATGGCTAGGTGCAACAGTTTCAGAATCAGCCTCTGTCTCCATTAGGGAGCTCAGCTCCCCAAATCCGGTCATGATCTGGCGCAATATGGAACGCAGGGCTGTGGAGTTGGGCTCCCCCAGGCCTGTCTCACTGATCCGCCTCAGTGGAATCCGGATAGTGCTCACATAGGTGCGAATCCCAGCTCGCTCAGAGCGGGAGATAGTGCGTCTAAATCCACCACTGTCACTTTCAAATGTGACAGTATTCTCAGCAACGCGGGCACGAGAACGCGTTCTACTGGCGATGCTGTCCCGGTCACGGTTTTCACCAGGTCGAATCCTTCTCACCTGCAGGTCCAACATAATGGTTGGGTGCCGTCGCACCGCTGAACTTCCTGCTCCTACTACATGCGATTCACTCTCGCGTTCTCCTGTCTCTACAGCTGGCTCTGTTAGAGCTGCAGGTTCTGCCACAGCCTCCCCTGTTTCCATGGAAACAGAGCTTGTGCCACTGCCTGGCTCAACAGTGTGGATGCTAGAGCCACTGACACTACTGCCAGATGTTGGAGCGGTACTGGCAATGGGTATTCTGTGCAAGGGGGACCGGCTTCGCCTTGACAAGCGGGATGAAACCCCACCCCCTGCTACAGCCCTGCGTGCACGCCCACGTGATCGAGTCCTACTGCCACGTGATTCGTGTCCCACTGCTGGGGCCTGAGACCCAGACTGGGGTGACACACGAGGACAGTCTATAGAAGGAGACATATCATCACTGCCCTGCTCCAATTCTGCATTCAGGGCTTGATGTTGCGAAGTTGCAGTTTGATCAAGAGGAGGGTTGGGAACAGTGGGAGGTGGTGCTAAAGAGTGCAAAGTGGCACCTCTCCTCTGAGGAGCAGCTGGGGCGGCCACTGGTGCAGGAAGTGCAGGGGGGCTCATAGAAAGAGTGGTAGTGCTGCTGCGTGTACGCCGTGTCTGCATCCTCCTACTGAGGGCTGGGCGGGGGGTGGGGTACGGGGCTGGCCTTGGCGTGGTTGAGGGGCGAGGGTTGGAGAAGGAGGAAGCGGTGCGTATAGAGGGTGAAGTTGTGTTTGGGGCAGTCACTGGCAGCTCGGCAGTGTCCGCAGTATCATTATGCTCCCCTGGTTCTGGCTGATCATGGTTGATGTTGATTTCCAGGCTAAAGCGGAATTCCCCACTGTTAGGGTTGGTCCGGCTGACGGCACGCCATGTCTGGTTACCACTCTGCCCGCTGCGAGTAGCATTACCAGTGCGTCTGAAAGTGTTCAGCCACTCCAGTAATGAGTCACCATTAGAAGTTTCTGCTCCGGGCTCTGTGCCCCCTGTCAAAAAAAAAAACAAATATGGTAAGACTGTAAAGTAACATGTATTCACTCCAAAATCTATTATCTTGTACAGGAAAACCCTAAAAAAAAAAAGTCTGTTGTTTCCCCAATACAACACTGACAGTCTGTTTCATACCATACTCAAAGCCAGCACTTCCATTGTATTTACTGCCAGGCTAAAACAGACTCACAGTCAAAGCCAAAGCTGATGCCAAAATAAAAGATTAACCGATATTCATCCTAAATGATGTATGAAAAATGTTCCCGGAGCAATCTGTTTTTATCAGTAAGTGTTTCATAATTCAGTTTCACAGGATTTATGATGAAAGCTATCCGTTTTACAGTTCAGTGAGTCCTAAAACATTGTGTTGTATTATTATGTGATTTTTTTGTCTTCTTCGTAAATCAGTTGTGACTTATCCCAAGGCATATGGCATCGTGACTAGTGAAAGCCAGATTTGGAAAGATCAGATAAAGACAAGTCCCTCCCCCTCCTCCCTACCTGCCCCTCGTCTCCCTCCGGCCCCTCTCTCTTCTCCCTCACCGCTGCTGCCCTGCTGTTCTCCAGAATCAGCAGTCAGCGGGCGCTGCTCGGTACGGGGCTGAGATGACATGCGCTCTTTTGCTCCATCAAGACGCTGCCGGAGCTCCTCAGCAGTCACCTCCCCTGTGAAACATATGTATAGCAGTAGTGGGTCAAGAAGAACTGTCCCTGCTCCTACTGAGAGCAAATTATGGATATCATATATTGGGACATAATGTATACTTTGTAAGCTTAGAATATATGTAAAATAAGGCTCTGCAATCAGTGTGATAGTATAGGAAGATGTTTCTCTCCTCACCAGGGGTGCCAAGCAGGTTGCTGTCTCTCATTAGGCGGTACTCCTCTTCACTTAATTCATTAATGAAGTGATAGTATGCCTCCTCCCGTCGAAGACGCTCTGCCTGCCTCCGCCGTTCGTCTCCCCCACCAGGAGGGTCCATCACCGTGAAAAGTGCTGGCAGACAGATGAGTGAGGGTGTCAGTCAGGGGTGGACTGTCACTTGGAGCCACCCACTATAGCTTTACATTTACCATTCAATGAAAAAAAAAAAAAAAAAGGGCTGTCCCACAGAGCCTCCGCAACTCCACTGTTCAAGTGCTCATGTGTCATTACAATATGTTGCTCAAGAACAACACAAGCTAATGGCTATTTGATTTTCTTTTGAAAACATACAGAACAAACGTTTTGCTCAGCTATATATCATGCACTTCCTGGGTTGTATTAGAAACTACAGCAAAAATGCAATGCAGGTTAGAGTTGTTCGATTACCTTCCAGTGACTAATCTCTAGCCAAGGGCGACAGTTAAGACAACGCCATCCATTTTCTATCGAAAGACTCCACCAGCAAGAGACTGTGTAAGGCTACAGTAATCTTGCTAACGTTGCTAAGATTTAGCCCGAAGACTAGGTAGCGCCGTACGTTCATTTGATTTAACGTGTGGATAAATGCTCAATTCATTCACTGTACGGGAAAAGCCGATAGACGCCCTAATAACAACGTAGTCTTCATGTGAGCTAATATTAGCCAAGTTACAACAGTAGCTACGGAAGGCCATGTTGAAGGCACGGCAATAAAGCAACAAAACTGGCGTTGTCATCCTGGTTAGCCACCAATCACCGGCCTAGTGTTAATGACGGACATGCCAAGCGTCCAATCAGTGCTCGACAAAGGCGGGACACGGTGAACTGAACGGAGGTCTCCTCCATGTAAACGCAGGGCAAAGAAGGAAAGACAAAGAATCTTGTCAGCTTTATGACAGAATTAGATAATCCAGATGTTAATGTCTGGCAGTGATTAACTGCGTTACCGCCCAAACACAACAGTCAGTTTTGTGGACCAGCCAAGGGTGCGAAGTGTCATTTTGAATGCGCAACGCTTTAGTTGCTAACCGAGCGCTAGCAAATTAGCACGTCTAACGTTAGCGACAGTAGCGGGGTTAGCTGCTCCGCCAGCGAGCTGTGAGGCTGAATAACTCTTCACATATAAATAAGACAAACAGTTTTATGAAGCAGTTAACGTGTACAACACTTAACACTTAACCCCGGCATGGTTTTATTAGAGATGACAATGACATTAAAAGGAATTTACTACCTGACAAAGCAGCGGTAATATGGACGGTTTGCTTTGCTCTCCCTTCTCTCTCAAACCAAGATGGGACCACTGGTGCTACATTACACCGTCCGTCGGAAACAACCACCCTGGATACATTAGTTCCTAGGCAACACGGCATCTGCAAAGCACAGGTCAAAGTTTGTTATGCAAAAATGAGTGCACATCAACAAAATTACTCTAATTATTAATTCTGTTTTGTATATACATTTTAAAGTGCCGTTTTAAACATATGATTAGGGCTGCAGCTAACAGTTATTTTCATTGTCGATTAATCTGTCGATCATTTTCTCGATTAATCGATTAGTTGTTTGGTCCATAAAATGTCAGAAAATGGTGAAAAATGTTGATCAGTGTTTCCCAAAGCCCAAGATGACGTCCTCAAATGTCTTGTTTTGTCCACAACCCAAAGATATTCAGTTTACTGTCAGAGAGGACTAAAGAAACCAGAAAATATTCACATCTGAGAAGCAGAAACCAGAGAATTTGGACCCTTAAAAAATGACTCAAAATGATTAATCGATTTTCAAAAAAGCTGGCGATTCATTTAAAAGTTGACAACTAATTGATTAATCGACTAATCGTTGCAGTTCTACATATGATGCTGCTACATTATGGAGTAGAGTAGACCACCTACAACATCTTTCTGTAGTTCAAGTTCAAGTTTTATTTGTCACATATAATCATTCAGGGTATAATCATAGTGAAATGTGTGACCTTAGCTCCTTTAATTATTCAATAAAATAATGTAAAATAAAGAATAGAAATAAGTAATAAATAATAATGTTAAATATAGTAGTGACCTTGAATAATAAAGTAAGTAAAAATAGTTTTAGCCTTAAATACTAAGACTCTAAAAAAAGAGTTTTCTGAATAAGTAAGCCATTTTTAAATGTTTAACTCATTTTTCATTTTATTTAACATTTTGAATGCATGACATTTACATTTAATGCAATATTTTCCATCATGGTATTGTTATTTTTTCCATAAGTAAAGGATTTGAGTTCTTTACCACCCAAACTGATGAGGTCATGTCTGAAACCAAATCCTAAAACAGCCTCCAACATAAAGTAGTGAAAAGGAAAAAGATGATAAGTAGCTGCCACACATTATATCAGGTGACATTACAATATATGACACATATCTTATGGCTGAGCAGCATTAGGGTGTATTATACAATGTATTTTGTTTAGACTTTCATCAGAGCATCGCCATATACAATAATAAAGAAAAAGAAATAAGCACTGAGACATTTTTTGTTTTTTTGTCAATAAAAAGCATCTTGGTGTTTTTGTTATAGTGTTCAGGATTATTGTTTACCTTTGTTTAAAATATTTCAAATATAAGTATTCATATCTCAGTCATATCTGCCACTGTTTTGTTGACCATCACATCTAAAGGTTCTTGGCTGTTGTTGTTTGTTTTCTCACACACATGTTTATGGTCAGCTAAAGCAGCTCTTGCCACCATCATTAAATAATTCCTAAAAACCATAATCACTATAATACTCCAGCATACTGGTATTCTTTGAGTGAGTCTGTGGTATAATGGGTTCTTGGATATCAACCAGTGCATTGTTACAATAAAAAACCTTAAGATGATCATATTTTGTGGTAATTTGTAACCTGGTGGTGCCCCAGCTTTTGAAAGCAAAATTAAAAATCTGTTAATGAACTTCTTTATGCTCTTTTATTTCCTTCATCAAATCTGGCTACTTATTACTGCACTATAACTGTCTATTTAGCCTATTTAATATAAATCTATTGAAATTAATTTATATTTTCATCTGTATGGGTTTTAAATGTTGTTAAACATAAAGCTTCTTTCTAGTTAGTATCATACATTTAGGATTAAAGCGAAATATAATCTTATTCGCTTCAGTTCAAAACAAATGGGTTAATATGTTCTGTTATTCTAAGGTGATAGACAAACAAATATAAAATGTAGATATGTCTTTATGCGCCTGTGTAAAAGCGTTGAAATGTGCCACAATATGCACAAATAGGTATATATTATTTTTCATTATACAGCTGAACATATACATCAGAGTATGAATTTCCACGTGGTGTAATCTGTCTACCCATTTTCTTTAGCTCTTTCTCTGCTGCAGGTCTGTCTTCACGACATTTTACGACAGTGCCGTGCGCGAATACGCCGTCGTTACCGAGTGAAGTGCGTCTCTTTGGGAGCAGATACCGGCTGAGAGAAACGCAGCAGCAAGAGAAAGGAATACATTTCGGGCTCGTTTTCCACCAGGACCATCTCCGAGCACCGCGCATCCCCTCCGGCACAAACATTTCGACCCGAAACCTCGATGTGGAAGCTGGGTTGAAGGAAGAAAGGGCCACGCTGGGGGAAGGCAACTAGCCGAATTACCAAACCGAGCTCGTTGGAGTAGCCTAGTTGCCTCCCAAGCGACGCTTTAAAAAAGGAAGGAGCGGACACATTCAGCCCGAACAGTGGTGAAAATGGACTATGACTTTAAAGTGAAGCTGACCGGCGAAAGAGAGCGTGTCGAGGACCTGTTTGAGTACGAAGGATGCAAAGTGGGAAGAGGCACCTACGGTCATGTATACAAGGCGAAGAGAAAAGATGGGTGAGTTGGTGACCAAGGCCTCTAGCCAGTGAACCCTTCGCCAGCCCCCCCTCCCTTCTCCCAAATACATTTTAATTACTTCTCTCATTTTTTTCCCATCAAGGCTGGGATCGTGTGCCACCGGCAGAGGCGGCGTTTTTTTGTGGATTTCTGCAGAGAAATAAGAGATCAATGTGAATGAAGTGTGTTGAATTTGCCTGCACTGTCAGGATGCTGATGGAGCTTAGTGACGGGTGTATAAGCACTGACATATGGCTTCACATTGTGATCGTAGCTCGCCTTTCTGGTGGTGTTGAAACATTTCTGAGGCATCTATGTTGTCCTGTGTTGTTGCTCAACACAGGGTCTTATTTTATTTAGTAAAATTAAGAGTTTTGTAGGTGATGTGGTGACTGTAGGATGCAGCAGGTGCAGGTACAAGCACTTGTTAATGGTCTCAGTGTTTTGTCTTTTTTAGGGGAGGGGGGTTACTTTGCATACTCAAGGTAAATATCTCTACACAAACTTATATGAATTTTGCCATCAAGCAGGAGGATTTTTAGTGACTGGTTAAAAATTGTTAATTTGTAGAGGAATCTGGCACATGAGAGCTGATATATGTGCTTGATGTTTTAGTATTTTGGAAAAGCTAAGCAAGCAAAGTTAGACAGCTTTTTGCATTAAAACAGTGTTCAGTTGTGTGTGTGTGTGTGTATATATACTATAATTATATATATATAATTTAACATGCCTACCTTTTTGGTGCTTTCATGCTCTTTTTTGTCCTCCTTTACCTTTAACCTCCGCCCACCTTCATCCCCTTTTTTTAAAGTATATTTTGGGATTTTTAACCTTTTAATCAACAGTGGAGAGATGCTTGAAATACGGGGAGGGAAAGAGGGGGACTGACATGCAACACAGGTCCCCAGCTGGACCAGAACCGTAGACGCTGTGGTTCATGGTCAGCACCTTAAACCCATAGGACCCCATGGTGCCACCCACCTTCATTCCTTAACCGTTTAATGTATTTCCCTTTTTCCTGCTGTTTCTAATGCAATCCATGTAACAGTGTGGACCAGGGCTGCTGAGAGCTGAAGGCAGCTTGAGCTACTAGGCCCATACCAGGCCCATTATCACAGCCCGGACATACTGGCAGCCGGAACCGCGCAAAAGAGCCTTAAAGTGTTTAAAGATGTTTGTGTTCACTTTAGGAGGCTGCTGTTTATGAGACTCTGTGAGCTAATTTGTGCTGCAGCAGTTGGATGAGGCCTGAGGAGGCACAAAGCATGGGTTTATGAGATGATTTAGGCCAGGGGGAGGGAGGGGTTCTACCCAATTCATTCAAGTGAGAGCCAGTCCCAGTGCTCTGTTTGTCCCTTGCCAGCTGCCAGACAGGGCCTGTTTCCTCTCCCCCTCTATTGTTTTGAGCCTCAGAGGTGAGCTTGATTACACAAATCTGGAGGTAATGCAACTCTGCCTCTTCTCAGAGTCCCTGTGCCAGCTGCCAAGTGCCCCCCTTTATGTTTCTGTGCAGACAGCTCTCAGGGGGCCCGCAGTCTGGTTTGGTGTTGATGTTGCTCTGCCTCTCTCTGTTTGTAGGAAGGATGACAAGGACTACGCCCTCAAGCAGATTGAAGGCACTGGCATCTCCATGTCAGCCTGCAGAGAGATTGCAGTAAGAACTGCTTGGCTTACTCTGTCCCTTTGTTAGGTCTCTGTTAAACACCCTCATGCCATTCCTAGGTGGTTTACGTAATGTCTGAATCACCTTCACAAAGTAGCTTTTGTTAAGTAAGCAACAGACATAAAACACAAGAGCTAAAGAGAATCACAGAAGAAGACAAATGAACATTAATGTAATGCATACACACACTATCATTAATATAAACTATGTCCTCAAAATCAATACCTCAAACGTCATATGCTCCAAAAAAAGTCCTTTTTATTGTATCACATCCAGTTGTACAGATGATATTGTGTCCACCCCCTTTTTTATTATTCTTGGTAATCAGTACAGTAGATTCCTCACTTTTAGCGGTTAATTACATGCATTAATTAGTGCAAATTGGCTATTTGTCATTCATGATTTCTGCCATGAGAGTGTGTGGTCGGTCCCTTTAATGGGTTTGTGTATTGCAGCTGCTGCGGGAGCTGAAGCACCCCAATGTCATCTCACTGCAGAAGGTTTTCCTGTCACACGCAGACCGTAAAGTGTGGCTGCTCTTTGACTACGCCGAGCATGATCTCTGGGTAAAATGCACACACACAGCACAACACTGGAACTGCATGGCACGACTTATCAAACATATAACACTCTTGTCAACTGTATATGCCAATATGAGTGGGAATGCATGTGGATATTTTCTGTATAATTATTTTTTTTTATTAGCTTAGACCAACACACATGCACATACTGCAGATTCCCCACACATTTATGTGACCACATATACGCATTTATAAACAGTACTCTTAGTTTGCACCCGTAGTTTACAATTAGGTTATATATTTTTATGCCTTCTGCTGTTTTTCTGTACATATGTGAGCATTTCCTTTTTTAAATGACAGACAAATGCACAGACATGCACAAATGCTTAATAACTCATAGTTCTGATGCATACACAGTCACATTCGCCATCAGCCAGCTGTAAGGAAGGAGACTCAAAATGGTGCTAATTATGCATTGTGAGGTCTCATTAAAACTCACACATACACCAAGAAGTATTCGACATTTGGTAGTCAAACCTCTGCTGCATTACAGTTGGCAGGATATCAGAACTGAGTTTAAATGCCACAAAGCTGCAACACTCACATTCCCCTCCCAAGGAAGTGGAAACACATGCCACAGACATCAGCCTTACTCATCTTGCCTGTAGCATAAACTTGCATTCGTGACCATGCAAATGCAGAAAATGGCACAAATTGAGGGATTTCAGTCAACATGTGCACGCACACACCACAATTACTATTATCTTGTCTTTCTGTAGCACATTATTAAGTTCCACAGAGCGTCCAAGGCCAACAAGAAGCCACTTCAGCTGCCTAGAGGAATGGTCAAGTCTCTGCTCTACCAGATCCTGGATGGCATCCATTACCTCCACGCCAACTGGGTCCTCCACAGAGACCTTGTAAGAGGATTGGGGAGGGAAGGGGAGGAGAGGAGGGGGGTGGAGAGAAAATATTTAGGTAGAAGGGAAAACAAGGCAACAGTTGATGAGAGATTGGAAGATTGTTACTGGGCAGAGAATCAAGTCGAAGGCATGTGAACCCCTGCTGAGCTGTGCCAATCTGCATGTGTTTAGTTATGGTTCATAACTAACGTTTAAATGTTTGTTTTGTATGTAGATTAATGATGATTTGTAAGGAGGTTTAAGTCGACCTTGTTCACTTGTATGCACTACTTGTTTTGGTGGAAAGTTATTACATAAAAGCTGAATTTTAATTTTAAATAATTATAGTTATTGTGATCTGAAGGAAACTTAAAAGCTTTCTAGTGTTGTAATTGGTTCCGTTGAATAAGAACTTAAAAATACTCTTAATGTCGTTTTTTTAACAGTTAGATTTTAATACCAAATTATCTGCCATTAACATCCACTGACTGACAAAATGAGATGGAAATGGTAGACCTTCTCTTGGATGCAGTGTGTTCATCTGTCCACTAGAGGGCAGCAACAACGAGTTTTGATTGTGCATCATATGCAGGACTGTTGTTCAGCAAGTGGGCCAAACTAATCTGAACCAATCTCAGTTGATTTGTTGTCATTTTTTGAAATATTTGAATTGTTGAAACATGTTTACAATTGTTGGTATGTCTCCTGTCCCCTCACAGAAACCAGCTAACATTTTAGTGATGGGGGAAGGGCCAGAGAGGGGTAGAGTAAAGATTGGTATGTATAATGTCTCCCTTTTAAAATGTCATTCACTGGTTAAGTTTGCTATTACTTCACTGACTATAATGTCTGTCCTGCAGCGGACATGGGGTTTGCCCGTCTCTTCAATTCACCGCTGAAGCCTTTAGCCGATCTCGACCCTGTGGTGGTCACCTTCTGGTACAGAGCACCTGAACTACTGCTGGGGGCTCGGCATTACACCAAAGCCATCGGTGAGGATTGTGCAATACCACCTCGTCTGTGAAGCTTCTCCTGTGCGAACGTGTGCAACCAGTTCTACTGACTTTAGTGACGGCTTAAGTTAGAGTGTGCTCTGCTTTTTCTTTCAGACATCTGGGCGATTGGCTGCATCTTTGCGGAGCTGCTGACGTCTGAGCCCATATTCCACTGTCGCCAGGAGGACATCAAGACCAGTAACCCATACCACCACGACCAACTGGACCGCATCTTTAACGTCATGGGCTTCCCTGCCGGTGAGAGCCCAGTGCTGCTAGACTTTGGGGGAAAATGCTCCATTTTAAATCATTAAATCCGCACTGATTTGTTAATGATAAACCTGAATTGCTTCAAAAGGGGACGTATTACTTGTGACATTAAGGGAAATAAGTACTTCTGATTTTCCAAACAATGTACGTGTATTAATGCTGTTCAGCTGCTATTAGACCAAAGTGCCACAGCTGCAGTGTTGCCTTTTCAGTGGAAGAATGCTGTGGAAGGATAAGCATTTTCCTTTCTCAGCAGAAGCAGATTATTTCCTTGGTCTTTTGCTGCTCCTTTTTCTTTAGGCACTAATGTGGTCTGACTGACACGATAGATGAAGCCAAGTCACAAACATAGAAACTTTTACTTGCAGGGCTACATTTGGGCCTATATTTTCCAGTTCACTTAAGCTGCTTCTAATCTTTTTTTCCCTTCTACCATCTCTGCTGCTCTGGTTGTGTAATTCACTGGTCTGTCTGATGGATTTTGTTTTGATTGTGCAGGATATCAAGCCTTACACATTTTGCATCGGGGCACATTTTTACAGTCCTTTTTTATGGAGGTTTTTATTGAAAAGCGTAGAGATAATTGATGTGAATGTATAAAAACTTGCAAATGAGAAAGTCAGCCTGCAGAGAGATTGCAGTAAGAATCTAAGTTATATAAAAAGAAAAACAGATCTTAACCTGTAAGTCAAACCTCAGTATGCTCCTGTTTTGGGGAAATCATGAGCATTTCTTCTGAAAAAGATTGTAATCCAGACCCTACAACCTAAATAATCTGTTCTTGAAAGGAGGGAGGGAGGGAGGGTGTGACATGGTGTAATCCTGTCTTTCCCTCATTTGACAGATAAAGACTGGGAGGACATCAAAAAGATGCCAGAACACTCCACATTGATGAAAGACTTTAGAAGGAACACGTGAGTCTGCGGAGCGCCGCTGTCCCAGTTTTGAGAAAGATGAGAAACAAAGTTAGAGCAAAGCAAAGTGCTATGTCTGCTGGCAAAAATACATTGTTGAGTGTTGTACCCAGTTCTTATTTAACCATGTAATAGCTCTGCTGTGTGGGGTAATTGCACTGATATTGATATCATCTGCTCTTTCTCCATCACAGATACACAAACTGCAGCCTTATAAAGTACATGGAAAAACATAAAGTCAAACCAGACAGCAAAGCATTCCACTTGGTGAGTTAAAATGCCTCAGTAACAGGGCAAATGCATGTAATTTGCATAACTTATATACATTATAGTACTATTATCATGGTAGTTCCATGACAACCGTGCAGCTATAGTTTGGTTCTCCATGACAAATGAAGCGTGCTTTGACATTATGCCACTTCTGTTCATGGTTTCTTGTTTGAGGCTAACATTGTGTGCAATTCATTAAAGCTGCAGAAGCTGCTTACCATGGACCCCATCCGTAGAATCACATCCGAGCAGGCCATGCAGGACCCCTACTTTTTGGAAGAGCCCCTGCCCACCTCTGAGTGAGTCACAGCACACACCCACACATGCAGTCTGTATCCAGTCTATCTATCTTGTGCTACTCCTTAGCTTGAGTCACATGACCTAGGGACGTCTACCACGTTGAACAGGTCCCTTAGCTAATTAGCTCTGAGTCATGGGAATAAATGTTTGAAGTTGACAAGCCTCTTTGCGTTTTCCCCCCAGTGTGTTTGCAGGCTGCCAGATTCCCTACCCCAAGAGGGAGTTCCTGACGGAGGAGGAGCCAGAGGACAAGGCAGACAAAGTAAGAAATCCATGAGCCACATACTGTGTCACTACAGTCGTTCAACATGCTTATATCATGAATGTATACAGCAAGGTAAAGGGAAATAATACACAATATAATGTACACATGTACAATAGCCTATTTTTTATTTATTTTCTGACTATTAGAAGAACCAGCAGCAGCAACAGGGAAACAACCACACGAATGGGGCGGGGCACACTGGCAACCCTGACAACAGCCACGCCCAGGGCCCGCCTCTGAAGAAAGTGCGAGTTGTCCCGCCCACCACTACCTCAGGTGGCCTCATCATGACCTCAGACTACCAGGTAGGTCTCTCGCTCCCTCTCTCTCTCTCTCTCACACACACACACAGTCACTCTCATGTTTCTGTGAATTCTGAGAATGAAGTATTGCGATATGTGCTCACTCGAGGTAGATTTTGCTTTTATTGATAAACAATTTATACACAAATTTGTAATGAAAATGCATTTGTCGAATAAATTATCATGAAGAAAAATCGACTTCTGCTGTTTCTGTCTGTCTCCAGACTTTATGAAATATGGAAAACTGTAACTTACATACAAAGAACAATGACAGTTAGTTAATTTCTAACACTGTCACATTGTCTTTATGTATTATTTATCTGTAAGTAACACGATTAGGACTACATCTTGTCCATGTGGTTAAGCAGCAGGCATTCAGTGTAATGTGTGTTACAGCCTCCTACATGATATTTGCCCTCCCGTATGCACTCAGTCCAGTAATCAGACTGTATTTGTCCCATGTTTCATTTTTTTTCAGCTTTATAAAAGTTTGATTGACAGTTGGATAGAAATATAGCTCCTCTCTTTCTCTCTCACGTTAGCTTGACATGTCTATACCTCCCAATTAACCTGTAAGCCAAAAGGGCACTAACATAACAAGTGAGGCAAAGTTTTGAGGCCGAAGCAAAAAGTGTAGTTAAAAAGATTTAATGAATATCTTCTTGTTCTCTTCCTCCCTGCAGCGCTCCAATCCACATGCTGCCTACCAGAACCCTGGACCAAGCACATCACTGCCCCAAAGCAGCATGGGATACTCCTCTACCTCCCAACAGCCACCCCAGTACTCCCACCAGACCCACCGCTACTGAGACACCCCTCCCACACACACACACATTCGTACACACACACACATATACATGCATACACAGCCCTCACAATGCCCACCTGAACGAATGTACTGAGGGATGTGGGGATGTCCAAGGCAACAAACCCGCCCCACCCCACAGAGGGCACCTTGTCTGCAGCAGTCTGTTAGGTCAGAATGACAACAATCTACACTTCTTCAAGATAACACACGATAACCCCAGTATTAGAAACACCGCTACAGAGCAAAACCTGATGGGTGAAACACAAGACAGGAGGATGAGAAGAATGGATACTACGGTGGACTCCAACCTGTTTCTGTCACTCAGATGTGATCAAGCCAGCCAAGAGAAGATGGCTCGGTTTGCGGGGGACACATGTTAATCTGTTGTGTCATCTCCTCCCCTCTTCTTCTCCACCTGTCCCCACACCTCCACCTCCGCCCTACCCTCTACCTGTCGAAGTTTGGATGAGACTGAAAGCTGCTATGTGACTGCCAGCGGTGACAGATTCCCTGTCCGACTGTCCTCCTGTCTGTCTATCTGTCTGTTTATTTTGTGTGTGTGGCCCTGTGAGGGCCTCAGCTGAGGACTGAACTGAGCTGCTGTGAAGCATGCTGGGAGGATGTGGAGCCCCCACAGCTGTGGCGTTTGAGGGTTTTCAGAAAGGACAAAAAAAGATGACAAAAAAGATTTTTAGTAGTTTATAATTTAATCTGTTTTCATGGTTTTGTTTTCATGGCAAGAGTGGCAAAGCAGCTCGCGCTGGCTGGGCACTCAGCTGCTGTACGCTGTGGGCAAGCCTTACAACATGATGACAAAACCAACCAATCGCATGGAGGATGGCAGATGGAACATGCATTGTACTGTATTGTATTGAAATATTTTACATGAAGCAAGTATCCTGACAATAAAAGTGGAAACATTGATATTGTTGATATTTTGGCAGCGTGTATGTGCAAGCAGCTGACAAGTAATGCCGACTTTTTACATGTATTACACCTTTTAACTGCATCTTCTTTTCTTTTCTACTTCACAAAGCTAGAGGACTTCAAAAAAATCGCATTAGCTGGCAGGAAATGTGTATAAAATTGTTGAAACAATCAGTTTTTCATGGTCATGTCAATCTTTGCGCTTGTGACAACACCCAGTGTCACAGAAAGCTCACAACAAGGTCATTTTTCACATCTTTAGACACCTCACTTTACTTATAATCCTTTGCTTATAATGACCCTTTGATATTCTGTTTAAGACCTTAATCTAAATGTTCACTTAAAGAAGTATACTGTATGAAATAGGGCTGCAGCAAATTTATGATATTAATTAATCTGACAGTTATTTTCTTGATTATTTGATTCATCATTTGTCTGTCCGATCAGCTGTCCAAAATCTACAAATATTAAGATTACAAT
>NTHP01000091.1:1314145-1370038 GCA_003416845.1 Oplegnathus fasciatus | reverse complement strand
GTGTGCTTTGGTGTTCATGGCTCAATCAATTATATATTGCAGCTGTATAACAAATGCAGGCCCTGGCTTCCCCCCTTGTCCAGGAATAGAACTGCATTTTCAATAATGAAACTCCCTTTCCCCTTTCTAACGGACTAAACCCAGTGCACAGTCTGAAGACTCTTCTCTGCTCCCTTTTCCTGCTTTGAAGGCTGTCATCTCCCTCTGACTGTTTTTGTCTACAAACACACCTGGGAGAGTAAAGCACAGATCTAAGTATAGCAAGTCCTCTCATTGAACCTCTTCCTGCAGGATGCTGGCCCAGCTATTTCAGTCTGTTATACAATACTATCCCAGCTCATTCTCAGTATCCCTGCCTGAAGCATGTTACTAACCCCCTAAAAACCTCTCTAGCTGGCAATTTTCTGCTGTTTCTTATTATCTAAATAGGCCCTCGTGTGTACAAAATCCCCACAGGCACTAAGATGAATTTAAAGCCCTAATAATTTTGACAAGGAATGGGACCCAGTTGCGTTAAAAAAAAACCCCCGTTAAGCTCTTCAGCAACGCCCAACTGTAGCCCCGCCTCCTCCATTCGCAACATCACTACCGAGCTGGGGAGCCTCCCTGTCACTCATTTCGTTCGAGAGACGCCATTGGTTTATGTGGACGCCCATCATGTGTTAAAGCCCCTGCTTTGAGATTTGATTGGTGAATATGGCCGGTGGGCGTGTCCCCGTCCTCAAAGGATTTTTCCCCGGAGTGGCCAGACTGGCTTGGGGACACAGGATGGAAGAGCTAATAGGAGTATCTAACGGGACATGCGGACGGGCTGATTTCTTCTAATATTTCAAGTGCTGGTGAGGGCCTTATGGTACTTTTTACAACGACTAATAACACCTTTTATCTAAAAGGTAAAATGTATATTGATATTTCTGTTTACTCTAGTCTCATTTGTCCAAACTAAGAACTCGACCACTGGACATAAGCTAGCTAACCAAGTGGTCAGTTGGAGCGGACCCCCCAGTTGAGAATAATAAACGGACTGTCCGTAGCCGAAACCTGCCTTAGAAATTGACTATTTTTCCCGCTGCTGGGTAACTTTGAGCAGATAATTGATCTTGGTGGTACACCGGCGTGTTAATCAGTTTGTTAGGCACCTAGGCAGAAAACGGCTGGTTCAATTTGGGATTAAAACTGGCAGAAATTCACGGGAACCGAGGTAGATGAACAGATGTGGGTCAGTCCATCAGTAACGGGAAGCGGCGGTGCGGAACAGTGATTGATCGCGGTTGCCATTAGTTCACGCCTGTTTGTGTGTGTGTGTGTGTGTTTCTGTGAATGTGCGTGTATAAAGGGAGAAAGGGAGTGTGTGTGTGTGTGTGCGTGTGCGTGTGTGTGTGTGTGTGTGTGTAGAAATTGGGCATTTTTAAGGCATGAAACACCATTATAGTGAATTGTAATAACTTTACCATGTCATCCACGTTATAACATGTAAAATTAGTCAACTTAAAATCCGAATAAAGTGTTGAATTATGAAAAAGAAATGATGGCAACTTCCTTATAGACACTGGTATTATAATGACAGCTTACCTTATATTCATAGCAAATATATCCCCAATATCTAGGCTACAGCTATTCACTATCAATCAATAAATGGACCACATTTTAGATTAATTGATTATTAAGTAATCGAATCTATAAAATGGCAAAATTAATACAAAACATGGAACTCAGAGTGAGAAATGCTTAGTTAATGTTGAACTTTAAATATTCAATTTATATCTAAAGGAGAAAATTAAACAATTTATGTAACCGTCAAGATTCTTATTACTTGATTGATTACCAAATTCTGAATCAATGAATTGATCCTACTACACAATGAGTCAGCTCTTTAGCCCATTGTATCACCATTAGGATTATGACAACTTGGGGTCATGTTTGCATTAAAAAGTCAGGTATTTGAGTAAGAATAATCCTGCAGATTTACTCAACAGATTAGTGCTGGGTGATTATGATCGAAGACAATTCAATTAATATCTCAGTATGGCAAAAGAATGCAAAATCACATGTTAGATAATTAAATTGATGTTCAAAACAATCAACCAAACTCCTCTTGTGTGTAAAATGAACACTTCAGTCACAGATTCTGCTCTTAATCATTAATTTGGACAACATAAATGTGTATAATGATAGGATGATTAGATTATATCATCAAGTTATGATTTTACTAAAAGTCAATAAATGATATTACTGGATTATTGCCCAGCCTTGACAGATATTCTGTCTTTTTGGCTACAAGAAAAGAAGGTTAAAGTTATGGCCAAGCTCCCTGCTCCACTCTCCACCCAGTTAGGATTCACTGTTCAGTAGATACTCTTACCCTCACAGGCACAGTACCATGAATGTTTCACCGCGGGTGCCCCTGAGTAATATTGGGACAAGAAGACGTTCCTGGACAGGCGCAGTGTCACGGCAGATTTTTTTTTTTTACGTCATATTTAGGGCAGTGTGACCTGACGTAATCCAGGCTGCATTATTCATAACATCAGAACAAGCAAAACAGCCTGCAACACAAGAAGCTGTACTCGGCTCATAAATTGGTAATGACTTCCCTTTCAGATCTTAATGGAGTTCTCACATCTGTAGTAAAGGCCTCTTCTATCTGTGTGTGTTGGTGCAGAGATGTGGGCGTCCTGCAGGAGTCACAGGGGAAGTGTGTTTCACCCTGAATGTCACCCCTCTGAGGATCAAAGACATTTTTGCTGCTGATGGGACTGTTTACAGGCTGCTAATGGGACATTTGAGAGGCTACCTGGTGTGTTTGTGTGTGTTTGTTCATGTTTGTATGCCTGAATGCCTCAGTGTGCATGTTGGGTTGCTATAAATTAAGCATCTGAACACATGACAAAAAGGAGGACACTAAGCATGAGAGTGAGAATCTATGTTTGAAAGCATAAGCTAATGCGTTCTTCTGTGGTGTTGTGGGTGAGACGGGCTTATGCTCGGGCTTTACTCTCCCCTTCTTGCCCCTGTCTTTCTCCCCGAGTGAGTGGAGGATGAAGGAGGAGCGCTCGCTTGCTGTGCTTTCATTGCAAGAGTACAGGGGGCCTTAAAGAAGGTCGAAGAGGAGGAGGAGGAGGGGGAGGATGCATGGGAGAGCTTGCGCTGTTGCCGTGTGAACGGAGCTCTATTGTCCCGGGAACCTTTCAGTGGTTTCCCCGAGGTCCCTGTTCATATCCCCTCCCCCCTTACCCGACACACTCTTTCTCCCCCACAAACACACACACACACACACTTTGTCCACCTCTTAATGTTACACACACCCTTTTCTCTCGTTCTCACACACTGTCTCATTCACTGTCCCCTTTTTCTGTCACTTTTATCCCACTTGGTGTCTCTCTCATGCACCCTCCTTTGCCTCTACTTTCCCCTAATTTCTCACAAGCAGACAAGGCCCCGTCCCTCCTCCCTCCTCCCTCCTCCTGCTCGCCCCCAGTCGCTCATTATTTCGCCTCATTGATGTGATTGTCATGCCAGCCAGACAGTAAAAGCAAAAACATGCAATCTTCTCATTTGCATCACCTCCATCCTACCCGGTCCCACAAGAAGCACAGTGTTTCCAAAATGTTTATGCAGGCTGCTAAATCCAAGGAGCTGTTTCGTTCCAAACCAGACCTTATTGACTGTATTCAGCGTCCTTTGTGGCAGCACATGATGGTGTAATTTTACCCTTTGTTTTCTCTTATTGGCGTGAGGCTGTCAGGGTTTGCAGGGGGTTGCTAGCTGAGAAAACGGAGCCATATGAGGACTCGGCTGGTGGGAATTGGCCTCAGCGAACAGAAGTGTCTCTTTTCTGTCTCGGACAGCTGCAATGACACGATCTGTAATTACAGTAGTTTCCTGCTGAGACACTGATAGCACAGCGCTGCTACTTGCTTTGTTGGTGATTTATTGTATTGAAGATGTAACCTCACCTTTCTGTTTGCTCTCTTGTGAGATAATTATTCGCAAGGAGTAAAAGATGAATATGTTAAGCCACTTGGAAGGCCTATGTTGTGTAGCTGTGATGAGTTGGGAAGGATTTGAAAACTTATTTCCCCTCAAATCAAATTTCTTGTGATCATAAATGAATATCTGCAAGGTCCAACAAATATGAGTTGTATTTCTAGTACCTTTCAGCTATTATTAGCTTTCTGTCACACTGCCAGAGCTCCTGTGTCTCTCCAACCTGCTTTTCTCTGAAGTGAGTTTTTCTTGGCAAAGCCGCACAGTAAAAACTCTGGAAGTGTGAATCAAGAGTGACTCATTTGATTGGCGAATCTAAAAATTATGCAAGAAGGTTTTGGTTTGTAAAAGGGGCGTGTGCGTATTTCCATCTGTCCGTCCTCCCGCTCGCTTCTTGAGCCATAGCTGTATTGTTCTGGCCAAGTGTTTGGACAGGATGGAGAGATGTGACACGGGGAGGACCAGGAAACAGGAGCCAGGCTGAGACCGCAAAAACAGGAAGCAGGAAGAAGCTCCGATAAGATGGCTGCTCTGATGCACTCTGGGATTTCTCCTGCTTTGAGTAATTGTCCGCAGTCCTTTGAACTACAGAGAGTTTAGAGAGTCTGATCAAAGCCAATGAAAGCTTAATTTAGACAGTTCAGAGTTGTTACAGGGGGCAAATGTGTCAAACACAGGTGTTTGTCCTGGGATATCTTTATTCTTGTTGAGCAACAGTGCTTTCAGTTGTTTGACTTTGGCGTGCTCCATCGCTTTCTGCGTTTTTGGTGACCATATCCACGAATCTCTGTTTGTGTCAGGGTTCCAGCTGGGCCAGTGACAAGCCGGCCTGGGATTAGCTGGCACCCTGTATCTTCCTATCCCTAATGCTTTAATCTCTCTGCTGGTCGCCACAAGTCGTCAGGCTTTGGGACACTGTTGGTCAACACTGTCAGTTCTCTGGCCACCGGCTCACCCATACTTTCTTTGTTTTTACACGCAACATACTGTATATACAGAGGAAGGACAGAAAAATAGAAACGCCTTACAATAAAATACTGTCCCTTACTACAACAGCAGCTACGCAAACTACACCCACAAAAATTATGTTTCTATAAATTCATTTATAGAGAGGACACGACCTGAAACAGGGAAGTAATATTTATTGCAGGGTTATTGCATAATGGACTCAGTACCTTGGAAATAATAATGATTCAAACTACAGTTTGAATATGATTATTGGTGCATTCATGTAATATTTAAGCTAAACTGTGAGTGGTTTCTCAGATGTGAATATGATGACCAAGCAGCTTGTCAAATAATTTTAGAAAATTTGTATCTCAACCTTTAAGACCAGGAAAAATGACATTAAACTATGGAAGAAATGATTACTCAATTAATAGATCAATGGAGAACTATTTTGATAATGGTTTAAGTAATTTTTCAAGCAAAAATGCCAAAAAGTATCTGGTTCCGGCTTCTTAAATGTGAATATTTGCTTGTTTTCTTAGTCTTCTATGATAGTAAATTGAATATCTGCAGGTTCTGGACTGTTGGTCGGACTAAAGAAGCAGTTTCAATATGTCAGATTGGGCTTCTTGAAATTGTGATGGGCATTTTCACTATTTTCTGACATTTTCAGAACAAATGATTTATCAGTTAATTGAGAAAATAATCTTGATAATGAAAATGTTAAGTTGCAACCTTAATTTTATCTATATCATTATTTTATCTAGCCTCTTGTCACAATCGCTGTTGTGTTTCTCCCAGCTCTATGGCTGTCTTGCTCATGGACAGCAGGCCAGATGCAGTTGGCCAGCATCTGGTCTGCTGGTTTCTCCATTGCAGACAGTCTCTCTAACCACGGTACCTATGTGTAAAACAGTGTGTTCTTGTTCCCTGTGTTTCTCTGCAGTTTGTGTCGGTGTGAGGCCTCGCCATGCCGCTGGTGAAGAGGAACATCGAGCCCCGTCACCTCTGCCGAGGGGAGCTCCCCGAGGGCATCGGCAGCGAGCTGGAGTGTGTGATGAACAACACGCTCTCTGCCATCATTCGTCAGCTCAGCAGCCTGAGTAAGACACACACTCGCATAGACAAACACATGCACACAATGCAGCCTGTGCAAGGCGAAAACAGCTGCTAAGAGCCTGAAATTTAGAAAACAAAACAAATGAAGGTTTTTGTGCAACATTGAAAACAGACTAAAACTACAGCATCCTCCGGCTATAACCCCACAAACTTCAGTGTGACGACTGTCTGCAGCGTGTGTAGCCTCTTTGTGGCAGGACAAGATCACATGCTTTCATCGTTAATCCCGAAGCTGTGATTGATTTGGGCGTCGTCATGGTTACAGGGCCTGGGGTCACTGGGCTAGCAGCAGACTTACAGCGGCCTCGCACTGGAACATGGAGGGTTGAAATGTAATCCTTTTAGAAAGCTCTGCAAAAATGAACTTATCTGGACAGCTGTGTGCAGATACACTGTGTGTGTGTGTGTGTGTGTGTGTGTGTGTGTGTGTGTGTGTGTGTCTGTGTACTTTTGTATGTATGACTGGATGTGTGTGCATTAGCTGTGTTTTATATTGATTGTTATGCTCACTGTAAATGCATTAGACAGAGTTATTACAGCACCAAGGGCATCTATCCTCACATCCATCTTCCATTCCCATGTCCTTGTTTCATAACCCGTCAACAGTGTGTTATGTGTTGTCACTGGACAGCTACCCTTCGCCCATTTATCCTCAGCTGCACCCGTTTTCCCTCTCTCACACTAACTGTGTTGAGAATTAATTCAGAACCTCAACAGCATACATTTAAACCAGTCCTTTGTGCTGTTAGCCCCTCTACATGTTGGCCCAGTTATGTCCATTCTCTGTCTGTCTCTTATTGTGTCAAGTTCCTGCGTTGGGAGTGGGCCTTTCAACAGCAGCTGTGGGGGCTATATATAAATGCCCACACAGGCCCGGAGGGGTATATCTACAGACTACATACACTGTCTGTGTGCACATGTGTGTGTGCAAGTGGACCGTAAGAATCCTCAGAAGAGGTCAGAGTTGACTGGGCCCAGCATGCCGGATCTGTGATTCTTCCTTCCTCTAAATATTTTTCCTGCAGCCCATCCTGTCAGCAGGAGGGACACAAATAGCCCTTAGCGTGTGTTTGTGTGGGTTTGCCGTACCACCTTTTTACACACCGTGTTCTATAATTAAACAATGTTAGAGCAGTGCTGAAACGACTGGCTGCTTTTTAACCTGTTGACATCCAGAGAAGTATTTTTTTTATCCCAGTCTTTCTATTTCAGTACTGCTCAGTTTGGCAGTCTTGCAGTAAAAAGCCTTTTACACTCATTAGCCTTGGGCTAAGACCCCCAGTTTATAGCTCCATTAACCCTGAACTAACAGTCCCTTGGCCCTTACTGAACCCCATTCCAGAGCAGGGTCATCCCTACCTTTCAGGGTTATTCCTCAAAACACAGGGTTTAGAACACAAGTGTGAGTTGGTGAAACAACAAAATGTTTGTTATCCAGTTAAATGTCAAAATGTTCTTTGATTCATTCTGAATTTAAGGCTCTGCTTTACAAACTGTGATCTTTAACTAGGGGGCTGAATCCCCCGCTCACATCACGTGTTATAAGAACGGCAACCAATAGTGCTTTCTGTTGATTGAACAATGTTATTCTATCAATCTTATTCTACTTTTAGTCACTAAACACTAGACTAATGGGATTATGAGCCTTGGTTGATGTAGGGGAGAGAGTGATATTTGCTTTCCCTGCTAACATTTTACGGATGGTGTAGAGCTTTGATCTGGCAACCCTGAGGTGAAGAGTCTGTAACAATAACAGGGCAGGCATACAGTACATATAGATTTCTGCAGTCAGTGCAGATTAATTTATTAATGAGGAATGTTGCTATATGGAGCTGTACGAGATGCCATTTCCTGCCCAAACTCTCAAGTCTCTAGCTTCACATTACCATTGTATTGATTGGACTTCAGTCTCTGTGGGGATTTATCTGGCTCCAGATAATGATTACAAGTCTCCTTCTTTACTCTCAAATTTCCTGTCTCTGTCTCTTTCTGCCGTTCCCTTCCAGGTAAACATGCGGAGGACATATTTGGCGAGCTGTTTAACGAGGCCAACACCTTCTATCTGCGTGCCAACTCTCTCCAGGACCGCATTGACCGGCTGGCCGTCAAGGTCACACAGCTGGACTCCACCGTGGAGGAAGGTGGGTCAGATGTTAGAGGTCTGAGGGTTAAAGCACAGGAAGTCAACACTCATTGTCCAAGTGTTGTCAGTCTCGTGTTTTCTAGCTTTCCCACTTACTAAATGTCTTTTTTTTTTCATTTTCCATTGTTGTATTTGTTTCTTTTGACTTTCTTCCCTCTTCCTCTCTCCAGTAGACCAATCATTTGACTGCTCATTTGTTCTCTCTTCCTCTTTTTATGTTCTCAGTTTCCCTACAAGACATCAACATGAGGAAAGCCTTCAAGAGCTCCACCACTCAGGACCAGCAGGTGGTGTCCAAGAACAGCGTGCCCAATCCAGTCCGAGAGATGTACAATCTGAGTGACAAGCCTCCGCCACTCAACATCCTCTCAACTTACAGGTTGGTGTTTTTACCAACCAGAAAGTATTTCATAGCTCTGTTGAGCTGTTGAAAATATGTAAAAATAAATAGCTTACTCTAAATTGGTCATAGTAATTCCAACACTTGAGTTTTAAAGTGATAAACCTTTTTTGTTTTAACAGTATAAAATAAACAAAACGTGTTTGTACACAGTGCGTTTTTTATATGATGTGAAAGACAAAACAAACTTCAGATCAGATCTTTTAAATAGTTTCAGTTTCAAATTGAAACCATGTGTTCTACTTTCTAACTTTGACGGTGATACTTAAAGTCATCCACTGTTCTTGATTTGATTTTGGCTCATTCCTGACCTACATTCACAGTGAAACAGCACATTTGGTACTATTTCCTACTGCTGTTTGGTAGCTGCTTTTATCCAGTGTGCTTTCCAGTACTTTGGGTGCATTACATATTTAGCATGGCTGGCTCCAGTGGGAATCCAACTACTAACCCTGACTATATAGCACACTTCTCTCTCTTTCTCTTTCTTTCTCTCCGCCTTTTCACTCTATCCTCCTGTCATTTCCAGTTAAGCTGTCTCTGTGATAAAAACGCAGGATCCCCACTCATAATTTCACCCTTGTTCTTCCATCAGCTTCCTCCACTTTTGCAAAATTCATAGCTTCACATGTTTTATACCCAACTTAGTCTTCCCACAGATACGCTGAGCCAAAAAATACTTCCTTTTTCTCTATCTTGTCATTCTGCCTAAACAAAGACAGTGCATTGACTCTGCTTGGTACAGGTTTCTATACAAAGACATTTGTGTGCTTGTCTTTCTGTAGGGATGACCACAAGGAAGCACTTAAGTTCTACACCGACCCCTCCTACTTCTTCGACCTGTGGAAGGAAAAGATGCTGCAGGACACAGAGGATAAGAGGAAAGAGAAGAGGAAGCAGAAGGTACAATTCTGCCCACGAGGGTCTCACCACATGATGTGGTTACTCGCCTGCCAGCCTCGGACTGGTGCCCTTCTGTCCAAAGAAGTGCAAACTTTTCCTACCCAGATTTCCAGAATTAGTAGAGTTCGTAACCAAATATTGTCATCAGGATATTTTCTAACATTTTAACACCATACACGCCACACAAAATATGTCACTTCTTAGTGGAGCAAATTCTATTCTTGTCCATAGATGAACACATAATGAAGGACCACAAACAGCCCTTAAAGTTGCCATTAATAGTTTGATTTTAACAGAACAAAATGGCCTAAAAGCGCTTCTTCTCGCTCTCTCTTTTAGGAGCAGAGGCGCTGTGTGGATGGGACGTTACAGAGGGAGGTGAAGAAGGTCCGAAAGGCGAGGAACCGTCGACAGGAGTGGAACATGATGGCTCTGGATAAAGAGCTGAGGCCGGACCATCGACACACCATACACCGAGACAGAGGGGCTTCCTCTGAGGGCTCAATGTCACCAGAGAACAGGTAGGTCACTTAATGTTCCTGATTCTTCGAAGTAACATTATATGTGTGCAGTACTATTTCTCCATTGAATTTTTTTCTCTTTCACCTTCCATCTTCTTCTCTTCCTCCTTCCTGCTGTCTCTATCAGGGGTCACGGTCCCGATCTGCACCACTACCCCAACTCCATGAACCATGCTGGACACGCCCACACCTACTCCGGCCCACCGCCGAGCGTCCTGGCTGCCCAGATGGCTGCAGGGCACGGCCCTCGTGGAGCAGGTGAACATGATGGTAGAGGCAGGACTATGATGGCCTATCAGGGTGGTACACTGGGCCGTTCTCACCACCACCAAGTCCCGCTGCCTCCTCCGCCCTCTGAGGCTATGAACGGTGGCTCCATGTCCCTTCCACCAATGGACTACAGGTAATCACGCAAGTCAATGGGACACACTTTATTCCACAAGCTCTTACTGTTTTATTTCAAGCTTTTTCCACACTGTCACTCACATTGTAATTCATATTTATATTCTATGTGTCTTTGTGGCTCAATTTTCTGACAAGTTTAGTGTTTTTTATGTATCATTTTGTGATTTTTGCCAACAGTGAGAAACAAAACATGACATATAGACATATTTAAACACTCATGACAAACAATACATATACAATACCAACCAGTTGGGACAGTCATTTTTCTGTATTTTTAAGTTCATTATGTTTGCCAATTTTACTGACAGAAATGCAGATGTAATATGGCGCTGTGTTTGCATTTTCTTCACACTTTCAAGTTGTAAATTTGGACAACATTAAAGCAGTTTTCTTTGGGATAGTGTGCTGTTTAAAAATAAAGCGAAAATAGGCACACAAAGTTATTTAGCTAACCCAGGTGACAGAAGTTTAGCAACTTCACACTGGTGCAAAGGAGGTACTAGTTCACTTTAGAGTGGCAACATATTAAATCATTTTCCTGCTTTACTATAATGTAGTTTGAAATAGTATCATGTACAGTTAAACCAGCCAGCACAGGCTCATACTTGAATCTATGATACAGTATATCTACTGTTAACTTTGAGCTAATGCTGCCACCTACTGGATCAGTGTCTTCATGCTTCACTCTCAAACCCTGATGACTGTACTTGCTGAAGTTTTTGTTAACTCTACTCTAATTCTCCTTCATTTTCTTTTTCTTTCAGTATGGATGGCTATGCCAACACTGGTCCCCCTCCCCCACCTCCAGCCCCTCTCATCCCGTCTGCCCAAACTGCCTTTGCTTCACCTCCCGGAGGTCCGATGCCTCCTGGGCCAATGGCCGGCGCTGGTGGCTACGCTCCGCCTCCACCGCCTGCATTAGGAGCCCATGCGGCTCCACCTCCCCCTGGTCCTCCACCTCCTCCCCTTCCAGCTGGTGCCTCCCACTCCACAACCCACAAGATGTCCTCTGCTGCACCCGCTGAGGCCGCAGTGGTCAATGATGCCCGCAGTGATCTGCTGGCTGCTATACGTATGGGTAAGAGCTGTAGTGTGTGTGTGTGTGTGTGTGTCCATAAAGATCTTCTTTAGAACAATATACATTTGTTGTACCTTTTAAAACAACCTATAATAACAAATGCAATAGCATTAACATATGCAGTGCCTATAAAAAGTATTCATCCCCTTGGAAATGTTTTATTGTTTTACAACATTGAATCAAATTATTTTTAATTTGTTTTTTTTGACACTGAACACAACAGAAAAAAAACATTAACTCTACAAAGTGATCTAAATTAATTACAAACTAATTATAAACAGTAAGTAAAAAATAACATTTTCAGTCAAAGCGTCTGAATATAGATTTATTGCTTGAGATTACATTTTTGTTAAATCTCAAGCAATATAATTGTAACTCCATTATACATGCACTAAAATTGGAAACATAAGTGAGAAATAGCAAATGTTTGTGACCTACATTTTATTGGGAATTGTCTAGATATGACAGGAAATGGCCTAGATCTTGAACACTATATTTAAGTGGCTCAAGCGAACATTTAAGGACTGACTTTTATATTTTGCCCATGCGTCTCAGAGCTTTCCACCAAAGACCAAAATCTTTATGTGAGAAGAAAAATGTTGGTTATTTACAACCAAAGGGTCCTCTGCAGTCCTCTTTTCATCTTTGGTACCTCAAACACAAATGGATCGGACAGGCTTTAAACAAGAAGCAAAGTGTGTTTGATACTCAGCTTTTGTTTTTTGTGATTTTATCAAGAAATGAAGCTGTAATGAAGGGCATAACACAAAAACTAAGCTACCTTTGATACTCCTAGGATCTCTACTCTGTGTTTCTGTATTTCAAGAGCCACTGTGTCAGTTAAAAACACGACTCTCATATTTTCCTGCAGGCATCCAGTTGAAGAAGGTGCAGGAGCAGCAGGAGCAGCAGGCTAAGAGAGAGCCAGTTGGAAACGACGTGGCCACCATCCTGTCGCGGCGCATCGCCGTGGAGTACTCCGACTCTGAGGACGACTCCGAGCTAGAGGAGAACGACTGGTCGGATTAACATACATTAAAAAATAAAAAGGAAAACCTGAAGATACACACACACACACACACACAATAAGACACACAATCAGCCGATCTCACACTCACTTGAAAGAATGCCCACTGTACCACATCCACGGGTTGTCACACACACACTTTGTTGCTGAAAACACACACACCACACCTACACACAATCACATGCTGTAGGTTGATATAAGCTGAATGGTCCAAAACTGGAAATCTGGGGGTGTATTCAAGATGCATAAACACTGTAAAGACGCTAGTAATATACTGTAATGCTGACCACTCTCTAACATTAACATTCAGTTTTAAATATATATGTCAAAGCATTGTGAATACACCCCGGTGGCTGTTTCTCTACCTGTTATAACACTATAGACGCCCTGTGAAGGTGCTTATTTCATGTATAGTCGAAGCTTGAGAGCGCTAGAAGAATTAGAAACTTTCCTCTTGAGCTAACCAATGTACTCGTCTTTTTTTAATGTTTTTACTGAAACACTTGCGTACGCCATAGACCATGAGGCAAGTTTTTAACACGACAATAACTGGAAGTGAAGGAGTAAATGGACGAGCCTGGTGGGAGCTGCAGTCGTCGATGATGGATTCAGGCCGCTGAGGGAGTGAATGGGGAGAGCAGTTTAAATGCTGTGTTAAAGATGAATGACAGGGCGATATGTAAAAAGTCTTATTGATCATAAATATGATAACTGATTGAGCCATCTGCGTCTGCAATCGATCACTGCTGTGTGGGAGGGGGAGGGGAGGGGAGGGGAGGGGGGTCATGTATATGCTAGTGTGAGCTCTGTAACCTTTGACCCAGAGAAAAATAAAACGATGAATGAAGGATCGTGGCTGGGCTGCCGTGTCTCTTAACTGTTCCACTGTCGTCATAGAGACGACACATACCTGGCTTTAAGACTTCAGTTTCCATGGTAACAGTACAGCTAAGAAGCGGGTTGCCGGGGAAACAGAAGGGTGCGAAAAGGGGGGCACGGAGCCAGGGCGAGGATGAACAAATTAGTCAAGGCAGGAGTTTTATGCACAGCACATGTTTGTTTTTAATACAAAATTAACAAGATCTCTCAATAGAGTGAACTAACCAAAGCAATAAAAAGTACAACTAACACCTTGGAAAAATAGACACCACATCCACACAAATGTTTTTTTTTACAATATCTCAGTTAAGTTAGTGCATGTTGATTATCGTTTATACGTTTCATTTTGCAGATATTTAATTTGTTGTGCCATTTTCATCCAAAAAATAAAGTGCATTTCACATTGAAAACTACGCATACGTCTACACAAGATGCTGTTGCTGTGGCGTCCTCCCGTCTCCAAACCCCCCCCACCCCAAAACACACGCACGCACTCACAGGCCCTTGAGTGTTTTGATATTTAGCTCTAGATTAGTAACCATCAGAAAGACACCTCCTCCCGCTGAACTAACAGCCCATCATTGGCTACACATTTTCTCCCAAAAAAAAACCCAGTTGCTTTGTACACAGCTTTGTGTACCATTATACTGTGAAACCATTCAATAGATTAGCAGGTGTGTGTATACAGAGAAGTATTACATCCAACATCACAGTCTTTTACTATTCTTGGATACAAAGCCCTTGTTCACACCTGTTCAAACGTGAAAATCTCAACAACACCGTCGGCTGCACAAGAGGAAAAACATTCACCAATCAAAGAAAGTCGTTGTGTACCATTTTTTTCCCTCCTCAAACCAAATCAAATCCACCTGTGTAGCCAAATGCGCTCAATCGTCCTTTAACCAGCCTTTACAAACTGGTGCATATTGAAGCGAGGAAAGAGAAACCTAACAAACCAAACTCTACATTTACAGCCGAGGTGGAGAAATGTCATTCAAAAAAAATGGTGCAACCCCAACTCACCCCCTACTGTAGTTTGACTGGCTTTGGTAGCACCATGCACGGTGGTATAAAGTCCCTCCTCTTCAGCATGCCATATTTACAGAAACAAATGAGTCAAGAGGAGGGAGGGTATCAGTTAAACAATTTGATTATTACTACATTCAGAAAAAAGGCTTTTACAGCGCCGTTATATCATACAACATCAGAATCTGAAAGAATTCAGGCCAGACTGAAGTGGAAAAAAATAGAACTTTTCAATGAATATAACAAAATAGACTTTTCTCCAAAGGTAAAGGAACAAGAGTTTGTGATGGTTTTTGATGTGCCAGCCTGACCTGTTGGTGCTCATCGAATAACTACAGGAGTCAGTCTGACACTGTGCACAAGTTCACATACACAGGCTACAATCCAATGCTCAGAAAATGCTATTCTTCTGCTTTCCTTACTCATCCCCCTCTTGTTTTTGTTTTTTTTTACGCTTTGCACCTGATCTGAGGCCAAGATTTGGAGCTCCTCAAATGCCTCCATCAGGCTCACTGAGAGGGGGCAGGCAGAAAAGGAAACAAAAAGGGAAGCATTATCTTTGTATTTGGAAGTGGCCATTTTTAGCTCATAGAATCATTCAGAGGTCACTTAAAAGACACCTGCCTCAACCAGACTAGATTGATTTAAAGTAGAATATTAGTGATATAGAGGAGACAGAAAACACACAGCAGGACTAGGATCCCAGTTCATTCAGAGTCCCTTTCACTTTGGCTTGAAGTGCTGGAGCTTGCGCGTCCTAGTCCCATCTCTCTTCAAAAAAAAAAAGCTCTACAAACACGAAACGAGGCCACTTCTCGCAGAATCGACAGGAAGACTGGCAGCATTATCCTCAAAGGTCAGGGGGTCAACAGGAAGTTATATTCCTCAGACTTGTTTTAACTTCGCCCCCGACAACACAAGGAGACAGATTATGGTCTGCTGAGCTGCTGGATCACAAACACACACGCACACGGACACGCACATGCACACACCCAGAGGCCATGCGACTCATACCGTATGCACAAAAACACAGTCCCGGATCACACACTGACACTTGAGGTTACGACACTCAGGACCAGGGGCGTAGCACGGAATTCTGGGCCCTGTACATAGGCAGTCTCTGAGGCCCCCCATGATTTTTAAATTATTATTACAAGCATTTTTCGTGGGCCCCTCCACACCTTTGGACCCTGTAAATTAGTACCCTTTGCCCCCCCCCATCCTACGCCCCTGCTCAGGACAGTTCATATGCTCACAAAAGGCAACCAAATAACCCAAAAAGTTCACAATTTCATTCTGCTGTGACAGATGATCAAAGCCCAATTTTGGGGTCAGAAAAAAACACTGCGGAGGAATGAGGCTGCGGCGTCGCCGTGACAAATGAGTCGTTTGATCTCGTCCACTTTCTCCAGCCCAGGGGTGATTATCCTGCCACCTGTTCGAAGATGTATCGCCGAAGCATCACTTGTAGCTCACTGAGCCTGTTCACTATACGACAGCGGCCATTATGGTGCTTCACTCTGCGGGAAGAAGTCATGGTGGGACGTGGATGTTATTGCTGTCTGAGTATTGCTTCGCATCTAAAAAATAACTACCATTCACATAGGCTAGTTATTGCTGACATGATCTGAAGGAGCGAGGAATCAGCGTGCACGTTTGTTGGGTTTGCAAACTCATTATGAGGCCAAAAAAATGGTGGATAACTAACTCAGAGCAGCTGGTGGGTGTTGTGATTTGGGCTTCCATTGAATTACACTTAGTTGAACTCAAAGCAGAGCAGTCAGAGCGCCTCTGAGCTTGAAACTACACAGCGAAATATTACAAAAAACTCCACATTTCTCAATAAAAGGTGCAACTCTTGTGACCATCCAGAGATGATTGTAGCTCATTCAATGCGATACATGTGAGTCGCACTGTGGTACTTTGTACATAAACAAGATTATTGGGGTCATGATGACGTCAGGGGACCATGACACATCGCCTGCGGTGGCCTATGTGACCTACCACACTGAACTCAGGAGGAAAAACAGGAGATCTGTGCTTGTTGCATGCAAATTACACTGAAGTCCAGCAGGCAGACATTATGTGGTTGGTGTGAGGTCAAATAAATGGAAATACATTCAGATTTTGCAGATTTCCACACAAAAATTATGTATAATTTTACTATTTGGGCCTTTGTCTAAAGGTTTGTAGTGATTTGATCATAGGAAAGTTAATTTAATCTCCTATAGAATTCATTTAGGGGTAATACATTTCAAAATTTGGGTTTTTCTCATATAAATTATAATTAATAATTATATAGCAATCTCCAGACATTCAAAAAGTCATGAGCAATCTCAATTCAAAGAGTGAAAGAGGAGGATATAAGGTGGTTACATAATCCGATAGGCCTTCATCCTATATACGGTTTGGTGCCTCCGTTAATAATAAAAAAATGGAGGAGGGGTTAATGGTGGGGTCTCCTGGGACTTTGTCTTGAGCCTCCCAGGCGCGAGCTGAACTAAAACACATTCACGCACAATCCGGAGAGAGAAAAGAAGACAGAGAAAATAGGAGAGGCGAGGAGGAGAAGAAGAAACGGCTTGATTTCTTTCTCGGCGTCTGTGGAGGACGCAGGGCGCGGATCAGAGAGCGCCGGGTCTATTTTTAGCCCTCCGCGGCTGTTTAGCTTTCGACGCACGTTCAGAGTGCAGCAGCAGAGCGCCCGGGATGCTGCTCCAGACGGGCTTTATGTGGAAATGCCTGCGTATTCAGCCGCGGCCGGTCTCTCCTCGCCGCACACACTGCTTTGTTAATCTGCTGTGCGCTTTTACGCACGCACGCACAGGGGCGCAAACTAATAATCCCTCCCTATTTGAAGGAAATACAAGCACGTGTCAACCAAAGCTCCCGTGCCGTTAACTATATGCACATTCTATATACAGCTGCTGCCTGTAACACGTGATGCACTCAGAGCTCTCTGCAGAACAGCGGAAGGGCGTGGCACGGGTTGAACGGGAGGGGGCGGGATGCAGCCCGCGCAGTGGCCGCCTTTACTGGGGAAGACAGTGAGATACCTTGCCCTATGGTGAGTGCAACAAAGAAAAAAACGCCATCCATCCAGGTGGGCTGTGGATAACTAACCAAACTGCTTCTGCCAGTAACATCTTCAGCCAGAACTGAAGCCGCAGCCCTCTGCCACTTCCCCTGACCTCCCCTGCTGCTGCTCTCTTTGACACCAGACTGATCCAGTGAGGAGCAGAGCTGACCCAGGCCGCCTCTCTCTTCCCACCTGGGTCTGCTCGGTCAGACGTCGCTAGGGGTCCGCGCACGCTGGGCCACGCTGGCAGGCACACAGCCGCAGCACACCAGCCACAGCGCCTTCTGGATCTCCTGGTTCCTGAAGGCGTAGATGACCGGGTTGATGACAGAGTTGTAGGTGGCAGGCACCAGGGTGGCATAGGTGTAGAGTGGAGGGTAGGTGTAGTCAGCGATGAGAGAGTAGACAGTGAATGGCATCCAGCAGGCAGCAAAGGTACCCAGGATGATGGCCAGCGTGGACACGCCCTTCCGTGTTGTGACGTAGTGGGGTGTGGCGGCCAGGAAGTGGTGCTGGAGGGCGATCTGGTGAGCGTGCCGCATCACAATCTTGCAGATCTGGACGTAGAGTTGCAGCATGAGGCCGAAGAGCAGCAGGAAGGAGACGGACAGCACGGCAATGTTGTTCTTTGTGAGTGGCCGCACCACGCTGCACGTAGCCTCCTCCGCCAGGCAGTTGACCCCTGTGACCGGCAGCAGGCCCAGACACAGGGAGAGGCCCCACAGCAGCACCAGCATGGTGTAGGTGAAGGCCGCTGTCCGCTCTGAGTTGTAGGTGAGGGCATAGTACAGCGACAGGTAGCGGTCAATGGTGATGGCCAGCAGGCTGAAGACGGAGGCGGAGAAGGAGGCCACCACCAGGCCCACAGTCAGCAACTGGGCCGCATCGGAACGAAGCAAGTAGGCACAGGTGAAGTGGAGCACCAGGCCCAGGCCGGCCAGCAGGTCGGCCAGCGCCAGGCTGCCAATCAGCAGGAACATGGGAGCTCTGAGTGCCGGGTTCTGCCAGATCACCAGCACCACCAGGGCGTTCTCACAGGCTATCAGAGTCCCCGATGAGCACAGCACAATGTCCCAGGGGTTGACCAGCAGGGGCAGCTGGCTGGGCGGGAGGGAGTCCGATGGGAACGTCCCCAGGCTGGTGCTGTTGTCCATCGGCCCCCCGCCTCCACTGGCCCATGCTGTGGGGTCAGGGGTCAGCCAGCTGGGGGTGACCGGTGGCTCTTCACTCATTGTGCCCCCCGTCTGAAATCGACACAAACAAACACACTGATGATATCTGAGTTGAGTAATCGATACACAAAGGCAGTTTGTACACTGGTGGCATGCTCACAAACAAAAGCCTTAAAACCCAACAGGGACAAGGAGGACCATATTTAAATCTCAAACACGTGTCTCTATTATATGTTTTTTTTTTTATCTTTAAGCTTTACTATTTTAATACTCTAAAGACAAAAACAGTGGGGGCTGTTTCCCTCGTGCCCCCACCCCACCTCTGTGCACACCACTGGATTTGTGTTGTTTTTAAGACACCTGTTATAAACTGGCAAAGTCAAGATTGTATTCTCAGCCTGTGAACGCACATTATGCAGGAGCACGCACTAACCTTTATGTTGCTTTTGTACAACAAAAAGCTACACCAAAAACTAGCCTTTTGCATTCTGGTTGTGTCTTTTTAAGTAATAAAACACTGAACAGCATCAGAAATGTACATTTCACTGCAGACAGTTAACAGGTCACGCATTTTCCTCTGGGAATTAAACCCGGTGAAGCTTTTATTAGAGAGGCCTGTAGGTTCCACTAGTGTTTATTAATGTATGGACAATGGAAATGAAAGAGGATAATAGAAATCCCAAAGCAGGCTTTGCAGCAAATTTCAGGCCACATTTCCAAAGAGAGGATATCGATAACCCTCCGCCGGCACCGGCAATAATTCACGCTGCTGTCAGACACCAAGTGCCGCTCTCCACAGCAGAAGATACCGCACCCGTCATGGAAATACAGCCTGTCTCTAACGCCACATATGCACCGGTGGCCATATGGTGCCGCTTTACCCTCTCTGCACCTTGCATGAGAGAAGCGGCTGCTCCACGTCAGCACAAGGATGCTGGAGGAGAAAAAAAAAACACAAGGTGCATTTTTCCATGCTTGTCAAGGATGCTCAATTATCCCATTCCGCCGCCACCCAGCCTACCTTGACTCTGTGAGGTGAGACTTCCCGTCTAGATGGAAGAACGACAGCCTTGTATTTCCATGTTATTGATAAGGATGGTGCAGCGCCGGCGGACGGAGACGCAGCCCGGGGAGGGGGGATGCTGGTCCTCTCTGCCTCAAAGCGGGGAATGATGGAGGAGGAGGAAGAAGAAGAAAAGAGCGCGGAGCGGCTCTGCCGTTAACGGCGCATCGCCGTGGACTGCGGCTGTGCGGGGAGCAGCGAGCGGAGCAGCGGCGGAAGAGAGGAAGAGGAGGAGGAGTGTGGAGGGGAGGAGGGGGTCGGTGATGAAGGAGGAGTCCCAAATGGGCCAGACCCCCAGAGACCGGTTGAACTCCGTAAAAGAGCTAACGTCTGGTCGGCGCTGTCTCAAGGACAAAGACAGGTGTGTGTGTGTGTGTGTGTGTGTGTCCAGGTATCTATATTTTCACATGCCGGTAGTCGCTTATTCTAACAGTCAAACATGCTCTCTCTCTCTCTCCACAGGTTTGACTTGATGTTGCAACATCTGTCCCTCCTCTAATAAATCTGAACAAACTGCACAGTGCACTTAAACTGCTGTTGTTAGTTTCAGTGATTTAGTGGCTCAGATATGAAGATGCTGGATGCAGAGACTCGCTCTCCTGCGACGCCCTGCTATTCTGGTCCCGTCTGTGCTATTAACAGCAACCCTGATGTGTGTCACCGACCTCCCCCCTCCTCCCATCCCTCCCTCCCTCCCTCTCCCCTGTCCTCCATCTTCTCTGCCTCATCTCTCCATCCTTGCAGCACTGCCTCCAAGACACCTCTGCTGATGAGGGACTGATGGGTGACTTGTTGATGCGCGCACGCGCGGCCACACTCGACTGACCAAGCGTTATGTCGGCTGTGCGCGCGGGCGTTTTTCCAAAGCACCTGCCTTTTGGGTCTGAATGGATTAAAAATAGCTCCTGTTGCAGTGGGAGAGCAGGGCTACCAGGTAGCACCGCTGAGGGGCGATGTTGAGCTGTATGAGTCATCAGTGTGCACCTGTGGGACTCAGAAAAGAGAGCACACCCTGCCTCAATCTTACTGGCTTTATTTCTTTTTCTTTAAAACAGAAAATGATCGCTTCACAACAGGCCTTTTTAAGCAAACCCTCACATTAAACTTGCCAACACCTACAAAACGGTATCAAAAGTGCACCATAGTGTTAATACATCTTTCTCAAGGTCTAACATTTTCCAATGATAATATTATCTTGTTATATTTATACAAATACCATCCTGTACACTGTAGAAATATACAACCCAGTGTGGCCCGTGAGTGGGACACTCGCCCCACAGCCATCCTCCTTTACATCCATGATCAAAAACATGATCCACTCTCAGTAAATCCCAGTGCAGAATAACAGTGTGGGGGGTGAAGACACCAGGCCAATATTACATCATATGAATTATTAAATACCCATTCAACCCCACACCCAAGGCAAAAACTAATACGCCACTCATACGACCAACCAACATCTGTACAACCCTCATTCAACGTCTTTTTAAAAAAAAAAAACAATCTTGACACAGTTTTCATTCATTATCGTCTCATTGTCCCGGCACGGCGGCGGCAGCAGCAGCAGCAGCATCCAGCCAGAGTGAAGGGGATGAGAGGGGAGGCAGGAAGGGCATGGAGGCCAGGAGGGACAGCTGGTACGTAGGGGGAACTTCCACGGCTGAGCTGCAGCGCTGAGTGCGGAGAAGCACAAGTATGAATTACAGCCGTGCCGGCAGGTGTGACACCCATGTGGGCTGCTGTGGTGCGTTTATGGTCCGCTGCTCCGCCACAAAGAGGGAACAGAGCATTTCTCCCGGTTTCTCTGGTGAAACACTCGGCTCCGGTTTCAGTCTCTGGACTGGTAAAAGAGGATGTAGCCCGACTCAGAGTTCTTGGAGATTTCAGAAGTGAGGCCGTAGAATTCTTCAATTGCCTGCGCGTCAATTTTCTACAAGAACAGGAATACGACGGACAGCAGGGTTAGAAAAATAAATGAAACGTTGAACTGTGAATATTAAATCAAACGTACACACAAATGAACTCACTTACCTCTACAATATCATCATCAAACAGCAACCAGAAGTCGTGGCTTTTCACAATGGCAATATAGTGACCCCTGTTTGGACCACTGAAAAGAAAGAACACTGTATTAGCTCCACAGACCCTGACTTTAAAGGCCCTACACACCTGGGCCCACCCACACAGGTGTTTTCATGTACTTCACCCAATTAGACTCCTGCTCAGGACCGTGTAAACACTGTGTTTGATTGGCATCTCTCTGACTTTCCTATTAGTTTTAGTACGCCTGTTTGAGTGGGAGAAGTTGCACCTTTAACATTTTTATTTGCTCATGAAGTTTGGTGACTTCATGTAATTCCTGCTTGTCTCCACCCAACTGTGTGGGTGTACAGGGCCTTTGATGAAACATCTGTGCAGCTGTGGACATGTTACATGTTGAAAATGGAAAGATTGCGATCAAATCAGACCAGTACTAGACTCAGGCTCATCTAGTACTGTAGGAGTTGGGCAATATTGACAGAAATCTACTATTGAATCAGTGTTTTCAGCCGTGGTTAATATGCTTCGGGAGGAAAAGTAATGAGAAGTGTGTAAGCACGAGACCAAACAACGGACCAATGCAAAAAAATGGAGAAATGAAACATAACTCTGTATTATTTGTATTAAATTGGCATATTTTATGACAATACTGGCCCGGATTAGATAACAGGATGTTTGCTATTCCAACATGAAGATATTAAGCAACAATTACTGTGGTGTGGCAGCAGCAGCATGATAACAGGCACTGCTTACCTTCACCACGAGGTTCTCCCGCACTTCAATAGACACCTGCAGTTCAACTCTCACTTGTGTAAATCTGATCCGAGATGTCTGTTTAAACCTGAGCTTCACCCTGTAACTGTAACTTCTTAATAGGGATGGGAATTGATAAGATTTTATTGATACCGATGCCATTATCGGTTCTGCTTATCAGTCCTATTCTTTATCGATAGGTTGTTTGCAGTCACGTGATTCCGATGACGCGCAAAATCCAGATGGGGGTCAAGTGAAAAGCAGAATGGACGAGATGGAGGAAAGCCTGTACTGTGCTAGTTTAGAAGTTAAGTTACTTTTGATTAAGTGGTCACTACACACACGGGCATTGTCCAACTCCGCTCCTCTTGACCGCAGATGAAGGTTTGTAAGCCATTTTTGCCGGTGTCAATTTCTTGCATTTTCCCCCGTGTGAACAACAACTTTTGGTATTTGATAAAATCTCCTCGTGGTTGCTCGGTTTGATTGATTTGGGCAACTGTAAACGACACAAACCTTTGGCATTTTGAGAGCTTGTGATAGTGCTTCCTTAATAGAAAATCACTTCCTGACCCCCATCTGCATTTGTCGCCACAGCAACGCAATGACGTGACGTCATATGCAAACAACCTATTCCCTTATTGATTCATGATCAGGTTTCAGTGTGGAAAAAAAGTAGGCTAAAATGGATGAAATGAGAGAATATTTAGGTTTTCTTAGTCAAAGAAAAACTCTGCTAAGCCTGCCTGCGTGGCACTAATGTTATTATAACAGAGGATATTTACCCTCGGTAACGGACGTGCTGCTCGGTTGGGAAGCAGTGGCGCTCGTGCGTAAAGTGTCAAATACAAGGCATTCCTGGAATTTAAGCCCATGTTGCGTGGAAAGACGTTTCAGCATATTGCTGGTGTTTCCACCCTTACTTGAAATGATCATTTTACATTACAACAAGCACTGTTGTCATCTTCCTTCGTGAAATGCAGCCGCTGTGCTTTACCTGAAAAGTAATCATCTGCTCTCTTTGGCAGACGCCTTTTTTAGGGCATTTTTTATGTTATTGTACAGGATACAGTAAACACAAACAGGAAACAAGATGAGAGAGAAAGAATGGGAATGACATGCAACAACGGACTTGAAACCGTTGCAATTACATCGTCACCACTTAGCAACCAGGACACCTCTACTGTGAAGCCTTTAAAGAAAAATATAATATGAAGCAACAAAGTGAAATAAACACGGGCGGCCACTTCTACTCAGAAATTGTATTTTTTTAAATATACTTATATTGCAGTGGTTTGCTTTTGATATTAATAAATACATTTTTAAGAGTATAAAATCATGAAGCTGGATCATGATACATATAAGTAGTATTGTGGTCTGAGTATACTGTCTCATGCCCGGTCCCAAAAGGGAGAGACATTATTTGTCACTTTCACTCAGGTGGAGTAGCATTCAATACACCGTGTCTTTTAAGCACTATCATGACATTTTCATAAATGAAATCCCACACGATATATAGCCTGAAATCATGACATTAATTTCATGATTGCTCTGAAAATAACCCTGACCAAAGGGAGCTGAAATGGGAGCTGAGCTCAAAAGGGAGAAGAGAAGACTCGCTCAGACAGATAAGTTACATCTGCAGGACTCCCGACTCACTTGCTCAACTCCAGATAAGTTTGACCTTTCAATATACTTTCTTTAATAAATTATTTCTTTTCAGAGTTGCAAAAGGCTGGAGTCTGTTTCAGCGTGCGCTGTGTGGAAAGCAGGGAAACACCTTGTATAAACACAGACAGAAAAACTCCCACTCATGCTGGGTCAAAACAAGTTTTCTCCTCTTAGATGTGATTTAGATTCTAATGTAGCCAAAAGGTTCAAATGCATTTTATTTTTAGAACAATGATTAGTCTGTCTGTCTCTGGTTGCTGTGGAGACGGTTATAAAAGGTGTTGTATTCTGACTGTGTGTTTGCACCTACACACCTCCCACAATGCACCACCACGGCGACCAGGTCGTAGAGCCTCTCAGGATTGGTGGCATCCCCGGAGGTGTTGAAGAGGCGGAGCTCCAGGGGGAAGACGACGCGATAGGACAGCTTGGTGTAGCGCTGCAGCTGCTCCATGTACTTAAAGCGCTTCAGGTGCAAAGCCAAGATCATCGGCAGCTTCTTTACACGCATTCTACGTCACAAACATCACAGCGTCAGACAGATATCTAAATACCCAACCACACACAGGAATACATTAACACACACCTGAAAAGCAAACATTAAGAATGAACCTGGATACTGACCTCTTGTGTGCCTCCTGCTTGCTTCTACATTCTTCACAGTAGTATTTGTACTCACTGCACAGTGTCTCTGTGTTACTGAAACCCCTGAGAGGAGCCACAAAGACAGAATTAGTCGTTGTACAATCTGAAGTCCACGTCTACAAATGAATGATTTAAGTTCAAAACACTGTATTCTCCTCATGCAGTTTGGTGAAGGACACAGCACAGAGTGTTTTTCATTATGCTGATCCTTCAAAATCCAGCAGCCTCAAACAAACATCACCTGGTAAAAGCACTTGATTTTTATTATTTTAAAGTAGATTGCATAAACATTTAAAACTATACAGCAGACTGCAACCTCTAAAAATGTTACTACTTTGTAAGTTACTTGCGTAAAATAAGTAAAAGCCTCAATGCCATTCAACAATGAGTATTTCAGTAAACATTTGTCCATTTTTGTTTTATCTCAAATGGGTGGCTACAACATTTTGAAAATAAATTCTTGCATTGCTGCATTTTCATTATAGATTAATCTGCAGAATATTTTCTTGCTTAAACTGATCAATCGTGTGGTCTTTAAAACATCTGAAAATAGTGAAAAATGTCCATCAGCATTTCCCAGAGCCCAGGGAGGAGTCTTCAAACAGCCCAAAACCCCAAAGAAATTCAGTTCATTATAATGTAAGATAAAGAAAGGCAGCAAATCCGGACTTTTGAGAGGCTGGAGCCACCAAATGTTTTGCATCATCGCCGATTAATTTTCTGTCTATCAACTACTAATCCTGCTTCCTCAATGCCTGATACAGTTCTGCTTCTACATGCGGTTAATTTACCTGAGGCAGTGTGTGATGGAGGTATTCTGTTCTACGTCCACAGAAAGGTCCAGAAAGTCCTCATCTTTGCTGCTTATCTGAAGAGAAAAAAGGACATCAAAATAAGCTAGTACCAGACAAATGTGTCAGCCTGATCAGTTGAGAATATTATTGAAATGTCTTGGTGCTATGTGCTCTGAGGGCTGTGGCAATATGGCAATAAAAATCCTACTGCATGCAATTCTATTGTATTTACCTAAAACATTGTTTGCACTTACACTGACACAACCCTAAGCTGTTCTCTACTCTTGTGCCAAGGAGTGTAAGTTTACTAATCCCTGAAACCAGCAGCAGGACTGCTTGACTTGAATGAACACTTAAACAAGACTCTAGTGACACACGGTAATAGACGTTTGGTGTAAACTTGTCCCTCGAATGAAAACAGCAGTTACCGTTTCACAGGTGAGGCAGCGTGTCTCGTTGGTCAGAGTGCCTTGGAAGATCTCATGGACCCAGGTGGGAGCGGGCGTGGCGTTGCTGTTGTTGTTCTGAGAGTCCAACGTGCCGTTGGCAAGGCGGCCATTGGTCTTGTCCTGCTTCCGCTCCTCCTGAAGCAGATCCGCGATGGTGTTGAGCAGGTAGTTCAGGAACTCGTGGGCATCCTGCTGCATGTAGTTATCAAACAGCTCTGAGGAAGGCACAGAAACTCAAATTCAGCTCATGTCCACTTCAGGGTCTTCTGGCCAATGAGGAGAAACAAGAGGATAAGGAATTTTAAAGCAGTTGTTTAGGTGATGATTTGACACGCTTACCATTCTCCTTGCGTAGCCGTGTGATGAATTTCTTGGGCGGTATGACGCCCACTTTCCTCTTCTGGTTTGCAATACTGTGGAACAGGTCGGCCAAGCAGGTGAGCAGGTTCTCCTTCCGCCGAGGCTGACTGCGGTACGCCAAGATCTTCTCCCGAAACGGTCGGCAGAAGTACAGAGCCTGCAGCACCGAGTTGCAGTAGCAGGTGTTCCCGAACTAAAATCACACATGGCATATATCAGAATCAGCGTGAGCACAGCTAGAGATGTATGCAAAACACTGAATCTGCACGGTGTATCATTCACTTACATTGACCAGGCCAAAGTAGTGCTCATTGACCGGAAACTGCTCAGATCCAATCTCTTTCTCCAGAGCAGAGGCATTGGCGCCCTGTACATGCAGAGAGCCAAACAAAAACCTTTTATTTTTGTAAAACAAAACCTTCTGTAAGTTTAGCCATTATTCTGAACAGAGCAATGACAAAAAACACACCAAATGCCACCACTAAATCTGTAAATAACTGCAACAGTAGACGGCAGCAGCTTGGCATTTTCAAGGTAATTTGTTGCTGGGATAAAACAAAAAAACTCCAACACTAGGCATTTCCCCCTACCACCTCCACTCTGCCCTTTTGTGCCATTACAGCTAAAAGCATGCATCATTTTTAACAGGCAGTAAAGTTGATCTGTCCCTCGCCAGTGCTTACACTCATCCACAAAAAGCTTTTAAATGTAAAACTCGGCTGAGATGACAAGATGTCAGAATAGAGAGTACTCAATATGCAGAGGTTTTTGAAGTTAGCACAAGACTTTTTGGGAAAACGCACATCCCTGTAGTGTGGCTGTTTAAGGGTTAATAGAGTACGATGCAATATGTAAACTGTGCAGAGTGGACATGCATCTGGAACGGCTCCACAACTGCGCAGCTAATGTTAAACCATGTCGTCATTGGCTGCGTTAATAAGATCGGGTAGTTTGTCAAAGGCCAACACGCCAACTTAGCTTTTTTTCTCTCACGGCTTGCCTACACATGCTGCAGATTGATCGTCTCCCTGTCTGAAGTCATCGATTATCCAGCTGTGTTCCAGTTGTTGGCGAGCTGTAACACTGGTTTAGCTTTAGTTACCTTCACGTTAGCTAATAGTTAGCCGAGAATCTCAGCTGCAGCAGGTGCACTGTCACTGTGCGCAAAGACGCTGTCGTAAATATTAACCAAATAAGTCGTCAAGCCACGAGTTAAAAACAAGTCAGCAGTAGAGAGTGTCCACCTAGAGCCGTTAGTAAAAACACCAGAGCAAAAGGTGGTGGGTGGCTGCTTGCTTTGCTATGGTCGGGAAACTGCTTGGCTAGCACACACACACACCAGAATTAACTGGTTTTATTTATAATTCCACGGTTTAAAAGCCAATACCAGTGCAGCCACGGTTTCCCTATCACCCTATAGCCTGACTAATGCCAGTAAGAGGCTGCCGTGCACTCACCATGGTACAAAAAGAGGCAAATTTGGAGACTGTCATTAGGATTTCCATTCGGCTAGCGCCATCTTCCACCACACAGCCGCGCGCTGACAAGACTGGGCTGGCTCCCCTCGTGAGAGCAGGCAGGCGATTCTGCTGAGCTCGCGACGGAAAGTCCAACCGCTCAAGAAAACGGGAGCATTCGCTGCTGGTTGCTTCCGCCTTCGCTTAGTCGCGGTCGGTCAAAGATGATCGCTTCGTTTTGGGGCTTTGAGTGTCACGCATTAGGACGCTCGTAGCCTTCCGAGAAAGAGTTATTTGTCGAAGCTAATTTAAGTCATGTCAGAATATTTGATAAAGTAACCACACATGTCAACAAAAAATTAAAGGGTGGCTTTGCTCAGTTGTGCGCATGCGTATCACCACCATCGTACAAAGTATCAAACTGTTCCAGCCGCTAAAAGAAAAACACAACTGTCCCCTGCGAAAAATTGTTATTTTAGGGGCTGCGTTCATATATTTTCCCTTTCTTGTCATTTAGTAGACCGAGACAAACAGTTAAAAAAAATAACATATTATATATATCAACCACAACGGATCTAGGACCAGTTCACGTACAGGAATGGCAGTTAAGATTCTGTTGTAATTCCTGAACGTGCTGACTCTGGATCTGCTGACCACTTTCCGCCGTAGCTTCACCTTCATTTGGTTCAGGCAGTATCGCGGCCTGCCTTTATTGTATTTCACAAGGCGGAGTTTGGGGGCCTGAGATCTCTCTTTCCGCCGTACCCGCCATCTTGTAGAGACCGGGGGTAAGATCCTCTCCGTGTTAAATGTTATTTTCTACTTTATTATCGTTTCATTCGTTTACAATTGCACTTATATACGCACCGCAGCTCTTCCCTTACACCTCAGTGAGTTAATATAGCCTGAAAAACGGCTTCACAGAGCGATATTTTCCGTTGAATGTGAGCAGGACCAGCAGCGTGGCTCTCCATGCGGGCCTGGCAGGCAGAGAAACGTTTAGTAGAGACAGTATTTTCCCCCTGTTTCCCCCGCTGTTACACAGCTTAACACGGCATTTGTCGTGAATAATCGGCCGTTTTTTAACTAGACTGCAACATAAGTGGTACCTTTGCTTGTCATGTAACTGTTATTTCTTGCTAGCCTGCACGCTAGCATATTTTCTCATAGACAGCCACTGTAATGAGCTGCTTTGTTATATTGTGTTGTCTCAAACTTATCTAAAAACACGTCTCTATCTTCTTATGTGCTTATGTTAGGGATATCTTTTACAATTTTTATTGTCATTCACTTGGATCAGCTGTTAAAGCACAATTAGCTAACTTTTAGCTTGTGTGGCAGCTAGATCTGGACCATATATTAGCGTGTATGGGTTGTCACTGCAGTCACATCGTGCTTTTTCCCCAATATGTTGAATCTTAATATACATCCAAGTTGTTGCAATTCTGGAAATCATTCTGCAGATCCTCCCATTATCGTGTGGTGCACTGAGATGAAAATAAAGTAGACACCTTTTATTGACATGTCACTCTCCATCCATTGAATAGATGTGAAACATGAAAATCTCCAGGCTCTATCGTGACTAACTGAAGTGTATCTTCTCTCAGTAATCAGGCATCATGACGAACACCAGAGGCAAGAGGAGGGGGACCAGGTACATGTTTAGCAGGCAATTCCGCAAGCATGGTGAGTACAAAATTGACTTATAATATCAGACCATACTTTAAGCATGTACCCATTTTATTAATGGTGTGTAGGAAATTTGGTCCCATACAGCTGAGAATTATTGTCAAAGCTGTATAAAATAACTTGCATTAATTGGCTGCGTTTACTTCACAGGCCCGATTCCTCTGTCCACATACATGCGCATCTACAAGAAGGGAGACATCGTTGACATCAAGGTAAGACGCAGCAGCATATGTGTTGATTAGTGTCCTCGTGTGGGTGATCAATAAGTTAATACGTAATGACAAATTCTTTTGGCTGCAAAGCCTTTTTTTGTAAACAGGATTGAGTCACCTACAGGTAAACATACATATATAGAATAACATGATGCAGGGTTCTTCTGAAGTTGTTGTACACTCAAAAATGTCAACAATTATTTAATATTTTCAGGAGTTTTAATCCTGTGTTTAGGTTGGCCACCATATCTTAAGTCATCTTCCAAGGTTTTATGTGAGGTTGTAGTGAAAAGCACAATCAAAATGTGATCCTGCAATGATTTGAGTCTGGGTGATCAGATAATACTTTATTCATCCTGAGGGAAATTGTTGTGCAGCAGTTGCAATACAAAGTAGGGAAGAGTGCAAATATAAGACAATAACAAAGATTAAAGTATAAAGGTCTCAGTAAGGTGCAAAACAAATGTGCACAATGTCAGACATGTAACAGGTTAATGGTAGGTGTCATACGTATAAGTATTGACAGGTTAACTGTTGAAGAGTAAGGCGCAAATTCAAAATATCTATACAGTACAAGGAGTTGGAAGTTAACAGTATAGGCCGTAATAAATAAACATTGATGCCACGATCGTATACCAAAGGTACCAGCAGACTGAAAGGATTTGATAAAGGAGCACAGTAATTTTCTGAATGGGAGATATGTTTGTTAATGAGATTGCTTTAGCTAAAGTCACAGTGGAACTTTTTAAACTCCACTAATAAGATCAAATGCTGGACAACTATGAGTTGGAAAGCAGTAATCATCCACTGGTATTGTAGATTGAAGTGGAGCTGCTCAGTGTGGAGGAAATGAAACACTTACTGGTTCCATGCTGTGGTGACTAATGGTGAAAAGGTGACTTAGTTGGTGCCGTATAATTTTTCAAACATTGTTACATGTGATTTCTTTCCAGGGCACAGGTACCATTCAGAAAGGAATGCCTCACAAGTGCTACCATGGCAAGACAGGACGTGTCTACAATGTAACCCAACATGCTGTCGGCATCATTGTCAACAAGCAGGTCAAGTAAGTAGGAAGTGGCATTTATTTTGTGACTTAAATGTTTACGTTTATGTAACTTTGAGCTGGCACACACCAAAGGACTTAAAACTCTTTCAAACTAACAGCATCTAACATTTAAAAACGCACTTTCCATTCTCATGGTGCACACAGGATGGTTTTAACAGGATCACAGTTTTATGATTCGTTGACCAATTCTCAGTTATTGAAACCAGTGGTGTGTCATTGTCATGAGACTAATGGGTTGAGTAGGCCAGTTTAAGACAGATCACAAAAGTCTTCAATTGATGTCACATGAAAAACAGTTTGTGATGAGTGCATGTTAACAATCCTTAAGATCATCATCGTTAAAATCTTAATTTATTTCTGGAACTTGTAAAGCTTGGCTTCAGTCTTTTGGTGTGCGCTTGCTCTCATACACCTCATCTTAAAAGGAGGGATGTGACCCCATCTTCACTTTGCCATCAGGGGTGTTTATGTCCTGAGTGGTCATTCACGTGGGGAAAAGTATTTCATCCTTAAGCACCCCAGTCTAACTCCTGTTTGACCTGGGGTTGTACTGAGGAGACAGCCGAGGAGTGCAGATACTGAAATGGCATTACTTTGAATTTGGAGCTGAAGCTACCTGGCAGGCTGTGTTTAGATTTGTGTGTTGGATATCGACTCATTCATGCTTTCGGCTCTCGCAGGGGCAAGATCCTGGCCAAGAGGATTAACGTGCGCATTGAGCATGTGAAGCACTCAAAGAGCAGGGACAGCTTCCTGCAGCGCGTCAAAGAGAACGAGGGCAAGAAGATGGAGGCCAAGCAGAAGGGCAGCTGGGTGGAACTGAAGCGCCAGGTATGAAATAATTTAAAATGACTTGTTTCCTTTATTGTAAGTAACTTTTTTTAGTGGTTTTTAGTAAAAATAAATGGAAAATCTTCAAGATGTCTTGATGAAAACATTTGTTTTGGGAAGGAAGTCATTAAGTTGCAATTATAAAACCAGGTGATGTTACCCAGTCACCTTTAGTGTACATCAAATTAAAACAATTCAGAATTTAAATCATCAAATTGTAACTATGTGCACCTGAAATGTTGTGCTTGTTAATATTTAATGAATGTTATCAGTTTTCTTCTGCATTTTCGTCATTATTTATATATTTCTGATCACCTAGAATTCCCTCTTTCTTGTCTCTACAGCCTGCTCCTCCCCGTGACGCTCACTTCGTCAGCACCAAGAAGAACGTGCCACAGCTGCTGGAGCCCATCCCCTACGAGTTCATGGCATAAAGTGCTCACCAAAATAAAAATATTTGTACACACGCTGCTTGTCATGTTGTCATCTGTCCACACAGTTGAGTTATGTTTAAAGTGTCATGATGTGCCGTCACTCAGTGATGATTCTCCTCCTTTGATTGCTCAAAATGAAATCAAACGCACTTTTTATTTCACCGGCGATCTGAGAGTGACTGGCACACGTGTCACAAGCATTTTACATCCCCACACCGTCACCTGTCAGGTCTACGAGGTTTATCCTATTTGCACTGTCAATTAGCAACCTGGTCAATAGCAGCAGCAATTAAAGGCCTGACACACACACTTTATTTTCCTGATGAGATCTCTCTCTGTTGTATAGATGATGCTCTTTCCTGTTGCGTCTGTTAAAATAGGGCCACTTGTATTTTTATCATGCCTGTTGACATATGGCTCTTTCTCACTGAAGACATTTTGACATGTCCCTATAGGAAACGCACAAGTGTAAATAAAATTTAAAAAAGAATTGATGGCTGAATTATGTTGACCTGCTTCAGTTTCAATGTCCTGGTCACGCTGCGTCACTGTCAAGACTTACTGGGACAGTTGAATAGAACAGCCATCTTTAATATTAGTAACTCCTGTGCTTTTACTACCATGATGAGTCAAAATGTCTGCTGTGAAAAGGCCCACAGGCTACCTGGGTCCTATCAAGCCTCGAGGAACAGCTGGGCCGTGAAGTGATTTTGGTGTAGTGGCTGATTTGCTCAGATTTTATTATTATATATTTATTTACTCTTGGATTAAACTGAATTAATGAGATGGCAATAAAAACAAAGTCACCAGGGGTCTTGAGGCATCAGAAATGTGCCATGAAGGAAAATTATATAAAAAATGAAGTACATACAGTGTGTTTTGTGTTGTACAAGCTTTCTTGTAAGACCAAAAGCCTCACTGTGTTAGTACAGACCATGGTCTCCTGTTGTATCTGTTAAAGCAGGACAACTCACATCATCACTCACACATTATCATTCAACGTTGGTACACTGAGATTGATGACATGTAAATGCAAGAAAAGCTCTGCCCAACTTCAGCCTGAGAAGAGGTCTAACCCTATACAATAATTCAAATCATCCACTCAAGCTATTTAAGACAGTGTTGATCGTGTCCAAAGCTGCAGAGGGCAACTTGTAGTTAAACCTCTCCAACCCCCTGCCAGTGGTGTAGTCATTAACTCGCACTGTTTAGTAAAACATTGTTCAAACCCACAGAACTCTGTATTTAATTATCTTTTTTAATTTATATATTATATTTTAGTTATATTCTGAAGTTTCCAAAGATGCCACTAATAATCCTGAATTATAGGGAAATGTGTCTCAAATGATGCACAAGACAAGTGGACTTTTATTGAATGGTGCAGCCATAAAAAACATTACACTTGTGTCAACATCATATAACTTCAACTAAGAGCTGGAACAAGCTGATACAGGAGATGTATGTGATGCTGTCATACAGTTTTCCCGACCTTAAAACTATCTAAAGGGAAATTTAAACTGGATGTTAAGGGGTTAATTACATATGGATGCAGTGGCATGTTGGATCAGTGGTTCTGTGCATCTCCAGCCCAGTTGTGCAAGGTGACTCCGTCCCCTTCTTGTACTGGATGCGGCAGGTGGAGTTTCTACTGTGCCAGTGTAGCAGTAGGTGGCAGTGTGCACCAGGATATGTGTAAAGCTCAGACCAAACATCAGACACCTGGCTGTCCGACAGTAGACTCACTGTAGAATACAGAGTAGAGATGTTAGTGGGGTGAATGAGTAATAATAATTGTGCTTTATTGAATTGTGAACCGTATATTGATTGGGCACTATTATAACTACAGATATGATTTAGCTGTGACTTGTCAAAACTTTAGTTGACATATGTTTGGGTGTTGAGCAGACTATGATTCAGCAGTTTCCCCCTACCCTAACCACTGTGATTGTTCCCTACCCATGACATATTTTACAATGTTATATATCCTTACACATTATCTGTATCATCAGCTGAACTGTTTAAAACAGCCAGTGAATGTCTTCCTTGACATGAGTGGGTGGATCTGTAAAATGATGAGACATTTGTGAAGTTGTTGATCACCATTTAACAGGTGACACACTGGTAAAATTCTCCCATTTTTTAAGTACATCATTGAGTGTTTTTATTTTACAATTACATATATCAGTCATATATCAGCCATACGTGTGTGTGTGTGTGTGTGTGTGTGTGTGTGTGTGTGGACCACTCCATGTGTGCTGTTTAATCAGTGGAGGCTGAATGGCTGGCTGGTTATGTGACAAATAGGTTATCTCATCCCACCTCAGTACTTTACCCAATATTTACACGAATTAGCAGCAGTTTACAGAGATAGGGCCAGCAGCTGACAGGATGAAGTGTGTGTGTGTGTGTGTGTGAGAGAGAGAGAGAGATCAGGAGGGAGAAGGCCAACAGTGAATCAGTCCAAGGTTTATATTTCATTTCTGTGGGTGCATCGCTCGAATTTTCTCCACATGTATCTCATATGTGGAGGATGGATTTTCTAAAGGAAGTAAACACAAAATGAATGTTGTAATTCCTCCCGTGGACAACGGGCTTGAGATAAACCTTCAGAGGTTGTCTTCCTTCACCCTCATAACCCCTGCAGGCCAGAGGTCAGGGAATTCAGACACGGGTCTTATCAGGACAGAGTAATAAGTATCCAACAACCTGAGGAGGTAAAACCAGGAAAAACAGATGGAAAAATAAAATGCAATCAATCAATGAGCGGGGTGGCAGCCAAAGCCCTTGGTATTGATCGGCACCGCCTGGATTTTGCTCGTAGTATTTAGATAAGGTGAATGGTGCCTCTATACTGTTGTATATTCCCGCAGCTTTTAGCAACACTTATGAAATTGTGGATTGAAAATCCTTAATCATGCACGCAATTTTTCTGAATCTGTACTGTTGGATGCTCTCTCCCTAAAGTATAATATGAATATATACATCTACAGTAAGTCCTTTGTGTGTGTGTTCTCACAGATACACCAGAGTGTCATGTGTGGCACTGACTCATGGAAGTTACTGATTGAAGGAACAAAAAGTAAACAGAGAAAGAGAGAGAAAGAGAGAAAGCAAGCGAGAGGGACGAGGCTTGTGGATAAAAGCCGTGGAGCACTATGAACTCCTTAATCACACACGTTTGACACACACAGATTGAGTCTGACAGCTCAGCCTGCAGCTCAGAGCAGCCGTATCGACCTGGGGTGTTACATATTAACCACACACACACACACACACATACACATACAAACAGTAGATAATTGGACATGGACACAGACAGGCTTGATCCAAGAGGAGCTGTGTGTGGAAATGTTGCAGATATGAAATTTCACAATTATCAGCCTCACCACCTCACCTGGATCTCACTTTATTTAAAGGGCAGGTTCACCCAAATTACAAAAACACATGTTTTCTCACACTTATCTCTAGTGTTATCTAACCATGTAGATATTCATGTTTTAAGATATCTGTCTCTCCAATAGACATGAATGGGATTTCATTTGTGGTGCTCAAAGCATTGAAAAATTTCAACAGTAACATGACTTTCCAGAAACAGCATCTTTGTTACTCTGGATAATCCACAGTCCTTACTGCCACCTTTCTTTCTTTCAGCTATTGTCTACTGAAGAAATAGTCCCAACGAAAACTGTTGGCAATGTGTTCTTTGTAATATCAAGAGTAATAGGGACTCTTTCTCTCATGGAAAAAAAACACAATGTTTTTAATGCTGTGACAATTGTGACAAAAGTAAAAGTAAAAAATATCACAGTGTGAAAATTGTCCTGCATTCAGAATCATACCTGAGTATAAATGCAAAAGTTTTATCAGCAAAATGTTCTTAAAGTATCAAAAGTAAAAGTGCATGTTGTGTTATAATGTTATATATTTATGATATTTTAATTAATAAATAAATAAATAAAAAGAAATTGATTTGACCTGACTTGATTATTGGATTATTCTTATTGATGTATTCGTGTGTTGGCAGTATTTCACTGTTGTTGCCGGTGGAGCAAATTTTTGAGAAAAGTTATAGATTAATAGTTTGTTTAATCTATAACTTTCATCATGTTTATAAGCTCATCCTAGATTTTGTATGCAAAATCTTAACTTGTAACTTTACTGACCGTTACAATTTTTAAAGTTATTGGTCAATATATAATAAAAGAACAATTAAGTGGAATATAAGTAACATAGAATAAAATACTGGAGTAAACTACAAATACCTCAAAATTCTACTTAAGTACATGAATAAATGTAATTAATTACTTCCACTATTGTGCTGTGAGTACCACGTGTGGAATTCCATTAATTTCCATTGTATTGGGGTGAAGTCTTTCAAAAAAACCCACAAGGGGTAAGTGAAAAGAAATGTTTTTTGTAATTTGGGCAGCGGTGGAAGAAGTACTCAGATCTTGTACTTAAGTAAAAGTAGTAATACCACAGTGTAGAAATACTCTGTTACAAGTAAAAGTTCTGTATTCAAAATTGTACTTAAATAAAAGTACAAAAGTATTAGCATCAAAATACACTTAAAGTACCAAAAGTAAAAGTACTCATTTCAGAATAATAATTGAATTATCATTATTGTTGCACTAATGTGTACGTCACTTTAATGCTGCAGCTGGTAAAGATGGAACTAATTTCAATTACTTTATATACTTTATCTGCTGGGTAGCTTGTGAATTTCCCCCCCAGGGATCAATAAAGTTTAATCTTAATCTATATATTACATCATAATTTATTTGTTGATTATATTTTGTATTATTAATGTGAATCTGCAAAGTAACTAAAGTTATCAAATAAATGTAGTGGAGTAAAAAGTACAATATTTGCCTCTGAAATGTAGTGGAGTAGAAATATTAAGTAGCAGAAAAGGGAAATACTCAAGTAAAGTACAAGTACCTCAAAATTATACTAAAGTACAATACTTGAGTAAATGTATTGAATTTGGGTGAGCCAACCCTTTAAACTCTGTTCTCCTTATCTCCCTCTAAGGCCTCACCATCCCTCATACTCTCCTACTTCTTGAGAAAAAGGGGCCTTCAGTGGTCTTGAGAATAATATTTGTGACTGTGATGCAAGTGTGGGTGTGACAGTGTGTGTCCACATGATGTGTGTGTGTGTGTGTGTTTGGGATAGGCCTGAAGCTTTGACAAAGGTACAAGGAAATCCCATTGCAGGCCAAACAGAGTGCATGCTGTATCTCTGTGTGTGATAGGTGGGGTGATAGAGCCTGTGTGGTTTATCAGAGACAGGGGGGTGGGAGGCATGGTCATATATGTGGATATTGGGCCAGCTGTATTGATCCTGGCCCTGACAGCAGAGGTGGAGGAGGTGTGTGTGTGTGGGGGGGGGNNCCGGATGAGAAGAGGAGGAGGCTGATAACGGTGTCAACTGACCCAGGCATGCTTACCTGAAGCGTGGGAGGGCACTGAGGTAACGCCCAACAGGCTCTCAATAGGCCTTATTCACAAAAGTCAGTCAAAGGTTTCACATGAGAGCATGGCATGGGCTCAAATGGTGATCTCTAATGTTTAGACAAGCAGATAGTGTTATTGGATTGTCAGTGTCTCTGACTTTTTTCCAAAGCCTTAACATTTTTGTCTTTTTTTAATTTAAAGCGAGTCTATACAGCTCTAACAAATGAAAAGTTGAATTCAACAAACAAATGCACTCTTGCTCAATTCTATACAAACAGGGACTAACTTGGTCTGGTATGACCAGTAGCTTATGGTGGCTAATCTTAGCTAACGTTGGCAGACTTTAAATAGGTATTGCTGTATAGCAGTTTTAGCATTTAACCAGTAAGTTAGTCTTGCTTGAGGCAGTTTGGTATAATCTTTAATATTTGAATTTCTGCTTCAATTAAATGGTAGTTTTAGCTAACACTGACTTAAAGCGAGACTATGAAACTTTTAAAAGAAGAAATCTTTCTTTTGTCTTCTTCTGACAATTGAAAATTTGAATTCATAAATAATAAAACGTAACCCTCCCTCAATTTAGTACACTCAGGAGTTTTGCTACAGCCTTACAGGTCCGGTATGACCAGTAGCTTATGGTGGCTAATGTAAGCTGAATAACTGAGTCACTTTGCTGTTTTTATGACTCTTCTCTACTTGTGCTACTGTTGTGTATGTTTTAGCATTTACTATTGTTCCGTAATTGTTACCTGTGGCCACAGTGACTACTGTTCAGCTAAAGTAAGTCTAGCTTTAACGCAGGTAACCATTGCTGAACTGTGGCCACAAGTGACAATGCCAAACTACTGTTTAGCGTTTAGCTAAAATAGCACAAATGGAGAGTTGTAAAGCCGTTAGTTTCAGGTTTGTAGGTTACAAAGGATCTCACTGAAGACTAATTTCTGACAACAATAAATCTCAAGTATCAGAAAACATTATTGGAGGGTTGATAAGATTAAGATTAGAGCAGTAAATTCTGCGTGTGTGTGTGTGATTAACGGAGACAGACAGTCGCCTCTGTCCGTGCATGCGCACCACACACACCACACACACCACACACACACACACACACACACACACAGCAGATCAGCAGATAGGGACACATGCTGCAAGGAGCCTGGCTGACATTTTTAAAGCCCGAATCAATCAATGTGGAGGAAAGAGTCATGGACGTTTATAATGTTTGAGTATCAATGGGATCACTATTAAACTCAGGGGCCTAAATCATTTTCTAGCATCTCACATCACCTGGACTACAATCCTGCACAGCTGAATGTCTGCTGAACAACATATCCATTTGTTGTAGTAAAAATGTTTAAATATCACATCTGTTGCATTATGTTTTTCAATGAGGTAGGACACCCCCGTTCTTGTAATTGGTACATTCCAATAAGATAAATTAAGCACAGGTGAGCTGCTGGTTGTAGGTCAGTAAGTGTCCTGCCCCTTTACAACTAGTTTTGTCTGTGACCACAACACCACATCTGACATCTCTTATTAAAGATGGGGGAGAGGTTGCAAAGCCAAAAAAGCTATGTTTGCTCTTTTTTCGATTGTAAAGCTAAATTCAGTAAGTCATGGAAGCTAGAGGCTCATCTTTGCAAACACACGGGATTGGTAAGTGGCTCCAAAATGCTAGAAACCAAACAGAACAATGAAAAGTGGACACATCATAACAGCTGATGTTGTGTTTGTCAATCAATGAGCAGTTAATGTTGTTGTGTCAAATGTCTCCCTAACCTCAGAAACCCTTCTCCTGTGAGGACTGTGACAAGAGCTTTTGCACTCGCTATCAGCTCACCAGACATGAGCTCAATCACAGTGGGGAAAAACCACACAAGTAAGCCACCACGTCCCTCTTTGAAATGACTGGAAAAAGTCAAATGTGATCTTGATGTTTCTCAAGCTGCCTTTGAACTGTTACCTGCTGTGGTCTCCAGGTGTCTGGCTGATGGATGCTCTGAGGCCTTTGTCACAAATACCAGCATGAAGAACCACATGGCTCGAGTTCACCAGCACCAGGAGAAGCGATATCGAGTACAATAATCCTGAAGTCTACTTTTGTTTGACTTTTTATTTTGCCATAAGTAGTTTGGGGTTTGCAGTGATGATGTACCGGCTCACTTTTGCTCTTATTGTGTTCTTTCAGTGCAACCATAAGGGCTGTGGAAAGGACTTCAACAAGAGGAACCAACTGAAAGCCCATAAGTGTGAGCACCAACAGCTTCTGCCATTTCAGTGAGTGGCTGCACATCTGATGCAAGAATAACTTACTTTTTAATCTGTGGACATCTCAAATCTGAATTTTATTTATCTTTTGATATAGTTGTGCTTTCAGTGGCTGTGCGAGAGAATTTCCCACTCATGGAAAACTGAAGCATCATGAGAAAGTGCATGAAGGTTGGTTCATAACTAGAAGGCTTATTTATTTTTAATTGGTGTGTGTTTAATAAAAAAAAACAAACCCTGTCTCTCTGCTGTAGGTTACCCTTGTGAGAAGGAAGCGTGTCCTTTTCATGGAAAGACGTGGACAGAATATCTGAAGCACAGAAAAGAACATGCAGGTATGACTGTAATGCTGGGTGGTATTTTGATGCTTTGAATACCTTGTTACTTATGAGCCGTTGAGTCTGTTTTTAATGACTTCTTCGTTCTCAGTCAAGGTGCCGTGTGGAGAATGCAAAAAGCTGTTCAACAACGCCTGGTTCTTGCGCCAGCATGAGCTGCGTGTCCACTCTGGGGAGAGGAGGAAGCTGTCGTGCCCCAGAAAAGGGTGCGGTAAAAAGTTCACCCGTCGCTTCAACTTGGAGAGTCACGTTCTGGGAGACCATGAGGGCAAGAAGCCCTTCAGCTGTGCATCTGCTGGCTGTGGGAAGAGCTTTGCCATGAAGGTACAGTTTAATTTTAATATTAAATGTTGGGTAAAATCACAATTCTCAGACTAATGGTGTCCAGCCATGCTGATAGTTTGGGTTTTACTTGCTAAAGGTTTTGACATTGATATTTTGCTGCAACCCCAATACAACACATGATGACTGGGTGATTGGGAAAAAAAATACATTTTTAAAAAACTAATAGCAGCATTTCTTTGCAGCGACACGCCATAGTCATTTCAAATAATCTAGACCTTGCAGTACAGTTTCCAGTTTTTAACTGGAACTATTTTCTACAGGTTACCAGTGGAAACAGTGCGGATTATCCAGAGTAACAGGAAAATTGAATTTCTTTTTAAATGTATTTTTTTCAGTGTTTTGAGCAGCACAAACTCTATTCCAGTAACCTTCATTGAACTTGGTTGGTGGCAGATATTTCAAAAACCAGAGCACATTAAAAACTGAAACTCTACACATGGCTAGACATCACTAAAAATAAGATGTTTTGAGATTTTAGGTGACTTGATCTGTTAAATTGCTGATACAGTGTTAACTGGTTTCATTGTTAATCAGGAAAGCCTGTGGCGACATGGAGTGGTGCATGACCCAGAAAAGAAAAAGGTGAAGGTAACGTGTCCCTGTCAACCTTTTTTCTTCTGGTTTTTTGTTTTTTTTGTTTTTTTTCTGCCTTTTAAACAGAAAATGTGACTTTTCTATCCTTGTCTTATGTCTGATTTGANNTTTTCCTTCCAGAAACTGCATCCTAAAAAGAACCAGCCCTGGCGTATGGCACAGCGGGTCAGACTGGCAGCTGCGGCCAATCAAGCGGAGAGCAACAAGCTTGCTGCGAAGCTGCGCAAAACCACTTTAAAGGATAACAAATCTTGAGGCTCCATTTATATAAATATCTGCTTGGAGGCATTCATTAATGGTGAAACAAATCACGTAATATTTCTGTTGGATCTACCTTGTTTATGCGAATATGAAATAAAGCCTCATTAATACAGCACGATACCAGCAATCTCTCTCAGTTACTAATAAACTGCCTCTCGCTCGTATAAACCTTCCAACAGTCGATTCCCACCAGCAAAGCACGCTGTAGAGCCATTAATCCTCTGAAGGAAATGTTTATTAAACAAACAGAACACACATTCACACACATGTATAAAACTCCAGCTGATGGGACAGCTGGTTGTCATGGTGATGAGGCCTTAGGGCAGTTGAGCCCCCAGGGTGCGGCAGGTTTCTAATAAGGCCTGAGGCTTATTCAGCTGGATACAGCGCTGGTGCTGCAGAAAATCTTGATTAGAGTGATTACAGGTCGTTATCCTAGATGACGGAGGATCACAGGCTACTTTTTTTTTTTTCTTCAAATCTATCTCTACCTGCAACGATGCATCCACCTGAATACAGCCCTGGATTCTACAACTGCCTGGTGAGGTGAATACAGCACAGATCGCCTGTTAACAGTTGCAGTACCATTTCTCCCTGTGGGAGTGAAGACAACATGACCATATGAACTCAGCAGTGTGTTTGTGAGTGCAGTCTGTCGAGTGACGTGGCACGATCTGGATCAGTTCCCACCTGGTCAGGACAGGCTTGGTCCTGCTGGGTCTACTACAGTTCTGAATGCTTTTGGTCCTGGATTAAGCCCGGTATGGAGCGATGTACAGTAGCGTGTACCAGTTCACTTTGGCCAAGGTCGTTCCCGATATAGAACATTCTGGGTGGACTCAGCGTGGTGCGCAGCCTGCTTATGATCTGGCCCCGCTATACCAGGCTGCCGGGCCAGGAGACTACAGTAAGCGCCACCCGGCTGCGTTGCTCCTTCAGCATGGGCACCAGAGCTGAGTGGCTCATTCCTGCTGTCGACAGGCCGTTGACTGCCACGATCATGTCACCACACCTAGAGAGACAAGTCAGTATGGATTATAAACAGGACCTGACAGCCTGGACTGACGTGCCTTTCAAATAGCTCTACAGTGTGGAACATTATATGGACTGACTATGACTGAAACATTTGGTGCGTTAGTGGCTTACACAGGAAATTCGAAAATACAGTTAAAGAACAAGGCTGGCAAAAGTTCACATATTTGTTATTGTCCAAAATTCCCATGAATTAGAACTAGAGCTGAAACGATTAGTCGGTTAATCAAGGAAATAATCAGCACATTAATCGATATTGAAAATAATTGTTAGTTTCAGCCCTTTAAACAACAAATGCTTTGGTCCTTCTGTCAATACTTTCCAACCCTTTCTGAGTCGATTCATTCCTACTAAAGAATTGAAAAAAATGAAAAATTGTCACAAAAAATTGTTTCATTTAAGTTATTTTCTAAAACAGCTGGGAACTGTATAGTTTTAGCAAATATCACCCAAAAAAGAGTAAACAGTGTATTTGTTGGGGACTATTTTTCATGGATTAATACACATTTGGTGCTCTACTGAGTATTTACAGCAGCAGAACTGTGTATGAAGGATTGACTCAAAGTAAACTACAGTGCCCATGTTTATTGTAATGAAGGAACATGTCACCCAGTGCAATGGTGCGGCTCACTGATGTGTCTTTAATAGTTTTTGGACGATAATGGAGCTCTATGGCACAGAGGTTTTGGTCTTTTTATGGAATTTGCTGGAAATGAAAAATATAGAACATCACTAGATGTATCCTTTAATCATTTTAGAAGAGAATGGCCCAGACAATATTTTTTCACTGCAGGGACAGAAAAGATACAGAGAGAGGGAGACCCAGGGTAGAAAACCCTGGTGAAATGTAATCCCGGTTCAGCTGTGGGAACTTCAATTGAACAGAAATCTTTGGGAGATGTTCTGAAACAATCCCCTGGACAGCAGAGGAGCCCATTTACAAAATATTTTACTTTTGAACTACAGAACAGGATTTACCTATCTTTTATTTAAACCTACAATAGGTGTCAGTCTTTCTGACTTAAATTCATATCACATGTTTACAAAGATGAGGTCAAACTGAATTAATTTTGGTTTATTGGTAGTTGTTTGCATTATGACAACAGATAAGATACTGATGACACAGCAAAAAGGCCACACCTACAAAGTTCAGTAAAAAACTGAAACCCTATTTACTAAGAGAGAAAAAAAAGAGTAGTAAATCAGTGCAGTTGTTTCTTATTAAAGGTATAATTCTAAAATAAACAGTGAACTCTGAAGTGAGCAGAAAATGTTTTGCTCTTGTAATGCACTCTGTAGGCGTGGCCTATCATCACGCCACTTTTATCAATCACCAGCTGGAGGTCACCGTTTATCAACCTGCTAATTCACCGCTGTGTCACCGCTAACATAAGCCACAGATAGTCATGTGAAGAACAAGCAATCACTCACTTGAGGCGGCCGTCGTAGTATGCAGGTGTGCCGAGGACGATGGTCTTGATGAAGAATGCCTGGTTGCCATGGCTTTCCTCGTATCCCCCGACGATGCTGAAGCCCCAGCTGCCTGGGTGGCTCCTCCTCAGTACGATCTCATGACTACTGTGCAGGTAGCTGCAAGAAGAGAAGAGAGAGGAGACTGAAGGAGGGCTGGACAGATAGTATAGATAGACTGCATCCTCTAAGGAGCGAAGACGTTGCTGCTTCTTTAAAAAATAGTCTGTTGTGAATCTTAAACTAAATGCATTAAGAGTAGTGGAAAATATCTGCCAGTGGGGTCATTTCCAAACATGTCCAAACAATTGAACTCAACCAAGATACCCTTTTTAAATCAGTTTTTTGAGTACCTCGAAATAAATTAACCTCTTGCAATTAATGATAGTGAAATTTGCATTGCGTTTGCAATATTTCTCTACTTTCCTGGGATCTTTTGAGGAAAAAGAGCAGTAGCACAAGAGGCAAATGAAGACTTACTGACATTATGAATCTCAGACTGACCTTCATTTACTCAGATCACAGTTTTCAATAAAGGGCAAGAATCCCATATAATTGGAGTGAGAATAGCTACAACAAAAAATGACATCTAACCTGTGTTTTGTTCTGTCTCTTGTGTATTTGTTGTTGAGTTTTATGTATTTTTAAGGCTCATCTAGGGCTATAGCTTAGGTTATAAATGCTGTGGTGTGTGGAAGAAGAAGAAGAAGTGAAGAAGAGATGAAGACAATATGTGCCTCAATCATCCGTCCTCTCCTCTGTGTGCTCACCTGGGTAATCCCAGCCACATGACCCACGAGGGGGACCAGTTGGCATCAAAGTCACTGTCGTGCGTGTGGGGCAGCAGCTCGTCATGCTCATGCTCCTCCACCATGCTGACCTCCAGCACCCGCAGCTGGACCGAGGGCGAGGCGGCGCTGGCCTTCAGAGTGCCCACGGCCTCGCTGTGGCTCAGGTATGTTAAGTCCTGCCCGTTGATGCTCAGCAGGACGTCACCTGGAGGAGAGGGGAAGAAGGCGCTGTCGTTTCCGATGTGATGTTTTTGATCCGGCTGAATGTGTCCCGTTACTGTCATTTCTGAGGGAGCGCTCACCTCGTTTGATTCGTCCATCCCTCGACAAGCAGCCATGTGGTTGGACGCTGGTCACAAAGATGGGCAGCTCCCCGCTCTTACTGCCCCGCCCTCCTGCGACAGTCATGCCCAGAGACTCAAGGGGTTCCTTCTTCACAGTGATGTGTTTCTCCTTACAGGTCACACACTGGGAAAGGTCCTGGGTAAAATCACACAGAGGCAACACAAGCACAGGTTCAGTCTCTACGACAGAAAAAATGTGTCTATTCACAGGTATATTTAAAAATAAATAAATAAATAAACTGGAAATAATGAGCCCTGATCACACTAGATCATTAACTATATCCCTCCAATGTAGCACTTGCATGATGGTGAAGCAAAAACATATAAAAAATGTCAAATTACCCCCAAACACACAACTGACTCCATGTGTACAAACATACTAAAACACACACACACATTTAATAACACATCTGCTCACTCTGTGAGTGCTGGTGCGGGAGAGGTGTATGGGCACAGGACTAGGGGTAGAGCTGTGGTTAGGCAGGAAGTGATCAAGGCAGTAGAGGTCTCTGGTGGAGCTTGATTTTGGCGGTGGGGGAGGAGTTGGTTTGCTGGGTCGTCCAATCAGCAGGTGGACTCGCTCTCCACTGGCCTAGGTAGACAGAGTCAGTGCTTTAGGGACATTTCCTTTTCTGTTGTTCATGTTTTTATTTCTAAATAACACCAAAAGAAATCAGGCATGAATGAGCAAATGCATCCTCACCTGTATGATCTGTGCAGCCTGCTCCGGGGTGCCGTGGCGTAGGTCCTGGTCGTTGACTGCCAACACACGGTCATTACTCCGCAGTCTGCCATCCTTCGCTGCCAGGCCTCCCTCCAGCAGATCCAACACAAACACTCCTGACTCATCCGTTCGTCGCACCAGCTTGATGCCGAGCTGCTCTGTTGAGTCCCGCTTGTGTAGGGTGATTCTCAGTGTGGCAGGGCTGGACGGGGTGCCCTCGGGGGTGGAGCAGGGGGCGTGGGGCACAGCTGGGGTGGAGGAGGAAGAGGAGGGAGGTGCCCGGGAGGCACAGCGACGCTCTCTGAGCACAGTCAGCTGCAAAGTGGTGCAGGGGCGTGCCAGTGTAGAGCGGGCAAAACTGTGGGGGACGTTACTGATGTCCACATTGTTCACCTTGGGAGAAATAAATGTTTAAACCTGCATTAATTGTTGATATCCTGCAGCCACGGAGCAACATTAGCATTCATTTGGTGTCTTCTGTTGGTGTCTTCTGGCCATCTGACAAATGTAAGTCCAGTGTTCAGTCAATGCTCTCTTTTAGCTCTGTTTTCGGTCTCCACCAACTCCTGAGAAAAATACCTAGCTCTTTTTTGTTGCTAAATGCTCCACTATGTTCACCAGCTAGTCGCTAACTTTGTCTGTATTTTGGTGCGGGGCAGGTAGTGTACACTGGGTTTATTTGAGCTTTCTTGCTGAAAACAGCTGCCTGCTGCAGCTGGAAATTAGGTTGATGAAAGCGGTGAGGGTGAACCAAAACAATGAGCTAAAAGACGCTAAAATGCTCCTCAGAGTTGAGGGGAACTGCAGAGCTGGGTGATCATTTTCTGTGTATTTGTCACTCTGAGCGACCCCTTTCACATACAAGTATGTAATGTGTTCCATTATCAATATAAAAATGTTGATTAGAGCAGCTTTAAATAGGTATAGGTAGAATAATAAAGTTGATTTAGGAAGAAGTGAAGATATTATGCAAGATCTAGGAGAGATCAAGAAATGATTCAGATGAGGTGAAATGATAACCCTTGAACCTTTACAAAAGGTAGTAAATTAATAATATACCAATATGCAATATGCTAATACTACTGTCTGCCATAACAGCTACTATTAACATGGATCTTGAGTGAAAACAATCACTAATAGTTAAAATATTCAAAAGAATGTTTTGGAGGCCCCTTCTGTGAAAATGAGGTTAAATCGCATCTTTGTTCATCTTTGTATCTTCCCTGATAACCCCAAACTGGAAAAAGACCAAGGCTCTTACCTGTAGTATCTGATCCCCGGCCAGCAGCCTCCCGTCTCGTGCAATGACCCCGTCTCTGTACACTTCCTGAATCACGATGTTGATGAGCGGCGTCTCATTTCCCCCAACGACGCTGATGCCCAGCTCAACATACGGGTTCGCTCGGTGGACCTCTATGGCAGTTATCTCTCCTTCAGGCAGCGAGGGCAACTTCACGCAGCCTTAATGGACACACAAATCACATTACACAGCTGCATGTCAGAATTCGATTTTCCACATCCTCCTAAGCTTTAACATAATGCTGCCTGAATGTGATTATCCCGTCATCTAAGATTACAGCTCTTACAACTGTGAGACAGATAAGTTGCAATATTTCATATCTCAGATCTGTAGTATTCAGCCCTTTAGGAAGATGCTCAGGCAAATGGAGGAAGTGATGTCATACCCTCTTCAGCAGAGAGAGGCGGAGACTCAGGGCAGTCCCAGCCAGAGGAGGTGGAGCTGACAGAGCGGAGGAGGTGGATACAGGGATTGCTGAGGGGCCGCTTCACCCTGGGGACCACACACTCCAACCCTACCACACCTAAAGACATGAAGAGATGGATGCCATTTCTACTGTGTCTTATCAATAGATTTCGTCTCAACCTAAACTGTATTGACAATCTAAATCTCTTCACTTCGACTCACTGTCTTCCTCCGTGCTCTCCTCAAAGGCAGGGTTGTCGAGGCCGGCGTCGTCTGTCCACATGGGCCCATTGCCGCTGGTGTTATTAGGTCCGGAGGGTGGGGAGGGTGTGCGGTCCCTCAGGTCTGTCTGCGGGGAGCCGGGCGACCTGGGAGGGCTGGTCACCATCGCTCGCTCGTCCCCGCTCTCACATCTCGGGCCGTCCACGCTCGTCTGCTGACACCGCGTCCCGGGACACCTTTCACCAAGCAACAGGCGTCAGTTTGTTAGTCCATCTGACGTGTAAAGAAAATCAGGTTCAGCATCAGTTAATTTAATGTGATGCAGTGGATGCCATCAGGGAAAGTCTCTTTTTCCTTGTCCCCTGCTTAAAGAAGGTCAGAGTGCAGGGTCGCGTATAGCTGGGAGGGACTCAGTGGGTGAGAAAGTAGTTTTTGTAGGAAAGGTCCCAACTGAACTCTGGTGCAGACACACTGATCTGCTGCTTGATTTCTTTATATTCTTTTCACGTAGGGCCGCACTAACGATTATACAAGTATATTTGGGAATATCTGTGATGTATATGTGCATATGTGACTATGTGTATATTGTGTGATTTGTGTGTATCTGTATGCTTTCCACGTGAGACATGTGCAGGCTGTGAAAACAACCACAATTTCCCAAAGTCCACAATGACTCTTGAGTTTGCTTGTTTTGACCAACCAACAGTCTGAAACGTAAAGATATTCAATGATATAAAACAGAGGAACCCAGCAAATACTCACATTTGAGAAGCTGAAACTAGTAAAAGTTGATTTAAATGACTTAAATGATTAGATAATGACATATAGGTTAGTCCCAAAAAAGTTCAGCCACTCTCTCACTCTGTCCTACAAATAGACTCTTCACTGACAAAGAATTAAAAATAAACACAGACAGACTCAAGGGATCAATGTGGTCTCACCCTTAATTGACTCAGAAGTATTTACTGTAAGTGGCAGCTACAGTATGAGCTGGTTGAATAATTCAAAGGCTTCTGTCCTCCCTCCTAAGAAAAACAGGGCCATGGAAAACAGATATCGCTGTCCCGCGATTCTTTGCTCGTGCATTACTTAAAATAGAAAACAGTCAACAACCGGCGTTGTAATATAATGTGGCCTGATGTAATTTTACCCTCACCATGGGTTTCTTTTCTCAATTAATTCTCTTTCACATCCATCTATCCAGAGTGTTTTCCATCAAGACCAAGAAGAACTACTTTTGAGATTAAAAATGGTGCATTTTTTTTGTAACAAACATGTCACATCTGAACAGGTTAATCTCATGTAGAGGCTTTAATTGGAGTACTTTGGTTCAGGAAGAGTGAAAGTACCTCAGTTCTCACACACCATCAATAATAAGACCAACCAGCCCACCTTGACCACCGTGGAACACTGTGGCCCAGCACTCTCGCCTTTTAATCTAATGTCCAGTGATCTCTAATCTTCAGCATAAACAATGTTGACTGCACAGCAACAGCAGAGTCTTGGCTCCTGTTACTATCTTAGACCTAAGTCTGCAGGGTAGGGGAGCGGCGAGACCCACGTGGGCTGGAGGTTTAATCTTTACTAAAGAATGTCACGTTAGTCCTCACAGTGACCTCGTCTGATCTGTCTTAAACCATCTTTCCTCGCCTTCTCGACACGACATGATGTGTGCAACCTTCCCTGAGATGCACCCCCCCTGATTAAAAGGACAAGGAGACTCTTGACAATTAAGTTTGAATGGGCTGCAGCTATGCAATCCTGGATAAGAGAAACACTACCAGAGAATTCAGGAACTTCCTGTCTTTTCTTATTTTTGGGCTATTTTCTCGGATACACTTAAAGCGCGACTGTGTAACTTTTGAAAGATGACAAAAAACATTTTTCCTCTCACAAATGAAAAGTTAAATCTATAAGCATTAAAACAAACCCTTACTCACTTTAATACACTCAGGGGTTTTACTGCTACAGCCTTACTTGGTCTGGTGTGACCAGTAGCTTATGGTGGCTAATATTAGCAAACACCAACTAAATTTAGACAGATATTGGTGTATAACCGATTATTATTAACTAAGTCAGTTCCCCAACTTTTTGACTCTTCTCTACTTGTGCTGCACTACGTTTTACCAATTACAAGTGTCCCGTAATTGTCACTTGTAGCTATAGTGGCCGTGATCCAGCAAAAGTTACATAGTCTCGCTTCAAAGACATAAAACTGACAGTCTATGGTGGGGGTCGCCTGTAAAAACAGCTGACTCACAAGAGCTTTTAACAGGTTGTTAGCGATAGCTTGTTAGTGTGAGCTTGTTAAGGAAAATCTCCTTGACTTAACTGAGGTGTCGGGTAGATCAGTGGATATCCATTCAAAAATGAAGTGTCAAAAGCAATAGATTACATCCTAAAAAATGTAAACTATATAGAAGTCTGCTCCCAAATCAATAACACTGATTATAATATTGGTCCCCTCAACTGCAGCTATGTTTTTACACATTTACAGCTAGTTACACTACTTCCATCCATGCAACAGCAACAACAACCTAACCTGATTTCCTTATGGCAACTCTGATGCAGAGACAAATACACACACACACACACACACACACACACACACATACACACACACACACACACACACACTATCTTGCATTTCAGTGCGAGACAGGGCAACAGAGAAAGCAAGAAAGAGAGACTAAGAAAAAGATTCAATTGGGAGGCAGAAAGAATGAAAGAAAGGCTCCATTTTGCCATCCCAAGTCACGCTGACCTCACGTCCCGCCGTGTTCAACTCACCACAGGCCAGGGTTGCCTTTGGCTGTCTCACAGAAGAAATGGTTGAAAAGGTCTCTGGTGTTGAAGTTGCTCAGCATGATTGCAGAATGAGAACATGGAGCTCCTGGTCAGCCAACCCATGACTGTGGTAGGGAACCACTAATCCCCCGTCACATGACCTACAGACCAAATAATCTCCTCAGGGTCTCACAGCACCTGGTCCAAATGGGCCAAAAGCCAAAGCGTGTGGATGGACGGAAACCCTTGAGGTTGAGGATAGCGGGTGAGTCTAACCGTTCTGGACCAAGAACGTCTAAAAGTTCCTGCCAGAAACGAGCCAATCATGAGGATGGAGGGGTTCTGAGTGCAAATTACAGTTTTACATAAAAAGGTAACTAGAGTTGCAACTTATTGATTAATCTGTCAATTACATTCTCCACTAATAGATGAATGGTTTGGTCTAGAAAATGTCAGAAAAAGGAGAAAAATGCTTCCAAGAGCCCAAAATGATGTCTTCAAATTGCTTGTTTCGTCCGACCAACCATTCAAAACCCGAAACTATTAAGTTTACTACCAAAGAAGACAGAGTAAACCAGCAAATATTCACTCCTGAGAAGCTAGAATCAATGACTTGTTGGTATTTTTGCTTAAAAAATGACTCTAAAGGGAACACACTAGTAACTAGTGTGTACAATAAAGCTGCATCACCTGTATAAGCTTTATGAAATCCTGGTTGTCATGCATGCATAGTGTCTGATCTGTGAGTATGTGTGTGTGTGTGTGTGTGTGTGTGTTTGCACTCCTCTATTATGTCTGTATGTAAGCTTTATTACCTGTGTTTGAGGTGTGCCTCCAGGTCACATCGTGGCATGCTGAGGGAGCAGACTGGGGTCAGGGGACAGGACACAGACAGCTTGTCCAGCAGCTTGTGCACCAGTATGCTGGATCTGCGGCACGCCTGCAGCTGCAGCCGCGTCCTGTCCAGCGGGCAGAAGTCCCTCTCCTGGAGGAAGCTCCGCAGGCAGCGGGCACAGAAGGTGTGTCCGCACGGCGTGTCGAGAGGCTGCACCAGCGGCTGCAGGCAGATGTGGCACACCAGGTCGTCGTCCACCTCCAGACGGTAGTTGTAAAGGTGGTTCTCCCAGCTGCGGTGGATCTGGCCACACTCAGGACACAGAGCCTCCAAGGCTGGCTCCACCGGCCCGGCTAGACCCACCTCGCAGCCCGGGCTGCCCATCTCTGCTCCTTCGACGCAACTCAGCTTTGGCACAAATGACTCCAGTGGGGCAGCAGTGTTGGGAAGGGGCACGCACACTCCTATCCCATAAGCTTCACAGGATGAACAAGTTACAGAGAGGACAGATGCCCCCCAGTGGCTGATGGCACATCACCCTGCAGGTCAGAGGGCAAAGCAAGAGGGTTAAACAGCTGTTTCAGAAAAACAACAAGTGTCTGATTATGTGCTCGTGCATTTATTCATGTGGCAAATGCTTTGTGCACGTGTACCCACGTGTCTGCATGAGATCGAGAGTGGCACTGTGTGTGTGTGTGTGTGTGTGTGCGTGTCAGTGAGTGTGCTGAGATTATGTATTGCTGCTCCTGTCCACTAATCTGGCAGTATAATCTCTCTTTTGCTCTCGCCTGCTGCAATCTTCCAATTCCACAGAGAGGGAATTATCTGGGATTGAGGCAGAGAGAGGACACAGATCAGAGGAAGTGGGATTGGGAAAGCAACAGAGAGGGAAAATAGTGCCAGCGAGCAGTAGAAAGGAGCAGGGGCAGAGCGAGGGAGAAGAAAGGGAGATAAGACGAGGGGGCGAAAGAGATTAATGGGATGTGAAAATCTGAAAGAGGCACAACACAGGAAAAAGAAAATGGATAAAGGAGAGAGGATGGGTCCACAAAAGAGATGAAAACAAAAAAAGACAAGGAAATAGTAGGAATTCTTTGAACATTCCCCACAGCGAACTTGATATTTCTGGCTCAGGCCGTGTACAGTAGATGCACTCAGTCTCCTCTGCAAAAGAAAGAGAACATGCCTAAAGCAAAGTCTTGAAATATAGCACTCCACCGAGGAGAGTGCGTCCCCAGAGCTAATGCACTGCATGCACTGATCTTTTCCACAGTGTTTCACATCCAAAGCCATTCAGACCTTCAGACGCTCTATTAGCCGGAGCCCCTGTGGGCCTCGTGCTATCAGCGGACAGCAGAGGGCGTGCCTCAGCACACAGCAGGCCAGCCAAGCCACACTGACTACCTGCCTCTGTTCCAGCGGGGGTCTGCTCCTGTCTCCATGACGACCTGGAGCCTGTTCTGTTCAGTGGGGCTTGACATTCAGAGTGTAGCCGGAGAAGGATGCAGAGGAGCCACACAACAGATGCACTTCTCTCAGCAGGATGCTCTGCTCCTCCCTGGTACAGCCTGAAAGCTTGTCAGACAGCGCAGACGATGATGAGAGCCCCCTTGGTTCGTTTTTGCTGCTTTTTTCGTCCCGTCTCCGTGGCTACCCATTTCTGTGACAACCTGTCTCTCCTGTCTCCTTGGCTACCGGACCGGTAGTTACTTATTTCAGCCTCCTTTAAGTACGTGCTCCTGTCTGTGTGTGACTGGCTGCTTCTGTCTCTATCCCGCAGCTGGACATGAATTAATCATGAGGACACAAGGCTTCTCTGTTCCTATAACAAAGCTGTGACATCACCACATCACACACACACACACACACTCATCACACACGCACTGACTTGTAGATACGCAAGCATAAGTCACACATCATGCACATAAGCTTTTTAGGTACCAGATCCTGCGAATAGTCTTTATCAATAAGTAAAGTCTTCAGGTTTTCACTGTGGCAGCAGTCTAGAGCCTTGCCATGAAAAGCACTTAAATCTATTTTAAACATAGCTGGACTCTGTAGCAACAGATTCCTTTACACAGGTCATATGAAGACTGGCAAATGCTTGTGAAATATCTCTCTTTTAATCCCACTGTGTGTGTGAGAGAGATAGAGAGAGAGAGTCCAAGGCCATGCTGTTATTGTCATTGCTTTCTATATTAATAAATAACAGTCTTGGCCCTGCACCTGTCTCTACTCTTTTTTTTTTTTAAGAGATGACAATCTACTCTTACAACACAGGACAAGCCATGAACAACCTCGCCTGCAGGAATGACATTTTCAAATAAGATGAGATGATGTTTTAGGCCACAGATTTAAAATCTCAGGTCCTGTCGGCTTAGCCTACATTTTCATAAACCCCATCTCGTCGTCTCTTATCTTTAAAAAAAAATCCAGAAAGGCTGATAGCCACTTGCAAGACCAGGCCTGCTGCTGTTCTGCGAGATCTGTTGCAATAGGCTGCTTTTGTCACAACAGTCAGACATGCAGTGATAACAACAAAAACTGACACTGATTTAATTGACAATTCCTATCTTTTTTTTTTCACTGTCACAGTCCTAATTTACCTTGGCAACGCACCAACTGGAGTGTCATTATCTATAAGCTACCCGTAGACGTTGAACACACAGACAAGAGCATTTTTCTAATCATTGCCCCCATCTGTCTGACTCCATCCCACCCTCCACAAGCGGAGAAGCTAGGACAGATGAAGCGACAATGGCAATATCAATGCAAAGCCAGCCACACACTGACACCGCTCATGCAGGCGCTGAATATATGCAGATGTTGTATTACCTGCTCCGGCTGCTCCTCCGCGCCGTGCACTCCGGCCCCAAAAAGGGGGAAGATTATTAGCTGCGGGACCTCAATCACGCATTCACCGCAACGGCCCGTTCCGCAAACCCGCACGAAAACGCCCCCGTGCCTTTGGCGGCGCTGGCCCCGCCCACTGCTGTCCGTCAACGGGGCTGGGCGGGGCCTGCGGCCGTCAATCCAGAGCAGAATCAGGGGTGGCTTCCAAACGGCCTGCTCAAAAAAATCCACAAAATGGAATTTTTGGACCCTCACTCACCTCCTCTAAATTACTGTGATGTAAAATTAGGAATTTTCATGGATGCAAAAAAAGTTGGAATTGTGTATTTATTTTAGCCAAACAATATAGTCAAGTTTTTTTCCCCCCCACATTTTTTTTGGCATGTTGCCTTTTTTGACGAATTTAATGGTGCAGAGTAGGATTTCTTTGGTAATGGTTATACTGTTGCAAGATGAGTGGTTGTATTGTACTGACATAAACTGTTTTACAATTAAACAAAAGGTTTAAATTGTCATTTAAGGTTTGATTATATCAGTAAAACACACTTTCTTAATGAGGCACCTCTTATGAAGGGGCTTTAAGTTGTAACTAATGGTTTTACTAATGGTTAATAAATAATTTAGCAATGCTTTGTAGATTAGTAATAAGCCATTAATAAGAACAACTTTTTGGTTGCCAATTTGTGAAAAAATTCTGTTTACAGGTGAGTCTTAATAGTAGTCATTAATAGCAGTCATTGATAGGTCTTATGAGTTTCTCTCTTTTTAATAAGCCATCAAATCTGCAGATATGAATGTTAAGAAATTATTAATTAAGAGTAATAAACTATAAATCTTTCAGTTCTGCATGTTCATAACAACAAGTGTCTGATTAGGTGCATTGTTATAGTTACAGATTAAGATATTTACATATAAAGCATAAAATCAGTTTATAAAATATGATGCATTGATACAGAATAAACTGCTCAAATAGTTCTTTAGATAAAGTAGTTAAACTGAGCTTCTCTAACTGCAACATTAAACATCTTGAGGCACCTCTTATTAAGGGTTTTCAGTTGTAACTAATGGCCTTAGTAATAGTTAATAAATAACTTAGTAATGCTTTGTAGATTATTAATAAGCCATTAATAAGAACAACACTTTGGTTTGAAAATTCTCTCTTGCAGGTGACTCATTAATAGTAATCATTGAGAGGTGTTATGAGTTTCTCACTTTCTAATAAGCCATCAAGTCTGCAGATATTAATGTTAAGAAATGATAAATAAAGTTAAAATTAATAAACTCAATCTTTCAGTTTTGTTAGTAACAACACGTGTCTGATATGTGAATTGTCATAGTTACTAGTTACCTTGCAGATTAAGATATTTACATACAAAATGTGATGCACTGATACAGATTAAACTATAGTACTGTATTTAAAGAGGATAAAATGAGCTCCACCTACACTTACTGCAATAAGATTAAAATGGTGCTGACATATTGATGCATCATCAATAATAATGAGTGCTTTTAGTTTTGACACTTTGAGCACATGTTGCTGAAAATACCTAAACCTATTTTTAGGACTGCAACTAACGATTATTTTCATTTTCCATTAATCTGTTGATCATTTTCTCGATTAATCGGTTAGTTGTTTGGTCCATAAAATGTCAGAAAATGGTGAAAAATGTTGATCACTGTTTCCCAAAGCCCAAGGTGACGTCCTCAAATG
>NTHP01000091.1:1296296-1309531 GCA_003416845.1 Oplegnathus fasciatus | reverse complement strand
CACACACACACACACATACACATGACTCGTGGTTTTAGTGTTAATTCCGTGTCACCTACAGTAGAGGAGGTTTGATTTCAATTATAATGCCATTACCATTCTTCTGTCATTATTCACTGCTCCTAATGTTTACATAAGCCATGCTGCTGTCGCCACTGGGTAAGCACATTTTATCGCGTGTCCAACTTTTTGGCATGTATATACCAAGCTATCAGAAACGGGTTTGTTTGTCGAAGGAGAAAAAAACTCTTGTTTTCCTGACACTCCTACATGTGCAAGAGTCCTCCTGAACAAGTGGTCTCCAGCGAGGGATTAATAGTAATCTAATAAGGCTGTAATACCAACAATAACTATAATAATAACAATTAAACTCGCACAAATGCAGTATTTCGTTGTTTTAGTGGTTTCAGGACGACAGATGGACATTTGCTCAAGCGTTCAGAGTGTTGTAATGCTGTTTATGCGTTTCCTATCCATTTGGCCTGTCTCCATGCGTTTAAGCTTTATTATTCCACATCCAGAGCGTTTTATAAAGGTGGCAACTGCCAGTCTCTTTGGCCATGATTACCCCATTGGTCTATTATAGCGAAATGTAACCTGCACTACTCCTCCGCTTGAGCCATTACGCAGAATCCTGCTGGAAAAAGTCAGCTAAAATGCGTTTAACGCGCCTCATGCTTCATAAATCACGTTGTCCGTGTCCACTGTAGTGGAGGGATAGCCTCGGTTAACTGTTTCCTTCCTCTTTGAAACAATGATCAAATATAAACACCATTAAGCCATAGTGCAGGGGGTGATTTGTATAGAATTGGTTTACTTGAACTTTATTGCATCGCTGAGTGCCCCATTAAGATACCGTGGAAAGTGCCGTAATTGCTTTTGAAGAACTCAGTGCAAATAGCCTATTGATGCACACTATCAAGGTAAAAGCTCCGTCGTCCTGTACAGGTTACATGAAGAACAGTTAAATCTCTCTCGAGGCTCAAACTGTTGCATAAACCCTCGCGGGGCTGTGGAGACGCGCTGCACGCGCACGCCGGGTTAATTGAGTTCTGTGGCTCACTCCAACCTAATTGGTTTACCACGAGAGCTGTTGCCTAATGGGGCGAACACACACCTGCTGAAGGCTAATGGCCAGCAAACACGGCGAGAGTGCAGCAGCGGGCGCAGCAGCTCCGTGTTTGTCATCGCCAAGAGCCCTCCGTGCGGGGACCGTGTGGGCCCCCCACACGCGCGCTAAATGGTGTTAAATGATGCATTTACAGAAATGTAATGGGAACATTTTAAAAGTCAGGAAGGTGTAGACACCTGAAAAAAAGCTAGTGGAGATAGAATATGGTGTTTGAGCTTTTCATCCGAGTTTCCAAGACAACTGTTTCTCCATCCAGGTCTCTTATCTCGCAGGTCAACCAGTGTTTGCGCCCATACATATCGATTTATCAGCCGCAGAGTGCACACGAGAGATATACCCTTATAAAGTGTCCATGCTTCATTGTTTGTGGGCAATCCTACGTGAGAAACATGTTCCTTTCGTGCGCTCTAGACTAATAAAGAGCTCTTTAACCATTTTGTGTGTGTGTGTGTGTGTGCAGGCAGGGTCTCCAGATTCACCTTACTGCTGTGGGGGCAAACACAGGTGGATGCCAGGTAAACGTCGGCGGTATTTACAGAGTGGCATTGATTTACGCGCTGACGGCCGTTCTGTTCAATTTACTGAAAAATCCCACAAGGTGCAGAATATCCTGGAGACTGAGGGCCATAGGTCTGAGCAAACAGAGAAACCAATGGCTTTGGCGCTGCGGAGTCACATGGTGGCAGAGTGACACACCTGTGTGGAGCCGCGAGGGCCTCGCAGTTGCGCCAGAGACAGGTAGAGCAGAAGGTCCACGCCGAGGCAGGGCGCAGGTAGCTACGGTACATGTGCGGGTCCTCGGAAGCCATGAATCGGGAAGATCATTATTACCCTTCTCAGGTTTTTAAAGACTCATGTGCCTACCAGAGATCACAGGGGGAGGACTACAGCCAGAGCCCGCCGCCCTGCCTCTACATGAGCAGGCAGGTGCACTCCGTCTACACACCGCCGTCCATGGGAGCCTTGGAGCAGGCCAGCCTTCCTGACATTGCCCCCTCTTACAGTCTACCCATGCGGGAGGATCCAGGCGTGCCTCCGCTCCACCATCCTCAGGGGCTCCAGCAGCAGCCTCTCCAGCCTGCTGCAGGCTATGGAGACACGGGGGAGCAGAACAGATATCACCTCCCTTTCCCCTGGATGAAAACCACAAAATCTCACTCACACACCTGGAAGGGACAGTGGGCAGGTAATCCTTCCAAACCGCTGCATATCAGCAAATATCATTTGTTTGAGATCATAACAACAAAGAGAGTCACCGAGATTTGATTGTAATCACTCATTAATAAGCTTAATTCAAATTACACGTTCAGTTTTATTATTACTCTGTAGTCATAGCACCAACAGGTGAGTTTCTACAGGCCTATAATGACATCATGCTCCCAACAATATGATCCTGGGTGTTTCAGTTTACCTTGTCAGTCAATTTGTGAAAGGCCCGGAAGGTCAGCGCTTGCTTTTATCAGGTCTTATCGTCACAAAAATGTGGGTTTTGTCCATACAAAACATTTTCACAAATCGCCATATCTTAAACCATCAATAGGCTGAATACTATAGAGAGTACTATAATAGGCCCTTAAATCTACCGCAATCGTTTTTCATTCATGTGGGACTGGCGACATGAAAGAAAGACCTTTTATTAACAGTGGAATGTTAGACTTTGCTTTCAGCAGATCTTACACTTTAAATTCAATTACTGGATTATTTAATTCACATTCTTTCCTCTGTTTTTGATCAGACGAGACAATTGGCTTTAATTACAGGCCTGCCAAATTGAACTTTTTCTAATGAGCGGGTTTTCCTCAGAGAAAAATGTGGACGCACTAAACCACAAAGTTTCTTCAGCTAAAATAAACTTTTCTCATATCAGAGAAAAGTTTCAGACCATTCACCACATTTTTATTCTGCGTCACTGATTTGATATAATGTATTTTTTTTTATCATCGATCTCTGACATTGTGGGCTACTTTTGGTTTATTTTGCGCACAGTTTTTGTGATTGTTAATTAGAGCGTACTGAATAGACGTCAGTGACTTTAATAGGTAAAATGTTTAAAAAGCACAATTCCAGTAAATTTAGCAATAAACTGCGAAGAGTTTTGAAACAGACAAGATGACTCAAAGAGGATTTTCATCTCAGAGGCTGATACGCAAAACGTTTTTTAAATATAAGTGGTAGGCTGATAGAGTGAACGCTGTCATTCATAAATAGGCTTTTATACCGTTAATGGCTACGATTCTTGTATTCATTAAAAATGGTTATAATTAATATTATAATTATAATTAAAAATGTATCTCACTGTTCGGGCAAAGTCTCAATTTAACTTTCAGTTTGAATCAACACAAAAAGACATTTCTAGAGGGAATAAATATTTATATATATATAAATTAATATTTTTTAATGTCACATCTCCTGCTCTGACTACAGAGGGATTGATTCATTTATTGATTTTAGGTTTGTACAAGCTGAACATTTTATAAAGCACAATTTCAAAGCAGCTGATGCACGACTAATAAGGCCAACTGCAAAATATAGGCTAAGCTTACTTTTATATAAAGTGTGTACTGTTTTTCTGATGTTGTTTCTGGAAGAAATGATTTCTTCCCATGGCTGTTTTTATATGTGATGTGGTGACAATTTGAGGCCATCGGTAAGCTGGAGGTCATTCCTGAACTAAGTCCATTAACTCAACCGGAGGAGGGCATCCGGAGGAGTGGTGCGGTGGCTTTATAGCCTGTAAAAAGTTACTTGATTCACTCTCATGTCACCGTTGTCCTCTAAAAACACACTGCAGTGGTTCAGCCACAGGAAACGTGAACCACATCAAAAGGATCTGTTTGTGCCCACAGATATTAAACTATTTTATCAACGCAAACTCTGCTTTTATCATGTTGTCGCTTTTATTTATAATATCTGATCACTGGTATGGATTTTAGATGTGGGTCACCACATGTATACAGCTGGGAAATATTATTATTTTATGCACAGTGAGAGGAAACACCAACCAACACCCAACCATCTTAACCAAAATCCTAATCTGCAAAATAATTTATCCTCTAATCTTCTGCACTAAAACTGAATTTCGTGGTTTAAAAACAATGAATTTCACTGAGAACAGATTTCAGCTTTAGTGTGTCCTCATATCACCGGTTGCTATAAACTTAAAGGAAATAGACCTATTTCTCTGTAAATTTCAAGTAATTGTAAATTCACTGTAACATTAAGTGAATAAATGTTTATTTTACTGACTATCATAACTCAAATATGAACTGTGGTTTCTGCAGGTGCCCGCTGGAGGGGTCAAAATCAAACTCATGCACTTTTAGTAAAACCTATAGGTCATTTCCAGTAAAATAACAATAATAATATTAATAATAATAATTCATACAATAGATTTATAATTACATTTTAGATTTAAAACTAATAATAAACCTTGAAATACATTTTGAGAAATGACACTAAATCTCTGTTTGTCTCTAGGACCGTACGTGATGGCGGAGACGGAGGAAAACAAACGCACGAGGACTGCCTACACGCGCGCCCAGCTGCTGGAGCTCGAGAAGGAGTTCCTGTTCAACCGCTACATCTCGAGGCCGCGCCGCGTGGAGCTGGCGCTGACCCTGAGCCTCACCGAGCGCCACATCAAGATCTGGTTCCAGAACCGGCGCATGAAGTGGAAGAAGGAGGAGGACCGGAGGAGGGCGAGGGGCACCGACCCGGACCAGGACTCCTCCATCACCTCTGGAGACCAGGGGGAAACCGCGGGAGGGGTCTCCTCCACGAACGGACCTCACACCACCTCACCCCCTGTTTCCCCGCTGCACGGTCACTCCCTCTCCGCTCCTGGATCCAGAGAGCCCGCATAGACCTGCAGGAGGTTCTCGAGGACTTATTGCAGGGATCTTTTTCAAATCCACATTTTAAGGCAGCATCACCTGAGAGGATTCATATTTTTAGGAATCCTATAAGATTCAGAATTATGGCGATAATGAAGAGAGTCTCTTTTTAGAGTTCAGGTGCTAATTTTCCAGGGACCCCCTTGAACTCTCTCTCAAGGACCACCTTAGACCTCCTTTATTGGATACCGCCTGACATTTCCTGGACTGAAGGCACATCTCTTCAACGTGCATGTTTTGAGTTTTTTTGGGCAGCAGATGGCATCCTGAGACAACCAAATCATACACCTACTTTTACCCCCTTTTAGAGGCAGCAACGTGGATTCAGTTGCACAAACTGTTTCATGGTCTAATAATCAAGTTTTACATTGTTTTTCACCTCAGACATGTGAGTAGTAGACAATCAAGTTTATGAATGTATATATGCGTAATATGACCATATTATCAATGTCCACTTGTATATAAAGCTACATCATGTAAAGTGTTAAATTAGAATCAATGATACACATATTTTATTGTTTGAAGAATTCATTGTACATATGATGGATGAATAACACATAATAAATTTGGAATAAAGCAGATATCACAGGAACAGTGGCAGTCTTTACATCCAGGTGCTTAAACTGGGACAGGAGGAATCCAGTGTAAACTTCAGTAATTAAGGTTCATAGCTTGTTGGGAGCGTCAGTGAGCACGAGACCTTGGAGACGCAGGCGGCATATCTTCTTCACCTCCTCGATGCCGCGCGCCCTCTCCGCCGCGCGCTCGTTCCGGCAGCGCTCGGACAGCTGCCGTAATATGTTCGCCTTGTCGTTCATCCGCGCGCAGATGACAAACGGGAACCCGAAGCGCTCCTTGTACTCCTCGTTGAGCCGGGCCATGCGCGAGGCTTCCGCGGAGTTAAGTACGTCCATCCCGGCCCCCGCCTGCTCCTCGCGCGACTCCCGGGTCAAGGTGCCGCTCTGGAGGTCCCTGCCCGCGAGGTCCGGGTGACACCTGAGGATCCCGTCTTTACCTGGACACAAACGGAGGATGGTTAGGCTAGTTATTGCGCTCACAATTGCGCCATTGCGCGCGCAGTAAAGCACATTTTAAGGGGCAAACAGCCACCCCACACTTCATCAGAGATATAAAATATGACAAAAAAGTTCACAAGATGCAGGTCTGTGTCTCACCTGATTCTGGGAGAGCATCGATGAATTCACTGATTGCAGCCTCCAGAGCTGTAAAGTTCACAAAGGGGCGCCTCGACCACACAGCAGCTGTTATAATGGGACATTTCTCCACCACGTTGCCGAAAATATTCACAAAATCCTCGTAAGGAAGAGCATTTACTGCGGCGATGTCCATGTTCACGTGGGGACACTCTTTAGCTACTGCACAGGTAGAGTTTATTGACCTTCGGACAAGGGTCAATGCACCGTTGGACAAGTCCCCCACGCCTGGCTGTGGTTAATATTTTCCTTTGTTAGATCAACTGCCAGTCAGATGGCGAAGAAAAGAGGAGTTTGCTAAAGAGGTTAAAGGCCAGTGATGCAAATTTCAGATGCTAATTGGCTTCTCCGACGTGCAGACTCTGATCTCTGGCGTCTCCTAGCGCGCAAAGAAAGCAACTGACAGTTTATATGTCAGGTATGATAGTGTAGGGGTCTCAAGATGATTCACTGGACAGGAAAAGGAAAACATGTCCTAGACTTTTAGGATTAAATAATTTCTGTAATATTTGTTCTTTTCTTGTGAAATACTGACTATTTATTCCTCTTCAGGCCTCTGGAAATTACTCACATAAAAAAAATTGAGAAGAAAGATCACCTTTTGGATATATGCAGCTGATCTACATTGTTACCACCAGCTTTTAATTCAATTTGTAAAGTACATTTTATTGCAGGTATAATGTTTAAACATGACAAAACAATGGAAAAAATGGATTAAAATATTTCAAAATAGGACAGCTTGAAAAAAATGTGTACAAAAATTGGGTTTAATCTGTAAATAATAGCTGCTGACATAACAAAATAATTCCACTTCACTGTATAATATGCATAGTAACAATATAGTATAAAACCAAAAGTTGCTTCAGTATAAAGGCCTCATGTGGAAAAACAGTTACAAGTCCATCTTACATGTCTATATTAGGGGTGGGACAAATAATCTGTGTATCGTCACCTTTATTCTCGTGATGCATAATCGACAAGCATCAATGTTTTTTTACTTAATTTACAAATTGTAGCCTGAGATTTGACATTACTTCACTAGAATGTCATTACTTCATGTCTCCGTGAGAGACGCCAAACAAAATGAGAACAGCAAGCAACTGGCGGAGAAGAAGGTGGTGGAGCCGCTGTCTTACTTTAGCAGTCCGGTGAAGAATACAGGAAGACGCCGCAGTGATGCTGCATGAACAGAGACTTTTTATTTCTCTTCTGTGGCAGCGAACACAACACACGGCCTTTCAGTAACTATGATGCTGCAACCTGAGCTTATCTAGACACTTTATGGCCGACTAAACTTATTAACTACCATTAATATGTACTTTTTTGTGGCTGCGGCGACGTACAGGTACTTCTGTCACACACCTAGAAAGCCTGCTGCCTCATAACACCTGCAAGAAGGCCCTGGAGCAACACACAGGTGCAGTTAGGCTGTGGGTGTGCTAACCTAGCCTGTTAAAAATAGTTATTACTGTCACTGAAAAATAACTAATTCATATAATTATAAAGTTTACCTGATAGACAGAGATGGGGCATGGATGGAATATGAGGATGGAAGAAGAGGTCTTGCGCAGATATCGTGATGTATTGTATTAGGATTATCGCCTGTATCGTGATATTATCATTATCGTGGGCAAAATATCGTGATTGTATCTGCGATTCCCACCCCTAGTGTATATACATGTATATACATGTTACATATGTAGTCCTGAGAATATTTAGGATTCTTTTATGAAACCAGTTTTTCATTTTTAGCTGCACGATAGAAACTCATAGACCACAAAAGTACTGTATTCACATTCAGACCACATTGTCATAGTGAGAATGTAACTCACTCAAATCCCATATACATCATGAAAACCTTTGTATGTTCTGTTACTTCTGCAGATTATGAAAAGTTATGTTAAGTATATGCTACATATGTTTAATTCAGTCTACGAGTCTAAAAATGCTAACGATATTTTAATAGAATATAAAGCAAGTGCATTCTACTGTACTACTGTAGTCTACTGTGAGATAAAATGGTTTGAAAGTTTGGTCAACATGCATTCAGTGATTACTCTGCATCAGATGGCTTCAGAGGCTCCTCCTCAGCTGCCACTGGGTCCGAGTTGGACGTTTCTGCTTTGCTGTCTTCGGTCGCGTGGGTTCGACAGTAGTCATTGGCCGTCTTCTGGCTCTCGTTCTGTTTTGTCAAGGCGGAAATGTCCAAGATGGCCGGTGCGTTCTGGTAGTCGCTGGATGTCTGGTCGAGCATGTTATGGTAGAGCTGAGAGAGGAAGGAGGAAAAGGAATACTGCTGCTTATAGATCATATATAGTATTTACATGGGATAAAACTCAAATAGACAATTTGTTATGTGGACCTTGTTCTACAGGCCTACCTTCTCCTCTCTGTCTGTAAGCTGATCACACACGAAGGACACCAGTTTGGAGAAAGATGGCCGGTTGCAGGGATCCAGGGCCCAACACTTACACATCATCCCGTACCTGGAGAGGAAAGTCATGGAGAAACAAGATGAAATATTCACACATTTTTAAATAGTTCCTGTTTCTGGAAAGACTTCATGTCCATGATATCTAGAGGTCGAAGGTAGCTGCACAAATGTATTTGTTTGGTCTTGAAGACAGTCATGGAAGAAGTGCTCAGGTTCTTTTACTTAAGTGAAATTACCAATACAATGATGTAAAAATGCTTCATTACAAGTAAAAGTTCTGCATTCAAAATCCCACTTAAGTAAAAGTAAAAGCATCATTGTGTTATATATAGATTATATTGTGGGATAATTGTTACTGATGTGTTAATGTGTACGTTACTGTTGTAGAGGTGAACTCCAACAGTGAAAATACCCAAATGTTATAAAGACAATTCTGACAAAACTGGATCCTAAAAAACGCATTTTCCTAAAACAAGTGACCAGATCTGTTCAACCTGCTTTTTATTTTTATATTATATTTTATATAATATTATATATATTATGTATATTATATTATATTTTACCTGTCTAAAAAACTGACTTTCTATTGAAAAAAGAAAGTATAACTGCAGTACAATGATGAAAAATGAACCTTGAAAGCAGGCTGGAGTATTCTTACTGCACTCGTGTTTTTTTTTTTATTAAAGTAACTATTAACTAAAGTTACTGATAACTGTAGTGCAGTAAAAAGTGAGCATGTTTTTATGTTGCTGAGAAATTTTTCACAGGAGAGAGAGACAAGACCTGCTCCTGGAACTATTAACATTATCGTCTCTTTCCCACCAACCTCCCCTCCTTGGTGAGCAAGGGGGGCTCAGTGCCAGAGACATTAAAACCCTGGAAATGTCCCTGAGTGGCACTCAATATAAACCTTCTAGACATTTCTTAAATTCAATCAAGATGGAGTGAATGATTCATGATCTCCTTACATGATTGTTAATGTGACAGTGAAAAGTGTGACAGTAAAAAGTACAATATTTCCTTCTGTAGTGAAGTAGAAAGTAGAAGGAAATAGTAACAGAAACAATCAAATAAAGTACAAGTACCTCAAAATTATTATATATTATAAATTATTGTGCAAATGATAAGAATATCAACTTTATCATGACAGTGTACAGAGCTGATTCTGAATCTGGTCAGTGTCTCAAACACTGTGTCCATTTACTAGTAAACATAAGGGCTGCATACAGTCTGAAGACACCTACACAGACTCGTCGGCATAGTACGGGCACTCCATCTTAAATCCACTTTCAATCATCGAGTAGAACGTGTGATCCACCTTCATGCCCGGGTACGGAGTCACACCTGAGACCAGCGGTTGGACAGACAGACAGAGTTGGTGTTAATCATTGTGCAGGAATTTTAAATGTACTGCTCATGGAGACTGCTGGCGAAGGCTACCGAGTGAGAAGATCTCCCAGAGCAGAATGCCGTAAGCCCAGACGTCACTCTTCATGGTGTAAATCCCCTGAAAGGTACTCTCTGGTGCCATCCACTTCACTGGCAAACGCACCTGAAACCCAGCAAATGTCACCCACGTAACGTGTGAGATGTCATGAAAAAATACCCAGAACTTTGCAACCAATGAATGATGTAAAATAAGCATCATCTGACATACATTTCCTCTCACGACATAGTTGGAGTCATTGTCGATGTCCCGGGCCAGTCCAAAGTCACCAATTTTCACCAGCCTGCCCTTTGTCACTAACACGTTTCGAGCCGCCAGGTCTCGATGGATGCACTGCAGACAGAGAGGACCAATCGTCAGGATATTTACTTCAGTCACACCACACCTAATCCACAGAACAAGCTCAGATTTACTAGATTAACATGTGAGTTTTGGGGGTTTTGGACAGTTTTAATATCTATATTTCATAATGTCCATAGAAATCTGGCCAAAACAGACCAGCAGTTGAAGATATAGTAGATTAGGAACGTTTTTAAAGATGTTTTTCATATCTGCATGTACAAGACTGTATATGTTTAAGTGTATATTTAAGTTTATGTGTATATTGGTCAAATAAAGTATCTTTGAAAAGATTATTTCTTATTCAAAGTGTGATCTTTTTATCTTTTTATTATCAGTTAATCTGCAGATTATTTTCTAGATTTAACTGATTGTTTGGTCTTTAAAATGTCAAAGAACAGTGAAAAATGCACATAACAATTTCCTAAAACCAAAGTTAATGTCTTCAAATAGCTTGTTATGTCTGATTAACAGTCTAAAACCCAAAAATGATAGATTTACTATCACATAATAGAAAGAAAAACAGTAAATCCTCACAACTGAGAAGCTAAAAGTAGGGATTATTTGGTATTTTGCTTAAAAAATGACCCTAATGATTAACCAAAATAGTTGTCAAAACTTTTCTGTGAATCGACTAGTCTTCAGTATTAATCAATGAATCGTTTCAGCTCTAGTGATGGCGTGAATCAGCAAAGTGTTTCTGTGTGTCTGTGCAGAGAGTGCAGGGTTGACAGATAGTAAATGTAGAGAGTTTGCACCGTGTGGCCCTTCGTCCCTTACGTTCTTGGAGGACAGGAACTCCATGCCTTTGGCCACTTGGAAGGCAAAGTTGAGCAGGTCATCAAAGGTCAGGGTTTGCAGGTCCTCTGTCTGATCATCTGGGTTTTCAAAGATCTCCGGGTCTGCAGATAAACTGGGATCAGTTAGGATTGACACGGCTCCCTCTTGACACATCAGTGAGCTGTAGGTGTTAATACATTAGCTCATCTGTTTGACAACATGCATGTTCTGACTGCAGATGGTGTTTTTTCACCTTCAAAGCTGTCCATGTCACCAGAGCTGAGGGTGAGCAGGGCGATGTCCTCCTGCCCTCTGGTGGTAGAGTGGTACATGGGCACGTAATTGTCCACTGCTGTGACTAGCTCACTGGGAAAACACAAACGTAACGTGGTCGTTATTGTAATGTAAAACCAGACTTCCAGCAGAGTCATTTTACAGATATGCCTGTACTTATATACCCTTTGTTGCCCCTTATTGCCAAAGATTGTTCTTCCCACCCCTTTGCTGTTTCCCCTTGTTCCCACCTGGAGCTTTTCCTGGGCTGCAGGTTGTGGTAAAGGCTGCTGAAACGGTCCTTGTTGAAAGCATCAGTCACAGATTTGTGGTAGAGCTCTCTGTTTTTCTTTAGGTAGTTCAGTAGATCTCCATAACAGCAGTACTGGAAAATCAGGTATGTGGGTCCTGTGTGTGAGGAAAACAAATAATAATTACACGCAGGTACAGTACAGTATGCTAAATTCACTCTTTAAGATCATTTGAAATCATGACACTGGCTGCATCATCCCATCTGACAGACACCCACCACCCTTTGTTGTGTGTGTGTGTGTGTGTGTGTAATTAGCAGTGGTAAATGTACCTGAGTCTGTGCACGCCCCGAGCAGGTTAACAATGTTGGCATGGTGACCGATGTGAGTCAGCATCTTGAGCTCGGACATCAGAGCCTCCTTCTCCATCGTCTGGTGTTTCTCTGCAGGGTCAAATACCACATCAGTTACTGCAATGACCTCCATGGCATTTTGCATTTCACCGACTGAATAAATACATGAAACACTGACCTTTGAGCATCTTGACGGCCACCTGCTGTGAGACTCCGGGCTTGTGGATGCCGTAAGCTGTAGCCTGGACCACCATGCCGAAAGCCCCAGAGCCCAGTTCTTGACCTGGGAAGGACACAGAAACACAATTTCATCTGGATTCCTGCTCACATTGAGCTTACAGGCAGGTGTAACTTTATTGGCACGTTGCAATGAAACTTGGAACAATAACATAAAAAAGTCTGGAAGTGGTCTTTTTTCCTCTTCCATCAATCATCTCATCTCAGATTTATTTTGTGACCCTTGAAGGGGCCCGACCCCTAGATTGGGAACCACTGGACTTAACTACCCAGTTGTATATAAAGTAGTTAAACTACATTAGTTCCTCCTCAACCAGCTACAACAGTAAAATGCTGCTTACACATTGATAGATCGGTATTATCAATTCAATATGTCATAAGATATCAGCCACAGGGGCAATTTTCTGCAAAATGACTATCTTTACTTTTAATACTTTAAATGAAATCAGCTGATGATAATTTGTACTTTCACTTAATTAGGATTTTAAATGCAAGACTTTTACTTGCAATTGAGTATTTTTACATTGTTGTATTGATACTTTCACTTAAGTAAAAGATCTGAGTAGTTCTTCCACCACTGAAGTCTGGTATCATGTCTAATGCCTGGTGTAATTCATACCCAGTTCCAGATTCTCCCTGGGAAACTCCCATTTCAGGTCGTACTCAAAGTCCTTGAAGTTTATGTAGATGTAATCATTGTCATTGGGTCCAACCATCTGGATCATCTGAAGCTGGGGCTGATACTGGGGTTTCTATTGGAAACACAAAGGGGTTGGTATCATGTGTGTTTGTGTTTGTATGTGTGTATGTGTGTATGTGTGTGTGTGTAATATATATATATATACACTCCCCTCCAAAAGTATTGGAACAGTGAGGCCAATT
>NTHP01000091.1:1275047-1296240 GCA_003416845.1 Oplegnathus fasciatus | reverse complement strand
AATTGGCCTCACTGTTCCAATACTTTTGGAGGGGAGTGTATATATATACCTTCTTTTTGACAAAGTACATGAGCACCATGCTAACTACGGCCAAAGCCAGAAGCAGAAGCAAACTGCCAACTTTCAGCAGCATCAAGCTGTCATCATCATTTGGAGCACCTAAAAAAAGTGATGAAGGACAGTTTCAAATGACAGTCATCATCAAAAAACACTTTAATTTCATGGTTTTGTAATGTGAATCAATCTTTCTACCTGTGGAGGCCCGGGATAGAGCTGGGTAGTTCATGTGTATGGAGTACCGATTCTGGCACCAGGAGCCAACTGAGTTTGACAGGCAAAACCTTACATGGTGTCCATTCACCAGATCTCTGCTCAGAGAGCTCTTGATTGTCTTGTTACAAAAGACATCAGAGTCTGTTTTAGAGGCACTGGGGATCTCTTCCCAGGAAGAGTCTGTATCACAGTTGCTATGAGACAAAGAGCAGGGACATGAGGTAGTCTGAATCTGTGTGTGTGTGTGTGTGTGTGTGTGTGTGTGTGTGTGTGTGTGTGTGTGCACATCAGGGCTACGACGCCCTCTGACCTGAGCAGCTCTGATAGTATACCTGTCATTGGATGAACAAGACATCCAGGTGTACTTTGCAGGCACAAGAGTCTCAGTCTCAAAGGTGATGGTATTATTAACCTCATTAGTGCTGAAATTGAACTTTGGTGTGTCTGAAACAAAGTCAGTGGACAATAAACTTTGCACCATTTAAAATATAATTGTAAAGTAACTTTTAAAATAGATAAAATAAATCTCTCTTACCCACAACACACACTGATATAGTCTTTGTTTCTTTTTGTCCTCCAGCCTCCAAGTGTAACTTATAATATCCTGGTTTGAGGGGATTACACAGCCTCACAGTCCTGAAAACAGTGTCAAAGTCAACATTCATATGACACCATCCATCCACAATAATATAGCTCATATCACATGGTTATATTTTCCAATAGTCTATTAACGCTCATGGAAAGACCTTAAATGTTTGGTACATTTCTACATGTTGATGGCCTTTTGCAACATTTCCAGGAGTTCATCGATAGAGTTCAGCTCCAGGAACATTGTTTCATGCAACTACCTGTGTTTTGTCACCCAATTCTCCCTGGAGCATTTAGTCATAGTTTTATCAGGAGCTTCCCAGGAACAGTGCTGGAGCACAGGGTGGTAGGAAACACTGGCTTGCAAACAGGACCTGGATGCATTTTGTGCTGGTATGGTCTTGTTCTTGTCCAGCTGGACAGAGAGGAAATCCTCAGCTGAGGCAACACAAGAATGAAATCAGTACAAAATGGTACAAACGGGTGTAAACATTAGAAAGAACAAGAAGCGTTCATTGTTATAAAATTGCTACACATACAGAGAGAAAGGATAAAGTGAAATTAGTTCTACTAACCCTGGACATGAATGTAGACGGACTTTGTTTTGTTTTCATGACTCCTGCAGGTATATGTGGTGCCACTGTGGTCCGCACTGACTGATTCGATGAACAGGTAGGCCATCTGATTTTTGAAATGCTTGTCATTTTTAATGCAGATCTAGGACGTATTAAAATGGGAGATTAGTTTTAAGACACATAAAATGAAGGAATTCAAATTTGGCCACATGAGTATTTAAAGAAAATCTCAGTGGTGTCTGTAGGAACTACTGTACCTCCCGCTTGACTGCGGAGGAGCATGCAAATGTGCTGGCATTCATTATCTGGCTGCCATTCTCCCACACAGGATGCCGCACATACTGTTGTATTCGGCAGCGAAGCAGTAAAGACTGACCAGGGCTCACGGTCACATTAGAAACCTCATCATTTTTCATTAAGTCAGTCCCAATGTCTGAAACACAAGTCACACAACAAATCTGACAGTCAGGCAATATTTACTGTGGCATCATTGATTGGAGTCCCTGGGCTGTAAGCTGCTTTTCCCCCGACCTTTTCAGGTGGTTTGAAGTCCAAAATGAGCTTGCTTCTGTCATCATTTAGTATGGATAAATCTTGATGTATTTAATGAATTTGTTGAAATATTTAATTACCGTAATCATACAGTTGGGAGCATTCTTGTCCCTCAGCGTTACTGGCACAGCACATCATTCCACCATTAGAGAACTTACTACTGGATACTTTGCTTTTTGTCTTTCCACTGTCTGTAGTGACATTTGTCCCTTCAATACCTCTGTGTACCCAACTGAAAAGGGGGAGAAACATCATCATTTAGAAAATCGTACTATAATAAAGTTAGTGTCAGTAGACTACATTCTTATCAGTTACTCTGAAATATGCATACAAATGTAACAGATAACATCTTACCTAGACCATTTCAGTGTGGGCTTTGGGTAGCCCTCAGAGATGCATGTGAAAAAAGGGGACGTAACTGTGGAATCTACGCCGTCCAGTGTCAGCTTCGGTTTTGTGGGACGCTCTAGAAAAATATCAATTGTAAACATATTTTCATTCCAGCTGATTTATCAGCGTCAAACAGTCTAGTGTTTGCTTGCTGTGTGGAGTGCTGACTGAGTGTTGCAGTAGAGAGAGGTGTTACTCACTCATTACAGAGAGAGACACAGTCATCGAGGACCTGGTGTCAGTGCCATTTTCACAGCTCAGCGTGTACTCCCCTGAATCTGTCACAGAAAGCGATGGCAGGTCCAGGGAGTGCCTCCCATTTCTGATGAGGTTTAAGAAAAAGCTTCAATTTAATCATATGCACATTAAAAAACCTACGTAAACACACACGGTGCAAGAAGTACTCAGATCCTTTACTCAAGTAAAAGTACTAGTACCACACTATAAAATACTCTATTACAAGAAAAAGTCCTGCATTGAAAATCTTACTTAAGTAAAAGTATGTAATCAGGGAAATGTACTTAATGCAGAAAAATGCCCCCGTGACTGTTATATTATTATATCATTACATTATTATTACTCATGCATTAATATAAAAGCAGGATATTACTGTTGCAGTGGGTTATGGTGGAGCTCATTTTAAACTATTTTGTATACGACTGTAACTAATGATTATTTTCATTATGGATTAATCTGCCGATTATTTCCTTCATTAATCGATTGATCATTTGGTTTGTAAAAATTCAGAAAATAGTGAGAAATGCTGTCGCAATTACCCAGAGCCAATGCCTTCACAATGCTTGTTTTGTCCAACGAATAGTCCAAATTATTAAAAAATTAATTAAGGTTATAAATAATTAAAAGGAAAAGCAGCAGATAGTCACATTTGTGAAGCTGAAATCATGAAATGTTTCTGCATGAACTTAAACAGTTATTAAAATAGCTTCCTGTTCATTTTCTGTCAATTGATTATTTGACTAATCGTTTCGCACTTGTACATTTTCATATGTTTTGTATGTAAACATCTTTCTTGTAAAGTAACTAAAGCTGTCAGATAATTGTAGTGAAGTAAAAAGTACAATATTTCCCTCTGAAATACAAGTACCTCAAATTTTAAGTACTTGAGTGAATGTACTTAGTTACATCCCACCACTGCAGACATTCACTTACACTGTGAGTACTGGGTCTGCTCCTCTGGTCCAGTGGCAGACAGGGTACTCAGAGAAGTGCTCCAGAGAGATGATGAGTGTCTTACCAACAGGCACCTCTACGCTGACAGGACCAGACGCATTCAGATAGTCAGCCGGCACAAAACATGCCACCTGAAAGACAAGACCCACCCTTTAATCATCCTGCATTAAGCAGCATTTGATGTGGTAGCAGGATCCCATTCACATACACAAAAAAGGTTGTTTTATACCAGTAATTTAAGGCATATAACACTGATGAGACTATTTGATGTCTGTGGTTTCATTAAAAATCATCTGCAGGACCAAATATACTTGAATGTTTTAATTTATTTACTACAAATAACACTTTGTTTGCATTGATGCCAGCCATTATTCAAGATTTACATTTATAAATAGGTGTTTTGACTTCTCGTAGGAAAAGCACAGGTGTTACTAATAATATTAACGATGCCAGCATGAACAATACCAGGACCCTGAAACTGAAGCACTTAAAAAGAATTCATCCATCATTATTTTTATTATTTAAACCTGTGCTTTTCCTGCTGTGACAGGTCAAAATAATAACTTTAAAAACATGTCTTCTGCTTTCACAGGTCTCCAAGCTGTCAGCTTCGTTTGTTCTATTTCCCTCTCTGATGTTTACAACCTCTTGCTGCTCTGCAGTTTTGTTTCTCTGTTTCTAAATGACTCCAGGTTATATGTGCTCTAAAAGACAATCACAGTATCTTTGTTTCGTCTGGTAACACAGTCCTGTGTATGGAGGACACAACATTAAATAACAATATGATCTGTAAAACCTTTAGTTCACATTCCCTTTACATTAACTGGAGCTTACCAAAGAATAACAGTTTCCTTTAACTCAATAATGTTTCAGAAAGATATAGTAACTCATAAAGACCAGTACATACATGTATAATAAATGTGAATTGTTCAGGTAAAACATAATAAGGCAGCTTTTACCTCATGACTGGGTACGCAGGCCTGATTGTGCACCGCCACACCATCAGAGCGCTGCAGCTCCACGACACACAGCAGCAGAACAGCTTGAAGGACAGAAAATTGGCACTTTATTTCACATGTTTGTGCATGTTTTCTGAATAAGCAAATTAAAAAAAAACAACACAAAATGGTATTTTAAAGATATATACATGAGAAATGTAATTATAAATAAAACAAAGTGCAATGCAAAACAAGAAACAATAACAATATTGACATAAATAAAAGTTAATTACTTAGTTTATGTATTTTCAGTGGTTTACTTTACTGGTTACACAGTAGATATACTATATTTTTTATACTAGACTATATATTCTTTTAAAACATTCTTTAAAACCTAATAAAGTCTAACAAACACTATGGTTTGTTGATATTTTTCACTTTGTATGATGAACAATGAAGTGTCAGCCTTTCAACACAAGTTAGACAATTTTGACCTGTAAAGTTCCTCATTCTGTTGAACCACAGCTGAATTTTGTTATGAACCAAGAGATGTAATCTCCAAAATTGAAAAATAAAAGATACGATCCTGTCGTCACGTTTGAAAATGTTAGGCTGAACAGCCGGTAAAAAAATTTTTAGATTTATAAACATCCTTAAATTCAGGTGACAATATGTTTAAGTCCCCTCTGATCCGACAGTGCCAATACCTCAGCCCACAGGACAGAGGCATGAAAAGGTGTGACTCACCCGCAATCATGTTTTTCTGCCTCCGCATTGATGCCTTCTGTCTGTCAGTGTCACATACTCATTACCGGGTCACACAGCGAAACTTTGATGTGCGAATGTGAGCGAGTAGCTTTTAAAACGGGGGAAGTAAGACTGGAAAGGATGCACGTCATCGTCAGCCACGCCTGACTTCAATATGTAGTTTGTAAAAAATTACCCGAAAAATAATTATAAATGTGCAAGAAACGATTTATAATATCACAAGAGATTATTACAACATCATGGCAGATAAAACACCACACAGATACGATAATGTAGGCTACACTGAAGTCGGTATAAAGTCACATTTATAGTTATTTTTGGAGTCTTTATATTTTATAAGAAAATATAGAAGTGACTTTTTTTCTCCTTTTGAGTAAAATATTTGTGAAAGTGGAAGCAGACAAAAACTGATTAAAATGAGACATTTGATTTTTTTCCTGTATATTGTCAAATAAAATTATCATTATTTTACATGTCTTGCCCTATATGAACATTAATGATTAATTATTATTATTAATTATTCGCAAATAAAGTTACTTTTCCTGTTTTTTGTTTTTTTGCCTGTTCTTTGATGCATCTGTTTTTGTGCAGGCTGTACTGTATATTTATATAAATTTATAGCAATGGTTAATTTAGCTATAAAACGAATTCTAATTTTCACCCAGCTCACGGCTGAATGCACAGCCTGAATTGATCCTGCAAAGCTCAAAACACCTCCAGCTACATGATGCGTTTGCATTCACAATAATATCACAGTGCTGCACGGTCAGCTTGCAGCTTGCAGCAGGTAAACTCTGCCAAACGCTGTACCCACAATGCAAAGCTATGCTAGCTGGTCCCTAGCAGAGCAGCCTGACTGCGAGCAAAAACAACAACAGGCTACTTTGCGAAAAAGGCAGCTGCATGGATAGCGACAACAACGATGACCAGGAGTCCACGCATGCAATGATATTTTCTTAAACCAACATGCATGTTAGCCTTATAATGTGAGTACTGTAGCGTATTAAGTGTTCTTCGCCAGCTGAAGTGATATTAATCCGTTCCTTTAAGGGGAAACTGTTTGCAGGCTAGCTGGCTAGCTTGCTAGCTATCTGCGTCTCTCTATGTTTGAGTGTCTTCCGGCAGCAGCGGCGGCGGCAGCAGCGGTGCCATGAACAGTGGACTCCCAGCTTCAGCTGCTCCGCTCGGGGGTGCCGGGATACCCAATGTCAAGGTGAAGTTTTGCCGATATTACGCGAAAGACAAGACCTGCTTTTATGGAGACGAGTGTCAGTTCCTGCATGAGGATCCGTCCATGGCAAGCCTGCCGCTGCACGGTGGCGGCGGTAGCCCCGTCCCGTTGTCCATGGCCGGGGGTGGCGGGACGCCAGCAGGGTATTCCCTCGGTGGCTCCGCGGCGGCCTGCCCGGGCGGCGGGGGGACCGGTGTGTCCAAGAAGAGCGAAACATTGGGGCCTGCGGGCACGACTCTGGAGGGGCAGCTGTTAACCAGTGAGTAACACGCACAGTAAGACAAGGCCTCACACTGGGTGACTGACTGTGACTTTACTTTTGGGCCTTGTTGGGCTTTGTTAAAATTTAGCCCGAGGATCCAGTGAGGCCTCTTCACCCCAAAACAACGTGGGTTACACTCACCTGCCAAATTACCCAAAGCCCTCTGTGTGCAGCTAGCACAGGTGGTGCTCTGTAGCTGTCCTGTGAAAAGCTTTGTCTTCAGGTGGTGTTAGTTAACGCCATGTTTTTAACAACATATAACATTATCCATGCTGTTGCAGCTTACACGGAGGAGGCCTGCTGTTGTGTGTGACAGCTGTGAGTGGGCAGAAATCCGCGACCCACTAAAGTTAGCTAGTGTAGCTATTAGCCAGCTAGCGTTAGCTAAACTAGCGCCAAATTGACCGCTTTAACTAACTTTAATGTGTTTGGCTTTGCTTTCAGAGAGGTGTTTTCAGTTTTAGTACTCATGCTGTTAGTTTTTATCCACTTAAATGTAGTTTATGGGAACTGTAGTGTTGCTGTTCAGATGTAAGTTTAATGTTTGCTAATATTAGCATAGCTACGCTAGCTGTTCACGGGGCATTGTTTTTGCGTTGTGTTGTCGTGTTTTCCCAACGTAAACAAACAGCAAGTAACTAACATTCAAGAGGCACTACGCCCACTTTAACCTGGAACCATTAAAACCAGTAGTTGTTTGTAAAAAGTTTACTAAATGACACTCATAGTAGATATCGCCCTGTGGCAGGCTTCAGTAGTGGCTCACTCTGCAGTTGTGGAACTGTTTACATGCTTTCTAATTAGCTCTGTGATTGGTTAAGCAAACACCCAGTAGTGCTGACATTAACATGCATACTTTACCTTCTGGTCTCTGTTAAAGCACAGCATCATCCCTCAGTTATATCATCCTGGCTGCTTAACTTTTGTTTGTGTCATCCACAGTCCCAGGGATGGAGGGTGCAACCCTGAGCGATGCCAATCTCACAAACTCTTACTTCAGCAGCAGCTTTATTGGGGTCAATGGGTTTGGAAGCCCGGCAGAGTCTAAATACTCAATGATGCAGGTACAAAAGAGAAGCTGCGGATGTGCAGTCAGTGTAAACATGCAGCGTGACAAAAAGTGCTTTGAAAATTGATGTTAAGAGTGGTCACATTGTTGTTGTGTATGCATACAGTGTCTTCTGTAACACATCTGTTTTTGATGCTGCCTTCTCCAGCGAATGACTACCAGCAGCAGCTCTCCCAGTCTCCTCAACGATGGTGCCAAGAACTTCAGCCACAGCACTCATGGTAAGACTTGTGCAGTGCTCTGTGGAGCAGTATTCAGCACTCGTCCATTGAATATTGAACGCGCCACAGCTCAACTCCGTACACACTTTGGTCTTCCACAGATCCAGTGAACTCCCCGACATCCTCACTGTTCAGTGATTTTGGTGCTCTTAGTATTTCCCAAAGGAGAAAGGTGAGAGAAATTATTCTTAAAGTGCTTTTAAAGTTGTATGAACAGGTGCTTAAAACCTAACGGGGATGAATTTAATTTCCTTCTTCGTTTTTATTGCCTCTTAACAGGAGTGGTGGATTTCATGATGTAACTCTTTCATGTTTTTCTTTGTGCCACCAGGCTCCTAACCCGGCAGCAAGTGAGTTTATCCCTAAGGGAGCTCCACGTATGGCCACGATGGCTCAGTCCACTGTCCAGGCCTTCCCCTCACCTATCTTCCCACATCCGGGCCTCAGCAGCTCCACTGCTGCTGCGCTGGCTCCAGGTGAGGGTTTTTGGAGCATTACCAACTGAGAAATCACCCTGTTATATGTGCTTTGCTCTACTTTCTACATGACTCAGTTTTGTTTTCCATCTTAAGCTCTGAAATTGTATAGTTCAGCAAGTTTGGGAATTCCCTCTTCTGTAAAGCACCACATGTGCTGTTGAAATAAAAACAGACCTCTTTGGGTGCTGTTCTCCTTTCAAACATTTTATATGAATCAGTGAATGCTGCATTCCCTTAAAGTAATGTTTCCTTTTGTCTTCAATTTTAGGCATGTCTCTGTCTGCAGGATCTTCCCCTCTCCACTCCCCAAAAATTACACCGCACACCTCACCTGCACCTCGTCGGCGCAGTCACACCCCTAACCCTGCCAACTACATGGTGCCCACCACCGCATCTGACCAGGGCACTCACATAATCCAGAAAGAGACTGTAGGGGGGACCACCTACTTCTACACGGACAACACACCAGCACCAATGGCTGGGATGGTACGTGCTACACACAGCATCCTACTTGGTATTTTAGTCAGGAAATAATTTCAGACTAAAGCTGGGAATACACTAGAAGACTTTTAAAGTCCTAACCAAACACCAAACTGCATTTAAAACTTCATCTGATCTGCGGTTCTTTTGGGAGGTAAGAGCGCTGGCTCCTGAACTCCTGCACATGACGCTAAACTTCAGTCTGTGAGCTGCCATTTTTTTGTGCAGACACTCCACAATCTTAAAAAACACAGTTATTGTGGCCAACTAGGTTATAATTTTCACTCAGAGTTTCGTTTCATCACATTCATTTGCGTCGCTATGAGCTTATAGTTGGAAAAAATAATACATGTATGATCACCCTGGTTTTCATTTCTCAATAAATAGGAAGCTGTGTTTTTCTGGTTTCATCGCAGGTGTTTCCTACCTACCATATCTATCCCCCCACTGCGCCCCATGTGGCTTACATGCAGCCGAAAGCCAATGCCCCGTCCTTCTTCATGGCTGATGAACTCCGACAGGTATTTCTCACTCGCCCCTTTTCTTTTCACTAAATATCTCCCATGTCTTCTTCTCTGGAGGTATTGTCTGATGCGATGCCCTCTTATTTCTCCTCCAGGAGTTGATAAACAGACATCTGATAACCATGGCCCAGATTGACCACTCAGAGAACCCAGGTAAAGGGTCCACTCTGTTATCACAACAAAGGGTTGTTATTAATCCAATAATTTTTCATTTCTCAGTGTGTGCAGCGGAATGAGTCAGACCTGTGATAAAAACATTTTATAATTCATGAAAGATGTGATCTGTATCGAACAAAAAAACATTTTGATGCTCGTGTGATTGTTGTTTTGCAAGTAAACAAACCTGCATTGCTTGCTTAGACAAATGTGTTAATGTATTGTAGAGTTGAATTCTTTGTGTGAAAGAGTGTTGAAATAGATGTTTGAGGTCTCTGTGGGTTTTGCTTCCAGTTACCCACATTTTTTTTTGTCTTCTCTGGCACGCAATAATGGGCTACAGTTGTGAACTATCAAATTACATCATGATATACATGTGTGAAAACAAATCGTATAGAAATTCAAAATCTTGTGCTGCTTTAGTATTGGTCAAAACAAGTAATTGTTTATACAGGTTATGACCTAGAGCCTGCTTAAAGCTGTTTTTGGTCTTGTGCGTTGGTGCAGTAGCGTGTTATTGTTTTTCACTTCTGAAACTGCTTCTGTGTTTGGCAGATGTACCGTCTGAGGTGGACAGCTACCACAGCCTGTTTCCCCTCGAGCCCCTCCCTCCACCAAACCGCATGCAGAAGACCAGCAACTTCAGCTACATCACCTCCTGCTACAAGGCGGTCAACAGCAAGGATGACCTGCCTTACTGCCTGAGGAGGATACACGGTAAGAAACGTGGTGCAGAGAAATTGTCTTTCAAAGAAGCAGAACACGGATGTCACACAACCAAAATAGTCACTGTGAGAAATGGTGGAATGGTAACTTTATTTACCCAGTGGAAAAGCAACCAACCAGATGAGATAATAACTTGCTTCCACAATGTTCAAAAATGTTATTTTTTTAAAGGTAGTTTTAGTGATTCTAGTAGCGTAATCTTCCTTAAATTACCATTTTCCAACCAAAGTGATGCATAATTTCTGCAGCAAAAAATAATAAAATTAATAAATAAAAATAAATAGTAAATTGCTAAACTTGCACAGGTCATCTTTCAATGCTGCACAGAATCTGTGGCTGAATATTGCTACACTCAACAAACCACTAAAATCCTAAACACTCACTGAATGGATGTGATGATGGCTCATCTGATTTACGATTCTCAAGTCAAGACTGTCATGATTTGAAATATATCTTCATTCTTTTGATCAGCTACATCAGTGGAGTGTGAGACGATAAGCTTTAAAACAGGAATAACAGTGGTACGAGGTAGTGTAGTGTTTGTCAGTCACGTTAACTACACGCTGCTGGGTCGACGGTGTCGTATACGGCATTCTGAATATATAAATACATAAATATCTCCAGGACGCTGCAGCCAGAGACCAGAGAACATACCGTTACCGTTGGGCCGTTCAATCAGCGCTCCAGTGCGATCGTGTCCCTTTCAAAAGCTTTGTAATCCAGCCTTGAACTGCAGTGTCTTTTTGGAGATTTTGTAAAATAAATCCTTAATGATAAATCCAACACTGAATGTCTGCTGTGATTATTTATCGATTTTTCCGTGTTGAAAACAGCTATTGTTGTTGTTAGCCATTGTTATTAGCAATCCCATGATGCCTCGGGTTGAGTCTGTCGACCAACCAGAGACAGTTTCTGACTGGAGTTACACGGTCCCAAATAGGCTACCTGTGGGCTATAGGTAGCATATTTGGGACAATGTAACTCTCAATCAGATGGGCTGTTCCAAAATGAAGTGGGCCGCGGTCGGCAAGTCGAATTTGTTTTCCCTCACAGTTTTTCTTTGTGGGCCGTCACGCCGCTTTCACGCTGCCGCCGGTAGACGTTCCTTCCATGCACTACTGGCTACTTAACTAACGTTCCCGCCTATTCGTTTTGAAAGAGCAACGGCCAATGGAGAAACACTCGACTGACCAATCATGTAACTTCATCAGTCACTCACTCACTCAGCGACAGACGTTTGCGTTTGTAGGGCTGGCCCTCTGCGGTCCAGCCAAAAATAGCTGGAGCAACTAAAACTTAATTGGAAATAAGTAAAGTTATTTGTAGAATTGGATTCATCATAATAGTCAGGAAGACATCACCATAGGATTTCCTCTTTAAGAGGAAATAATACATTGCTGTTGTGCAGAAAACACAAACAAACTTGAGCTCTTATTTGTTATTTTTGATGAGCTGTGCAGAGCATGTGTGTTGATTCCTCACTTCCATTAGAATAAACATGAAATGCATGTGATGTGGAGCTGCTGGTATCATATTTTGGTGGGACTGGATGTTGTGAGAGTGAAGGATATCTTGATTAATTTCTAATTGCCTTTTTGTCTGTTGTGAATCTTTTTAAAATGTGTCCAGGTTTCCGCCTTGTTAACACCAAGTGCATGATGCTGGTGGACATGTGGAAGAAGATTCAGCACTCAAACTCTGTAACACTGAGGGAGGTCTTCACCACAAAGGCCTTTGGAGACCACTGTGAGTGTGTATTGTGTATAAGCAATTAGTATGTACAGGACTTGTGTGTGAATTTAATTCCACGTTTGTGTCTTCTGGATATGGTTAATTTGTCTTTTTTACATGACCCAGACCTAAAGTTGACCTGCTCCATAATTTTATTGTTTGTTCAACCAAAGACACTAAGATATAAGGGGGAGTGGTATACTTGTTGCTGCAGTATTGCACTCAAGATGTATTTATGGTGCATATTTGTCACCAAAGTTTTGCTTTCTTAGCTCTCAAAAGTTATCAGGAGCGATGAAGTACCCAGTTGGCTGATAGAAACTAGGGTATTGTACTTAATTCTCCCATTTGATTGTCTCATGATGGCAAAGACAAACACTTTAGGGAGTACAATGCAGGACAAAGTGGCAATAATTGGGTGAATATATAGTATAGTATATGGTAGTAGTAGTATGTAGTATAGTTGTTAGACTGTTGCTCATTGTTCAGTTGTCTGAGCTCTAACTTTCCATCTTTTTTCCCTTAGCGTTGGTGTTCTCCTATGACTTCCATGCGGGTGCAGAAACCATGTTCAGCAGACACTTCAATGACCCAGCAGCAGACTCGTACTTTACCAAGAGGAAGTGGGGTGAGTTCGTCTCCATGCTGAAATAGACCTAGCATCGCCTCCCCTCTTCATCCCCCCCAACCCCCGACTTCACACATTTTGTTTACTCGTTTGCTAATGAGGTCATCAGCTCTGGTCTATTTGGGTGTAAGTTTTTCATATTTGCATTTCATGTGGTTGTACTCACATTTCATGGTTTAGATTGTGTGCATGTATAAAATCACTCGACTGACTTAGAATGAAGTTTGTAATGGAGTTGTTAATGATGGAGTTTGTAAAGTCTGTCCTAGTTTGACAGTTAGCATGCGTGTGTCTGTGCAAGAGAGACATGGGGACGTTTAGGAAACTGTGGCTGAAACTGATCCTAGGGCAGGTGCTGTATGGCTTACCTACAGGAATGAAAACAGAGGAAGCAAAACCATTCAGACCCTGGGCTTTGTTTATCCTGTAGCAAACACTGATAATAAACTATAATGTATGAACTGAATATGTAAGGGCCTGTAGAGAAACAAACATTTTGGCCAACTCTCTTGTTCTCATGTATGAAACTGTGGCTTGTGTTGAGCAGCACACACCCTAACACTCTGTCACCTGAGTGACATTACCCAACTGTATGTTTGTCCTACTTGTAATTTCTGCAACTCTTACCACAAGGTTTGAAACTGATAGTAAGGGAACTTTATGGTGGAAATTTCTCGCTATCACTATCTGACATTATGGCAACCATATGATAACTTGATTTCATTGAGCAAATAATCATCAGATTAATCAATAAGGAAAATGAGGTTAGATTGGCCGACTGAAAAAGTGTGATGTGTTACTGACATCACAACTGTGAGAGACCGTTTTCCCTGAAGAGAAGATTGCCAAGGAAGTTGATGACAGTTTGAGGTTAAATAATGTCTAACCCTTCAGGCTGTGTTTGTGTGATAAAGCATGTCTTCGCGTGCAGGGCAACATGAACCTCCCCCGCCACGGCAGCACGCAGGTCTGCTCCCTGAGTCTCTGATCTGGGCCTACATTGTCCAGCTCAGCTCGGCCCTGCGCACCATCCACACGGCCGGCCTGGCCTGCCGTGTCATGGACCCCAGCAAGATTCTTATTACTGGCAAGACCAGGTATACACATCTTGATACCTCAGCAGACACGTCATCATTCAGCATGAGTCGATGAATGTTGGTGATAAGAGCCTGTTGCACATAACCATAAATGGCGGTGTACGGAACAGCATGCATTTCAATTTCCAGCTCAGAAAGTGTAGATATGAGTGTTAACTGTAAATGCATTAAAAGCGGAAGAGTATTTTCAGTCGAGGCTTCCTTTTTTTCACAACCATGTGGTTGTGCACACTCACTGCAGACATGCACACGAACTGTTGATGATAATGGTCTCTTATCTCTGCAGGTTACGGGTGAACTGTGTTGGGGTGTTTGATGTCTTAACTTTTGACAACAGTCAGACCAATCATCTTGCCCTAATGCCACAGTACCAGGTATTTCCTTGACGTAGTTAGTGGTCACTTACACATGAATATACAATTACAGAAGAATTACACTGCATGTTCTGTATCTCATTGACTTAACAACTTCAGCCTTTGTGGTTAAAGCTCTTTCCAAAAAGGGACTGTACATGATTGATATGTGTGCTTCTGTGATGTGTGTGTGTTTTGTTGTGTAGCAAGCGGACCTAGTGTCGCTGGGCAAGGTGGTGCTGGCCTTGGCATGTAACTCCCTGGCTGGCATTCAAAGGGAGAACCTGCAGAAGGCTATGGAGCTGGTGTCCATCAACTACTCTTCAGACCTCAAGAACCTCATTCTGTAAGAAGGGGGGGCGGGGGTGCAGCATGTGTTGTTAATTTCACACAACACCTGTAAAAAATTGCGTAGTATCAAGTTTTGTCCTGATTAAAGTTGGACGTGACACAAAAAGCAGATAGACTAAAAAGTTTGCACCTAATACCTGGCTCAGGTCAGCTCAGGTTTTGGACAATGACCTTGTATCTGTAGCTGACAGGAAAGTTCTGTTACCATCCCCACACCTGCATGCGAGTACGTCAGTTCATCTCAAGCAACCTTCATTTTCCTCCGGCCACAAGACGCAATCCCATATTAGTATGGCAGTCTTAAGTGATCCCTTTTACCTCTCAAATGTCAGCCCATGATATGCTGTCTGTGTGGAAATGAAGGGTTTCAAACCAAGTTTTGATAAACATCTGTAGTAAGATACAGATTTCAAATGAAATGAGTAATAATATACAAATAACTCAGCAGTATAACACTGTAGGTTAGGATTATAATCAAAGACATAGCAGTCAGATATATCATAAATCTGATCAATGTCTGTTTCCCAGAACTCAGATTGTTCTTGTCATCCACCCACCACTTATGTAGTTCAACACAGGCTGTGTGAAGTGCAAAGTCAAAGACAAATGAACTTGCTGCACTTTAAGTCCCGTTGCCTTTGACGTCACACTTCTCAATACTGTAGAGGAGTTGAGAATTGACCTTTGTGTCTTGACAAGACTGATGCTTTTACACTTACACTTCTGAACACAGTGTGCTTATATAACCTCCGAAGGCAGATTGATCAAACTTCTTCAGTATGTGTTGGCTGAGTTTTTACGCCTGATTTTCTCTGCAGGTTACATGTGAAGTAACATCTGCTCTTTTAAATGAAGGAGGCATACCTGCTACGTTAAGGATTTCAACTTAAACTGCTGTCAACATATATGTTTGAAAGGATTTTAGGTGTTAGACTTGTCTATAGTCTGTCTATTAAAACAAAAATATAACTGCTCAACCTGTCAAGATAGTATAGCAATGTTTACATTATCGCCCTTTGCGCATGTGTAGAGCAGAAAGTAAATCCCCATCAAAAGGCTGCTTTAAGACTTGAGTGTTGGCATCAAAATAAATGTTGTCACATTCACTCGTGGAAGAGAGGGTCAGTGATGTTGCTCGTCTGTATTCAGCCTTTCCAACTCAAATGAAAGGCAAACTCATGTTTCTGTGTATGTGCAGGTATCTGCTGACTGAACAGTCTCGTCTGCGCAGCGTCAATGACATTATGCCGATGATTGGAGCTCGATTCTACACGCAACTGGATGCATCGCAGATGAGGAATGATGTCATTGAGGAGGACCTGGCCAAGGTATGTGAAGGGCGCTACATTTTTGTCCAGGAATATTTAAAAAGAGAGAGTTTGTGTGTCTTGCAAGGCACAGAACAGAAAGCATGCACGAGTTTACACGATTCAGTCACGTTCTTTTCAGGCTGATATTCTTGGGTTGGGGCCGCAAACGGGGCACTGGGTTGATGAGCTAAGAGGAAAGTGGTGTGCACACCGGATGTTGTACGGTGTATTGTAGGCTTTGCAGTCTCGTCTTGAATTCATTTCCCCATGCTTAGAGTGTGAATGTGTGAAATACCCAACCCTCACCTCATCCTTTTTCTCGTTCATACACTAACTTCCCCTTTACTCCCCGACACTTTATACATCCACCAAACAAAGTAGCTTGTGTTGGTGTTTTTACCTCTAACTGCAAATGATGCTTTCTGTTTCTGCCTTTTATTAGATGCCCAACAGGTCTCACAAGATGTCAGCAACATAAGTTTATGAGATTAAAGCAAGGAAATACCACTCTGTAGTAACAGAAATAGGGTAGAAAAATAGAGTAGCTTTTCTGGCCAAACGTGCCTGTGATGTGCTGATATCTGTGTGGGTGGGGAGAGTGTAAGCGTCTCCTGTTTATTGGGCCAGCTCTGCATTATGTGTTAGTTAAACGTGTATCTGCACACAGGGAAAAGTAGCGGTGTTGTTTATTTGACTGGTGAGCCTTTGCATGAAGACGAAGAAGAACACAATGTGTTTGTTTCGTCCCTTATTGGTCATGGTGGCTGCGTCATTGCAGCACCACTGTTGTGTTAAACAGCTGCAGTTGGCATCGTTTCAGTCTTTAAGGTTATATTACTAATTACCAAGAAGAGTTTGACTTTTTATTTTTTGGAAACAAATAGATGTATTGCATATGAGACAACCGTATCATTTTTTTTTTTTTAATTCAAGCTTGGGGACGATTCACGATTTCAGGATTAAAACATTGTCATTTTTAATGTGCAGGACATTTCAGCAAGAATAGTAAAAGACCTGCACCACCTGCAGGGCCATCATTGATTATCCCAAAAAATGCAGATTATCCCATACAGCTATGGACTGTTGGTGCTAGATACGAAGAGCACAGACATCCAATTTGATCATCAGCTTCAAAGTCTGTACAATTAATGTGTAATTAATCTGTTCCTGCTGTCTTTGTTTCTTGACACCAGTCTGTTCAGTGAACTCCTGTGTCTTCACCTCTCGCAACAAGAGAGCAGATCAGTGAGCAGAGCCTGTTTTCAGTCTCGTAGATGCGATCGTTAGATTCACTACGAGATAGCCAGAGCCAGCTAGCCACCTGGAGTCCGGAGAAACCTGGAGCAACTACAGCTAATGCAGCCATCATCTACGTTACTTTTTAACTGAAAATAACCTTTTCGTGCAAGATGTAGACATTTTATACAACCTACAAAACCAAAAATTTGTATATATCGCGCAGTCCTTCTCTGAAATGTAAAAAGACTAAATAAATGTAGATGCAAGTAATAACAAGGCAGGTGATTTACTGTTGAATAAAAGTGCCCTGTGCATTTAGTCTCCTCTAACTCTTAAAAGAATTTTAACAGTTTTGCCATGCAACAAAATTAAAAAAAAAGTATTGGAGCCAATGTGAAAGTGACTTAAGACGCAGTTGTAATGGTCTCTACATGCTGGCTCCAAAAAGACACCATCTGTAATGAAAAGTAAGATCTTAAATTGTCGTTAGAAATCCAGTGTGAGTAAACTTTTTTTCTCCCCTCAAGAAGTTGGTCTGGTCTGGTTGGACGCAAACCTGATGGGTTGACTGGTTTTCAATACTTTTCGCTTTGTCCAACAGCGCAGAAAACGTTTGACAGGGTGAGGCAGGCAGAGAGGAGGAAGAGAAAGGAGAGGCAGGAGTAAATTGCAGTAAATCTGCAGAGGTGAAAGGTGAGCTACAGCTTCACAGCAATCTGATGTGGAGTCAAAAACATCAAGTTTTCATCGTATCTGTAGGTGCCCAGATTTTACAATATTACTGCAGCCAGTCACCTAAACTTTCAAATAAATTCTATGACGCTTCTTTCAATATTAGTATACAGCTGTTTTGGATGTTCAGGAGCTTCTGCGATTCATCAGTGATGTTTGAGCTGACCACTGTTGAAAATGCAGCTTCCTCTGGTTGACTTTCAGTAAGGAGGAAGTGTGTTCCTGGAACCTGCGAGAAAACTAGTGTCCATGTATGGACAGGAAGTCAAGGTTTCAGTTTCTGACAGTGTTCCCTGCAGGGATGAGTAGTTATTCTAAAGGGGTCCATTGTTTTTACAGAGGAATTATCACATACGCCTCTGCCTTTAATATTAGAAATGTTCTTCATTCATATATTCATTTCTTTCATTGTATATTCATGCATTCATTTGCTTGTTCGCATATTTTTTTTAATTTATCCCTCAACCTGCAGTGTCAGCATACCCCATAGCTTTGTCTAAAGCCCTACAGCAGTGTTCATTGCTTAGTGTAAATGTGTTTTGTTTGCTGCCTCCCCCTGCAGAATATTTCCCTCACTTGGTGCCAAATTCAAAGTTTGTTCAACTTCGTGTCATTTTCAGTCTGTTAAGAAACTTCAATTCCTTTTAACTTTAAAGTCTGATTTTGTAAGTTTAAAGTCTGTGAATCATCCTCACTAAATTCTACCAGTATCCCGTCTGTGCAACTGCTCAAAAAACCTGCTTTAGGGATGTTGACTGTGCATTTTTCTGAAAATGTTTGGAACTGCTGGAGTGCCCTGGTAGGCGACTGGTTACAGCATCATAACTGCAACGTCCCTTAACGTTGATTCTGGCTGGGGACCTGTTGCATGCATGTCGTACTCTTCTCTCTCCCCTTGTTTCCTGCCTGCCTCTTCACTACTGACTGTCCAATGAAGGAAAAAAATGTAAAAAAATAAAAATGTTAGGGACCAGTGAATATAAATCATTCTTTGTTTGCAGGAGGTGCAAAATGGCCGTCTCTTCCGCCTGTTGGCCAAACTGGGCACCATCAACGAGCGGCCAGAGTAAGTAGCACTTCTATAGAGATCCAGCAGTACGTGTGAGTTGTGGTTATGTTACCACTCTGTGACGTTGTTTTGTGTGAATCAGGTTTCAGAAGGACCCGACGTGGTCGGAGACGGGCGACCGCTACCTGTTGAAGCTTTTCCGGGATCACCTGTTTCACCAGGTGACAGAAGCTGGGACGCCTTGGATCGACCTCAGCCACATCGTCTCCTGCCTCAACAAAGTCAGTGAGCTTTCTCCTTTTCTTCTCTTTTTAAAAAAAATTATATTGATGATATGGGAACATGCAGACATTTGATAAGTTGTGCATTATAAGGACTATATGATGTGTATGAATTAGTCAAACATGGAAAGTGGCCTAATTTTAGAACATCCGTTCATGCTTCCTATGCACTGACTAAAAAAATATGCGTGCGTTTGCCAACCGATAGCAGAAGAGAGAGCGTAAAAGTAGGTCTGTTATTGGCCTACTTCCATCAGTGACACTTGGTATTTGGTTAGCAGCTGGTCATGGGCAGGAGCAGCAGAAATGATAATCTCTCCGAAAATGTTCTAACAAACTAGTTCAAAAGTGCTACTTTGCTTTCCAGGGCTAACAAAAATACAGTTTAGAACTGCGTGTTAAACAGCTGCATTTTGCCAATAGTCAACACTAACTGAAAGCTCTGAATGGTAGTGAATTATGAATTGTACAAACAAGCCATATCTCAAATTCCAAATCCAACCACCATCCCCAAAAAAATAAGCATATTAACCACCAACTGACCCTTCTTGTGTTTTTATTCTCTCACTTCTGTTGTTCCTCTTTTCACAATCTGTCTGAAAGCTGTGACCTTTTTTGTGCCTCACAAGCCTTTGTCTAGTCGGTTTCATTAATATTCACAAAACTCAACACGCACTAATGAAAGTGCATATGTTTATCTTAGATATAGAAGGTCATCTGTACATCAGCAGGAAATCTGACACACCACCTACTTACTTCCCTAAAATTAGGTCTTCAACTAGCAGTTATTTTCATCATCGAGTAATCTGCCTCTGTTATTTTTTATGCCTTCACACAACTGTCTAATAGGATGAAATGTTGAAGTGATGACATTTTTTAGGTCAACTTCACTGTGACATCATAACGTTCTTGAAAAACACTTTTTTGGCCATTATTTATTAATTTGGACCCCAAGGTACTTGTATGAGTCCACCCTCTTCACTTCCTCTCCCTGTATGACAACCAGGACAGGGGGGCCTCCTGTTCCTCTGGTAGTCCACCACAGGCTCATTGGTTTTGCTGATATTGAGCTTCAGGTGACGAAGCTCTCTATCAGTCCTCTGTACTCCTCTGAAAAAATAGCCTCTAAGTGAAGACAGCTTGTTTCTCACAGAAATTATTCACTGGAATCACACATGTCAATATAGTGATAACTTCCATTTTGCCAAAAAATATACTTAATACCTTTTTATTAAATTCCTTCAAAGTCTTCACTACATATATCATATGAGTCTGGACAGACATGCACGTAAACTGCAACTTGACTGGTTGGCGGAGGCATACAACCGCGGGGTGGTAATTCTAGTTCGATTAATCGTTTGGTCTAAAAATGTCAGAAAACAGTGAATCGCAATTTCCTAAAGCCAAACGTGATGTTGTCCAAAACCCAAAGACGATGAGTTTACTATCACATAAGATCAGGAAATCCTCACACGTGAGAAGCTGTAACTAGAGAATGTTTGGCAATTTTTTTGCCTGAAAAATGACTTTGATTTTCTGACTATTGACAAATAAAGTTAATCAACTAATGGTTGCAGCTCTACTTAAAGATATTTATGGGGTGTCCTGGTAGCTCACCTGGTACAGCACGCCCCCCATGTAAGACTGAGTCCTTACCGCAGCAAAAAAAAAGAAGATATTTATTCCAAGAACTTTTCTTTGAAAATCAAGCAGCCATATGTTCAAATCGCGGATTTTTTTCTTGCAAAATATTTGTGTTGTTGACTGTATCTTCCTGTTAACACAGCTGGACGCGGGCGTTCCTGAGAAGATCAGCCTGGTGTCTCGGGATGAGAAAAGCGTCCTGGTTGTGACCTACTCGGACCTGAAGCGCTGCTTCGACAGTACCTTCCAGGAGCTGCAGGCTGCAGCCTCCGGCTCTCTGTAGCGCCCTCTTCGGGCCCTGGGTGGGACTGCCCGGACCTGGAGCACACTATTGCACTACAGGGGAGGACCAGGCTCATGGAGATGACGTCAGCATGGCGAAGGCAGCGGGGCAG
>NTHP01000091.1:1248504-1274976 GCA_003416845.1 Oplegnathus fasciatus | reverse complement strand
GCTTCGTGAACCTCAGTCACATACACTGACCCTGTGACACCAGGAAGGCTTTTTCTAAAGTGTATTTTTTTTAGTTTTCCTAAACCCCGCAGCTGAAAATCGTAAAACAAAAGGAAAAAAAAAAAGAAAAAGGACAAATACGGAAGCTGTGACGAACGAGTATAATGACATTTTTTTAGATTTGGGGAACAAAACGATAAACAAACCATGAGGTTTTGAACTTTTTTCCTGCTTTTATTGTTTATTTCTACAGTTGGGGTTTATTTTTCAGAGGAGGATGCACTAAGATTTTAATTTTTTTGTTAAATTTTTGTTATTTTTATGAAATATGTGTGAGTGGCCTACAGGGTGTACAGAGAGAGCTAAAGTCACACACATGGACATAAATAACAGAGAATGAAAACAAACAACAAAAAAAGAAATCCAGCTTTCTATCGACTGCGTCTCTCTTCCGGCTGGAGACCACACCCCTTCATTGTGACGCACTAGGAGACGGGACACACCACTCGAGGCTTTCATTGGGGCGGGATGGCACCAGTTTCATGAAATGGGCCAGCCCACCTTTGCCTTGGTTGTTGGTTCCCCCTCAGAAAGGACAAACCACTTGGGTGGGTGGGAAGGGTTCTTAAAACTGGAAAAAAAATCGATGCATTTCTGACATTTTAGTTCAGGAGATTGTGGAACATCAGGCTCATATGCGTGGGTGGGTGGGCTAGCATGGACTGGGATTTGGGGGTTAAAACGTGGTTTTTGTTGGCACTGAGGAAGGGGTGTCTTCTCCTGATGCTGTCTACCAAGTGTTTGTTACGTATGCAGCGACCACCTTTTGGTTAACGGACACTATCGTGACACGAACTGCTCAAGGATGGGTCATTTTGGTTTTTGGCTGTCCAGCACTTGGGTGTAGCCCATGGGTGGGGCTTCTGTTGAGGTGGAGCCACAGCTGCCTCTTTGTGGAATGTCCTTATTTTGTCTCCCACCCCTAGCGCCCCCTTTCTCTGTCTCTCTCTTACTCTCCCCTCTTCTTCCTGCTTTTATCCCAAACTTCACTTCCCCTCAGGGGGTCTTGGCCCTCTCGACATTTGAGAAAAAGTGACGCTTTTTGTGATTTTTCTAGCTGGTTTTTCTCTTCGCTCAGATATTGTGCAGGAATGCATGATGGGAAATGGGAGGGAAATTCATTTTTGCCTCAATTCAACTCTTTATTATTCTGTGGACCAATTCCAGCAGGGGTTTAGGGAAAGGGGAAGGGATTGAGGGCGAAGGAGAGAATAGGATCAGGGCACCAATAGTTTTTTTTTGTTTTATTTGACTTTTAAAGATCATGATATACAAACGTGCTGGAGACAACGCAGCGGTGCTGGCTGTTGCACTCACTCGGATGGCTTGGATTTCTCTCAGGATGACAAACAGCTGGAGGGGCCCAGTGATTGAATGTGTTTGGCTGTCATTGGCCGCCCCCTGTCCAGTCAGATAGATGAGCTACAGTGGAGTGGGTGGGATGTCTTCAGATTGAGGTTTTAGGAAGTTAATGGCATTGTGGAGATCATGCTGTGAGGGATTTCACGTTGCCCTTAAGCACAGTTCATATTCCGGTGATGATTTGAATCTCTTGTCAAAACTGTTCTTCAAACTGACTGAATGAAGTTGGTGCAACGCAGATAAAGACATCAGTCCAAGCTGTTCTTTCTTCTGCCTTTCATCTTGTTCTCAGTAGCTTTTGGCGAATGTGTACAAACATAAGACTGAAGAAGAACGGGGTCACGTGTATGAACCACGCGGTCAGATAAGAGACAAATCAAGGTCAAAGGCACGAACAAGAACAGGCTGTATTCGATGGTCTGTACTTGGGGGCAACAAACCTGCAGGGAGCTGGCTGTATTAGATCATGTACTACTTCCTCTGTTTTAGTGAAACGAACAGACAAAAACATATTTGGTGAATGTGGTGCTTTAGAAAACCCTCAAAACACAGAGACGCACACAGAGACACACACACATGCCCCCCCCCCAACTCGGCCTACACAACGTCAGTGCTCATATCACTATCTTCCACATCATAACACACACTCCAGTTAATATTAGTGATGACCATCTTCTCCTCCCCCACATCAACACACCTACAATCACCATCTTAGTATGTTTTATGCCCCTCTTGTGTTCATTGTCTCAAATTTTGCAATATTTGTGTGTACAGCAGTATTTTAATAAAGAATACCAAAACTGATACATGCAGGATCTTGTCTTTTTTTTGCAATTGGGTACATTACAGCTTTTAATCTATGAATGACACATTTTAAAACATGTTTCTGGAAACAGAAAAACAACACTAATGTCAACACATGGGTTGGATTTTCCTAAATGAATTATAATTACATTCTTCAATAATTAATCATCTTTAAAACTGAAAATAAAAGCAAATAGAGTGCACTTCACCGAGGCTGCACAGACATCGAAGTTTGTTTCTGTAATACTGGAAAATATTTAGACGTAGTCCTTGCTGGCTGTATCTATCGTGAGGCTTCAACTGTCTATTTTTGTCTGTTGGTCACTGACCGTATTTAAAATGGGTTAACGTGCAAACTGCATCTGGATATCAAACGTAAATGCAGTGATCGAGTGATCAGATTTCACTCTTGAGACACAGCTTGCAAGTTAATACCAGGTGTGCGTAGATGTTTAAAAAGTGGGTTAGATATGTTTTGTATGGCTGCGAGTAATGATTGTTTTATCTGCCCTGATTAATCGCTTGGTCTGTATTTGAAACAGTGATGTCTTCAAATGTCTTGTTTTTTGTCTGTCCAACAGACCCCATGATAATCAATTTACTGTCATTTTAAAAGACAAAGAAAAGCAGCAAATCTTCAAAACTGAGAAGCTGGAACAAGGGAATGTTTGGTATTTTTGCTTGAAAAACAACTTAATTGATTTTCAAAATTAATTTTCTGCTCTGACGGATTTGTGGAAAACGGAATAGATGGAGGGGACAAACACTACACTTACTTGAATTGAGCTCTATGCATTCAATATTTTTTGTAAATAAAAATACATTGCAAAAAACAGCATGAGGAAAAGTATATATTATAAGTTTTTGTCAATTTGACTTGATTCTATATTAAAGGATACTTAAATATACACTCAGGTGCCAGTTTATTCGGTATATCTAGCTCAAACCAATGCAGTCTAATACAACAGCCCTGCTATTAATCCTGTGTTCATGAAGATGGTGATTTTGCTGGCTGTATTTATTACATTATACTGAAAGGTGTTTCAAATATTTTGTCCACCCCCATTGATACTACTGGGGTAGACAAATCAGCGCCTTTCTAAAACAGTTTCAATAAAACCTTCATGAATGTACATTTTATTGCAGTGCTGTTGCATTAGACTGTTAATAAACTGACAACTGAGTGTATATTTAAAGGTAGAACGAGTAGGATTTTCCTAAAAAAAACCAATGTATTGACTCAAACAAAAATAATCACTCTCAATCATCACTTATGACCCACTAGAAGTGTGGGGCGGTATCTGCATCTGCAGAGACCCTTGCCCTCTGCCTGTATTTTCTTATTTTGCTGTGTTCGGGATGTTTCTGGGCGTCAACCTTTGGGCAGTGGTGTGTAGGGGCGGGACTCTATAAAAACATAGCGACCAGTTGCCAGTGCGCCGGGGAGGAGGGGCCAACTTCGAATGTTGTGTTTACAAACAGCAACTGACAAATCCTACTCGTTATACCTTTAAGTCACAAAAGGTCAGGATACAGACATCAAATTTAAGGCATAGAAATGATTAACAAGTGGCTCATCCATTAAAATAAATACAGACAGATACATCCTGTCAAACACAAACTATAATTCAGTGGATAATAACTTTTTTTCCAGCATATAGTAGCTGTGTAGAGGAAACAATTATTTCATACAGCAATGTTCCTCTTCACAAAGCTCAGCGCATGAGGTACCAATACAATAAGCACTAATAGTTGTAGGTCAGTAAATACATTCTGCATAACTGCACGTGATAAGTACTGTCAGGTAATACTTAGCTGCTCTTGGAAGGGGTGATGTGTGCTAATGCAAGAACACTTGGTAGTACTGAAGAGGCTTTGTTGCATGTGGTTTTGGTAAATGAAGAAAAGCAAATAGGTGTTTTAGGAGAAATTATTGACAAGTTTGATTGAAGGATGAAAAGGAGAAACCTCTGTGAGAGGACGAGGAGAATAAATGCAGATATTATAATGAGGTAGAGGATGCAAACAGCAAAAGCAGAATAAGTTCTGATTGACTAAAAATGACGAGCAGGAAAATATATGTTTATACCCTGTGTTAAGTTGTCAAAGAGTTAGACAAGAGCAGATGCTAGAGGGAGGGGTACAGAAAAGCAGAGTTGTAGTCCGGAGGAGGGGAGCCGCCCTCGTCAGACTCCCAATCACACGGCAAGATGGACGGCTCGTCGTCTCGGAGACCTGTGATGTCATTGCATAGGAAAGGCACCTGGTTGTCCCGACACTTAGTGAAGGCAAAGAACCTAAACACACAAAAAAATGCAAATTAAGAGTTATTATCTTGTTTATTATACATTAAGCAATCTTGAATTTATTTATATTATGTCCCTGTCATGCAGTTAAAACATCCACTCATCTTTTTACAAAATGTCTGTGTGACAAATATTTTCCTCAACAACACAGGCTTGATTTAAAAAAGTAGTGTTCTACCTCAGAATCAACATGTCTGCTGTCTTTTGAGACGTATCACAAGCAGGCAGTGATTGTAATCTCTGTATAATCACTGCGTGTTCTGCTGCACACAGAGATGATTTACAGATAGATGTCTGGGCTGGTAGGAGGCAAGTCAACAGTTTAGAGGTCAGAGATTAGATGTCATCACCACCTGCTGAGTTTCCTGTTCTTGGTGCCGTTATTCCATGTCAGACGCTTCAGCTCCTCAGATGGCAGGACCATGCCGCTGTCACTCTGCTCATCCTAAAGCAGAGAGGATGCAAACACACAGCTTATCAGAGAGTTCATGGGTTTTTCAGAAAATTTGGCATTTGTTTGTGGTTTTCTTTCTTTTTTTAATCTGTTTTCTCTTATATTTTTCACTTTGGACACTTTGTCTCATCCCCTGTGTGTGTGTGTGTGTGTGTGTGTGTTTTCGTGTGCATGCAAGCAGAAGTGAAGGTGTTTTCTCACGTCAGGGCTGTCTGCCTCCTTGCAGGGCAGTTCCTCAAAAGTCTGAAGAGTGGCCATACCCCTCATGTAACTGGAGAGATTGGATTCAGATTCAAAAGTTGGAAATTTCTCTTTCTCAACCTGTTTCCTGTTGTTTCTGCATTTAGTTTCAGTTACCTCACATGGCTCTCTCCCATCACTTTCACATCTGCACCTGTCATTTTCCTCCCTATTTTGTTTTTATTATAGTACTTACAGCACTTCTCTATCATACTTTATTACTCATATACAAATACATGACATCTTAAATCAAGGTGCGCTGGCTCAGACCTACATGCTGTATATTATCATGTTTTCATTTTCTCTCTCGTGTTTCCTCACCTCAGGTTTGTGACTGCAAGCGGGTTTTCTTTGAAGGTCTCACTGCGACCATTGTCTCCGGTCATGAAAGACCCCAGAGGAATATAATCCTTCCCATCCTGTTCAAGAGGAGGAACAAATCGGGGTATTTGTGAGACATTTGTGCCTTCGTCTTTTTGTGTAGATTCTCCGTATGTTGAGAAACATTTTGTTGGACAAGAAAGAAATCATAAGCCTGAAGAAGTAAGATCTATTAAAAAGCCTGACCTGCTGAACCCTTTCTTGCAGCAGGTCTCCCAGGGTCTCCACCAGGTTAGTGAAGGTGGGTCGATCTGAGGGACTGGACTCCCAGCATGCCAGCATGGTGCTGTAACTGCACACACACAAACATGGTATAATGTTTAATTTTCATTAAAAACAGTAACAGTATCACCGCCATGTCATGTCATGTCATGACATAAAGATTTGAACCACACTCTTTTCCCTGAAGTGATGTTTCTGTGATTTGTATGTTACATATCTAAGCAGGTTTCTTTTGGTTTCAAGATAAAATTGAAGAAGTTGAATGTTAGGCGCCCTATTTACTACGTTCCTGCCTCCCTTGCTGATGTCAGTAGATAACAGTGTTCAAAACATATCCACCCACATGTCAGGTGTGCTGTACTCAGGCGCTCGCATCCTCGTTCCCCCCTTCAGCCTGTGGCAGAACTCCTCATCAATCTGAAGACCAGGGTACGGGGAGGCTCCTGTTGGACAAACACACACATGTCGATGCATCAATACGTGAACATGCACTAAAAAAATAACCGGAGAATCAACACCCTCCAAACACGGTCTTAAAAATGTAAAATCATAAGGTATCAGATCATCGTATTTGTTGCAGGTTTGTACTGGGTTGCGTTCCTGTTATTTTGTCCACCCCCCCTGCAGATGTTTGTGGTAAGCGGGCTCTTACCCAAAGAGAAGATCTCCCACAGCAGAATGCCGTAGGACCACACGTCACTCTGGGTGGTGAATACCTTGTCAAAGATGGACTCTGGAGACATCCACTTCAGAGGGAGGCGGGCCTGTCAGCCAATCAGATCGCAGGAGCAGGGTTACAAAAGACCACTCGTGAGGAAACATTTAAAGTGTGGCTGGCTGAAAAGTCGTTAGGCCACAGACCCTTTAGAGGAAAAATGTTACGTGATGTTCATTGCTTAATATTTACAAAACATAAGCAACAAGTTCATGTTGGGAGCAGCAGTTACAGGATGCATAATTATTCAAACTAGACTTGTTATGTGGTTTAATGTATCAGTTATGGCATTTTAATGCTTATTTGGTCGATTTTATTCTCACATTATGCATAGTTGTCCTGTTTCAATCACATGAATGACTACAAATTTTGTAATTTACAGAGGGATTTATTAAAACGTGTAAAACGTCCTTTTTGTCTGTAGTGAGTATCTTTTAAGAAAGTGGCTGCAAGAGTTATTTATTTTGTAAATGTACTCAGTTCAGCAGGTATAAAAATGCTCCTACATACATCCTATTTATAATTGTTTTTCATGATTAATCTGAATTATTTATGAGACTACTGAGTTTATGAATTCTAAAATACAAAATACTCTAAAAATTAAATACTAGATTGTCTCAAATTTGACATATCAAGTAAAAAAAATGCCACTTTTCCCTGTTGGTCTGATTACAGTGTTACCATCAGGGCTATTGATTGAATTTTGTTTTCAGTGGTGAACTTTATTTGGACTTCATCTGTCATCTGTTTGTAAAAAAAAAAGCAAATATAATACTTTTCCGACAGTGGACTTTGGAACCAGATTGCTCACGTGTACTCACATCTCCCTTGCGGACGTAGTCGGGGTCTTTGTAGATGTCTCTGGCCAGCCCGAAGTCACAGATCTTCACCACTTTATTGTCAGAAAGCAAAATGTTCCTGGCTGCCAGGTCTCGGTGAATACACTGATGTAGAAAAACAAATAACACAAATAACATGTATGAAACACACGTCTGTACCTGCATCCACACACACACACACACACACACACATCAAGTGTCAAACCTTGCGAGAAGCCAGAAACTCCATCCCTCGTGCCACCTGGAAGCTGAAGGAGATGAGATCCTCCAGGAATAATGGAGAGTTGGAGGCAGATTTGGGATCTAGAGGAAGAAAGAGAGGGGGCACGGGGATATAATCAAGCAGTTTGATTATGCACAAACATAGGAAAATGTTTACTAAGCTCCTGTCTTACCTAGATGATTCTCTTTCTCGTCTCTCTCATCAAACTCTGCTCCAATGTTGCTCTGGCTGTCAGACACGCTGCCGACACAACCTGGCCCTCCATCCTTTCCTCCGGCCGGCTGATATGGGGAGAAATCAGTTAATATTGTATGACAGAGAGTGAAAATTAGGACAGTTGAAGGTGAGGATGGGCTCAAATGTTGAAAAAAGGCTAACGTTTCTTCTGAGATTTGATGAGAAATTCATACACGGGTTTTGCTCCGTGAAAACGACCTTTGAGGCCACAGTTTTTAGTTATGTCTATACTTGTGAAGAAATTAAGGAAGTAGACGTCCTGCTTGAGAACAGATAACATCTTCGAACCTCAAACCGATTGCAGAAGTGAGTTTTTGAACTTATGATTTTGTAATTGCGTGCAGCACAAAAGGGTGATTTTGTTTTTTTCTCAACTGCAAGGAGAAGCTGAAGTGTGGGGCACAGAGGCGTGAGTGAACTATGTTTTTATGTTTTTTTAACCTGTTTTGTGTATGAAAGACAGCTATCGTGACACCATCTTTAAATTGTGTTTATAAATAACTGGGGAAGTTGCTTAGCTCACCGTATTTTGCACGAACACCTCTCTCTTGCTCTTGAGGAAGGTAGACAGATTTCCATAGCGACAGTACTCGACAATGACCATCAGCGGTCCTGCACGCACAGAAAACACACACACATATTATAGTTATGACAAGTGTGAGGGCACAAACACACATAAATACTCGGGCACTGACAAGCTCATGGCACACCTAAATATGCACAAAAAATAATTTGTGCATATATTGACATATTTAGAGCACACATGCTGGAGAACACACACACACACACACACCTCCTGGCTTGGTGCAGGCTCCCAGTAGGTTGACTACATTCAGGTGATGTCCAATGTGGTTGAGGATCTTCAGTTCAGTCATCAGAGCTTTGTGTTCGCTGGCTGTAGCTCCCTCTGGTGGACAAAAGGCAGAAAAGAAAAAAAATGTTTGGTCACGGAACTGTAATTTAATTTTCTGAGAACACCAGGGACCCGATCTTTTACCTTTGAGCATCTTAACAGCCACGGTCCTGCAGCTGGTGGCGTTGTCTATACCAAACGCAGACGCCTGCATCACCTTGCCAAAGGCTCCTCGGCCCAGAGGTTTCCCTGAGAGAGACAGGAAGAATGTGAGTGAGGCTGACGGGGGGAAAGGGAGGTGTGTTTTTGTGTCTAATTGAGTGATTTTATTAATTACTATTATCATCCATCCCGGACATGAGATGCTGATAAGAGAAGACTTTAGCCCCCATCAATGTTCCATCTAACTGAATCCCACCCTGATGATGGTGAGAGCTGATTAGTTCCAGTCAACACAGTTTACACACCCTGCTGGAGTTGATTAGCTCACTACAGACAACACAGACACAGAGTCTGATTAATGGAATGAGAGTCACTCCCAATAATAATCTGATAAGACCTATGAGAAAGTCCTTGTATCTGTTGTGTGATCTTAAATACCTTCCCCTTCTCCCATCGTTCGCACCACGTTCCCAAAATCCTTCCAGTTTCATATCACAGCTGAAATCTATCACGCTAAAAATATCCATTTCTGCATTTTTTTGGTTTTCATAAAATGAAGAATTGCACCTAATTTGAGTCGCTCCCGAGGGAACTCCCATTGGTTGGGGTCGTACTGCAGTCTCTCACACTGCTCCTCTATTGGCCCCTCTCCTGAGTCCACAATGATTGACAGGTACTGTGGTTTGGTGTTTGAGCTGTTGGGCTTTATTTTGTAAAACAGAAAAAGAAACAAAGTAAGGAAAACAAATTCTGTGCTCCAGAAAATAAGTAGAAGAGCACATTATATGCACATTATATACTCGTAGTATGCGAACACAAAAGAGTACATTTGTAGTTCCTGGTATTTTGTAGAAAGTTGTGAGCAGGGACTGTTTTCAAAATGCAGTCTGGTGCTGAAATCATGGTGCCAAACAGCATTGCATTTATGAGTTACATTTATTTAAATGAAACCTGGAGGACAGTCAATAATGAAATATGTATGGAATAAAACGGTTGAATTGCATTATCAATCAATCAATCAATCAATCACACTTTATTTGTTTAGCACTTTTCATACAAACAAAATGCAGCACAAAGTGCTTCACACAATAAAAGAATACCCACCCACCCACTCATCCCACCATCCATCCCATCCACACACAAGCAAGCAAAGACTGTGACTAATAAAATTAATAAAGCACACAATAATAACAGCACTCAATAATAACAGGAACTGGACACGAGGAGGACGTGGTTGGATAGATGCCTGTATGTGTCAGACCCTGCACTGCACTTGTTCTGCATGTTCAGCACTGCTTTGCAATTTATTCATTTCGGCTTTCAGCATTCTTGTGCATTTTCTGCAGGAAATGCATTTTATAGTTTAATGTAATATATAATCTAATGTAATGTAATTAAAGTCATGTGAACAAATTGAATGTAATGTAATGGCTTTAATGTGATGTACATTATTTAGATTTAATTCAATCTAAGGTAATTCACTTTGTTTAAATTTCAGTCAGTCAAATACAATTTAATTATTTTATTTAAATTAAATTCAGTCAAATATAATACAATTTCAAAATTGAATTCATTTTCATCTAATCAAATTAAAGTAATGTAATCTAATTTAATGTGATGTAATCTAAATAATGTGAATGCTGACTCAGCTTCGTATTCAGACTTGCAAGCTATCTGCACTTTCCATGCCTGCAGTGCTTGAACTTCAGCTTATTTCAGTGTTTTGATCTGTTCTTTCATTCACTGATCATTTTCTCTATTTGAACATACATGTAAATCAATGCATTTTGTCTTTTTCAATGCAATGCTGTTGAACCCCCTTCTTCTCAGGCAATACATTTCAGCTTCAAGGTTTTTCACCAGTGCATCCAAACAAATTTCTAGTTGTTTTTTTACAGTGTGCTGATGAGTATGTAACATCCCACCAGTCATAAAATCAGGAAGGTGGAATTATATAGTGAAAACTAAACTCTCAATTCAGTTAAAAGAAAGATTAGAATACTTATAAACATACACAAAAAAAACTGAATATGTACCGTATATTTCTTTCATCATACCACAAAACAACTTTTTCTTGTTTCTTCTCACCTGTTTCAGTTTGCGTATGAAGAGCGTGAGCAAAAGCCAGAAGAGCGTGGCCACCACACAAGTACAGGTTAGTGTGGGAATTTCCAGAAATGAGGCTTCGGAGGCACCTGCACAAACACACAAGCCACAAATACACAGTGCTTAATCAGCTTTAATTTTGCATGAGATTACATTTGCTTATCACACACAATTAGACCTGGAGTGAGCTGCATGGGACATTGAATACTGTTGCCTTTGAGAAGCTGAAAAAAATGTAAAAAAATTATTGTGTTTTTATAAATATTTTAAATTTTTTCAACCCTTCCAAATGGGAGCACTGTGTTTTCACCATCACACCATAACCCATGAACACTACCATCCATCCTCCCCTCTAAATCCCAAGTTTATTCCTGTTTTCTTTCTTTAATATGAAGTAGAAATGCCCAGCCCACTGCAGTGCGAAGCCTCGCTGAGATGCAGGCCGGGCCCTTCTGGAGGAAATAAAAACGGGAGACAGTTTCCTTCCTGACTGATCAGAACACAACAACACACACACACACAGCCACTCCTCTCTGCAGACCCGGACAGGGAAGCGCGTCCACCACTTCTGCCACAGAAACGTGCTCAAACTGGGGGATAGCAGAACCACACGGGGCCTGCCTCCTCTGCCACCACCGGATGTATGAGTGGGTGTGTGTGAATGAGGTAAACTGAACAAAAGGCTAAGTGTGTCCCAAAGTGGGATTATGTTAAGACATTCTTTGATCAATGTTTACTCAGAAATTGATAAACAGACGCATCATCGTCCATTAATAGAATTGACACACCACACCTCTGTGTATAAATACTACATCCATAAAAACAATGTGATATACTGTACTACATGTCTGTACATCCAGACGATACATCTATTTACAGAACTGGGAACAATGGACATACAGACATACCCATATATGGAAGAGTTCTATCTTTAAGAAGAAGTAAATACAGCCAATCAAAGGCAGAGATGCTTGAAAAATACTACTGGTTGACAGATACTTACCGTTGACCCATATATAGGCAGAGCTCTCTGCAGATCCCCTCTCATTGGTGGCCTGGCATGTATACAGACCCTGGTCCTCCACCGTGATTCGATCGATATGGAGGGTCCCATCTTCTGACGATATCACAATACCTGAAGATGGCCGCACAAACTCTTAGACACCAGAATACAGCTACAGTTTGTATGTTTATGGGTTGTTTTTTTTTACCTGATCCCTGAGACAGAGCATGTTCATCCTTGTACCATGTGATGGTCGGGGGTGGAACGCCTTCAGAGGGACAGCTAAGGATCACTGAGCTGCTAACATTGACAGTGCAATCTGTCAAATTATTAAGTAGCACCGGTGGCTCCAAAACTGAAAGGAGAAACACATACACCATGAATAGTATGACTAGTGTGTGTAAATTATCAGTGGTTTAATGTAATTAACTAAGTACATTAACTCAAGTTCAATATCTGACAGCTACAGTATAGTTACTTTGTAGATTAAGAATTAGTAACAAAAAATATCAAATCATCTTAAAAAGACAATACATTTTATCTATGAACTACACAGTATATAGTATATAAAGAAGTTAAAACTATTTCAACTTTGACCAACTAAAATGCAGTTTATATATTATATACAGTATATATAATAAACCGTTGCCCACATTCAGCAGACACAGAGCAACATTAACATTTATTGTATTTGGAATCGTGTTTCTGAGCATCTGGCCAATGTAAGTCCAGTATTCACTCTCCTTGTGGCTCTGTTTTTGGTCTCTTTTTTAGCTGCTAAATGCTCCACCATGTTCACCAGCTAGTTGCTAACTGTGTCTGTCTGCAGTTTGTTGCTGTGAAGGTAGTGTACAGTGGGCTTCTAGAGCCAACAACTACGTGCTATGGCCAAAATTAACAGCGATGACAGCAGTGAGAGTGACCCAAAACGGTCAAGAAGTGGGTCACCAAACCAAAACAATGAGCTAAAAGGTGCTGAAATGCTCTGCATAGCTAAGGGGAACTACAGAGTCAGGTCACTACAACCGACCCATTCCACATTACACACAGTTTGATCCATTGTTAATATAAAAATGTACATTATAGCCGCTTTAAATGGTATTTTGCAGTTAATATTTCTGGACTTTAGGTGATGTAAAACTTTGAACAGAGGACTTTTACTTTATGGTATTTGTACTTTTTCAGTTAAATTAAAGATCTGAATATTTATTCCACCACTGCAAATTACCTAAAATAGGTTAGTGTTCACATTTGTCGGAGTACAGTTGTAGTTATTTATAGACTGAAACAGATTTGTGATGAAGTGAAACCAGTGCTATTTTTTCCCACTGTTTTCTGGACCTGTGCCACTTTTGGACAATAATTGTGCAATGGTAGTGACACATTTTTCCAGAAGAGTGGCCTTGGCTTCAACCTGTGAGTCAGCTGGGTTCTCTTGGGCCCCTCACTCACCCTGAAATACCCAGCGATACAAACCCATTTCTAAAAAGTAATAACAATGTAGTATTTCATCATGTGGACAGTTATTGGCCTATGAGTGCACACAATGAGTTGAATGCAGTTTTTTAGTTTCCTTCTCATACACTACAATTACACTACAATACTTACACACTATAATTAGACCAGATTAGTCCTCGCTCCCTGAATCTCTCTAACTCCATGTTTTAATTTTTTCTTCCATTTTCCCAATTTTTCTCTCTTTTTGGCTCCCCAACTTCTCTCTTTCTGGTCACCCTGTCTCTCTAGTAATTCCCTTGTGGGGGTCCCGAGAGAGGAAGTTGACGTGTTGAGCCCTGATTGTATAGAGAACAGCAGTAAAACACATGAAGAAAAGTCACTTAACCAAGGCGACTGATTGTTGTTTCCCCTATCTTCCTCCTGGACAACAATTGATGATTGTCCGCGGGGGCTGGGGCCTGACAGTGTCTGATTGGCTGATTGTTCCTCCGGCCCTGTGTGGGGGCCTGTAAATGTGGCATTGTGGGAAGTGCCATTGTGTGCTCTTCCTCCAGACAAGAGCTCATTCCCACGTGAAAGAGGTGCTGAGCTGGAGCGCAAGAGCAAAGGCAGGGTGGGGCCCCAGGAAGTCAAGGGGACCCAATTCCCAAGCAGCGAAACTCTGAGAAGAGTGCGGGTGTTTGTTTGTTTGTATGTATGTATGTATGTATGTGCAACATATGTGCACAGAAAACATGGGGAGGCTGTCAGTTTTAAGTAGAGGGAGAGCTCAACTTAAATCTGTATTTCAAATTTAGCTATTAAGAATCATAATTACAAATTCAAGGCCCTGACAACAACTTACTTGGGGCCCTGAAACAATAAATATCCTTAATCTCTGGTATTTTCCTGCGCCTTTGTTCAGCTCGGGGGCCTCCTGATTTGTATGGAGGCAAAGAAAGGCTAAAATGATTTGAAACTCATAAACTACTGGATTCCTAATTGTGTAATTTAATACTTGACGTTGAAATTAAAATAGTGTTGGAATATTCTACTATATGTGGTTTTAATTCCCCTCTAAATTTAGTTAAACTCTAATCTTAGTTTTAGTTTTTTTTAGGCTTCACAAAGTCAGATAGATAATTTTAAAAACAAATTCACTTTGCTCAAATTAAATTGGTTGGATCTAAAAATTCAAGTCATGTAAAAAAAATAGCTAAAATTGGATTCGTGAAAGACAAAGAACTCAAACTTGAACATCTGACCTACCAAGGAGAGATCAGACCTCTGTCCTATCAAGGTCACATTCTGTCAGTCATATGATCTGAGAAAAAAAGTTCACATGAGCAACTAGCACTAGCACAGGACACCGCAAACTGAAACTGTGAGGAATTGAAACCATAAATTAAACAAGAGTGATGGACTTTAGAATAAAACACTTCATTGGTAGATCAGTAGTATCTAAATGTCAACATTAAGTGTTCAGTAGTAGTTAAATGTTTATAAAATTTAAAAGGTTATCGTCCTTCTTTGCTTCTATAGTTTGTTGTTTTTTATTTATTGTTTCTCTGTTATTTTTTGTGTTTTTTTTCTGTTTTGTTGCTTGTGTTTGTTACTATTTTGTCTGGTTGACATTTACATTTTGAGGTAAATGCCTTTCTTGTGAGGCACTTTGTAACTTTTGTTTTGGAAGACACTATATAAATAAATCTTTCATTTATCATCATTTGTCATTTATTTCTTGTAGCATTATCTAAAAAAATAAACAGAGAAACAAACATTGTATGCAGACAACAAGGTAAAAACAGAATCCAAAAATGTCTGATACAAATTAGATGATTACTTGAGCTATTACTGTTAATAGAAGCCATGTGAGTAAGCGTCCTTACAGATGCACAATAATGACTTAAACAGGATCATAAAGTTGCGACTACTCACTTGTGACCACCACCTGTGTGTCCAGGTGTGTCTCCTGTCCGGTGATGAGGTGGCAGGCGGAGCATCTGTAGGCTCCAGAGTCTCTGGCTGTCAGGTTGCTTAGCAACAGGATCAGAGAGTTGGAGAACTCCCCTGATGTGAGCCGCTGACTGCTCGGGGCACGGCTGCGGGAATGGCCGTCCTCTGTGTCGTTCACCCGTTGCCATGACAACGCTGTGTACAGGTACCTATTGGCCACACAGGTGAGATAGAGGTCTCCACCCTCTCTAGGTTCCTCTCTCTGCCTCACACTGAAGCCTCCTGGGATGTCTGAGGGGAAAAGAGAAGAGATGGAAGAATGGATTGACGGGGAAGAAGATACAAACGAAATATAAACCTTCACTGATCTCCTGTCTGATGAATAAGACCTCTCAGTTTCTCAACATGCGAATGTAGATCCTGTCAGGTGCTTTAAACCAGGAGAGCTGATTCGACCGATCCTCCATTTTTGTAACCTTTGACGACAATGTTGAATGGCTATTGTGGGTAAAAGCAGCTAGTGGAATACAGTGAAAAGGCTTTTTATTTACTTTAGCCATCTGAAACTTCCCGTGGAAACGGCTCGAGAGTTTCCTGATGGCAGATAGTGTTTATCTTTCCCGAACACCCCAAGGCCTCCCGAAATAAAGTGGACCTGCCAGTCCAAGGAAGTGCGCTGCATGGGGAAGTGGAACGATAAGAGCTCCAGGTTCCTGTTTCGCTCTTGCTCACACACTAACAGCTCAGCACAGCCTTACACGCAGACACAAACACACTCATGCACACACACATAGACACAAAAAACCTTAACCTGTAAACCTAGTAACAAACCTAACCCCACATCACACACAAACCTACAGTATGTTGTAATGCACGTACGCTACTTTGTTCTGCCAAGTGTTTCCACCTACAGTAATATGTGTGTTACTTCTTCTGTGACACTTAATAATTTTTTGTCATATGCATGTCCAGAAATGTGCATTTTTCAGTATGTAAAATATCATTTGACATCAGAATGTCAGAATGTCAGATTTTTAGATGTGAAAGTTACATTTCTTCAATAGTAGGTGGACAGTACTGAAGCAGCTTCTGTCCCATCACTCCAGGTCCTGGTCCTTTCTAGACTCCAGTTTGAGCTCTGAGATCTGTTGCTCTGGAGCATCATGTTCTTTCCACAGCAGTGACCTTGTTACAGCGTCTCTGACATTGCGCCTCCTGTCTCATGAACGGTGAAATGACCTGAACACAGCACAGTCTACCTCTTCTTACCCTCCACACCTGCTCCTCAACTCTTTTCTCTCAGCATTTTACTTTTCCATTTTACTCCTCACAGCACTGCACATTTACACATTTAACCCTTTGGTTCTTTTCTTTTTTTTTTTGTAATTTTAGTTGCAGGACATCTTATTTTGGCAGTACTGCATACAGCATAGGAAAGAAGGCAGTGTGTCTAAACTAATCAATACTGTCAAAGTGTAACCGAGCAAAATATATGTGTGTACATGAGTAGGTGTATGAGTGTGTGTTCACTGGTGTGAAAGCAAATCTCAAGATGAATGATGAATGTCATAATAATTGACGTCATACAGTATTTAACAAACCAGTCAGTTGCCACCCTGTCAGTACTGCAGGGTCACTTGGGCTTTATGTCTGATTGGGTTACTTCAGTCTAACGTTAAAATGTTCTAGTTGTTCTAGCATATGTATTGGGAGAAAATATGTTCTTATAGATGTTCTTTACAGAAAACATCCTCAATATACTCATTTTTCATTCAGTAAAACTTTAAAATAGGTAGCCCTGACCAAACAGAACGAAAGAATGAAGATTAATTCACTATTTGCTCATTACTCTGGATAAAATATGAGTACAAAAATAATTTGCTAAGCTGAAAGTCACAAATCATCAAGTGGATCAGCTGATATGGGCCTAGTTTTATAATGAGGAGGGAATAAAGTGAGAAAAGCAAGCAGATGACAGAAACTAGTTATTTTAAGTAAGAAGATACTGGAGGACTGAGGAGTGAGGAGAGGAAGGATAGCGAGGGAACTTAAAATAGATTTTTTTACTGTAATGTCTTTGCAAAAAAATTTCCAGATGAGGAAAAGAAAAAAACAAAAACGCCCATGAGTTGTATATATCGAAAGAGATGATTCATCTTTTTCGGGATCACCTGTGACGTAGAAGTGAACGTCTAGCTGGTCCGTGCCTGCAGAGTTGGAGGCAACACAGCGATACACTCCAGACACAAAGGCCTCTGCCACAGTCAGGACCCCCACCGTCTGTGGAAAGCACAAACATCCGCATGAACAAACCGGCACTTAGCACACCATGAAAAACAGGCACGCGTACACACACATGTATTAATGCACACGTGTAAGGTTCAGACTCATTACCTCTGCCACTGATGGCAGGGATCATATTTTCCATGGGCCCACTGAGCAGACAATAGGGGTCTCTGAGCCAGATCTCCTGCCCACTTCCAACCCAGTGGGCAGCTCAACATGCAAGCTGTCGATAAGTATTAATAAAGGTGTGTGTTTGTGAGTGTGTGTGTGAGTGTGTGTGTGTGTGTGTGGTGGGGTAAGGGAGCAAAGAAGGGGATTAAGAGCAAAAAGTGAGATGATCCTGTGAGTGCGATATTCTCCTCAGCATTTCTAACTCTTTAGCAAAGGAAACTGTACAGGGAAGTTTCCCTGATGTCTTTTATGATGAGAGTTGTCACATATGGTCCAACTTCTATTCAGATGCATTTTTTTGCCGATTTTCATCCAAGAATCTGCTAATAATTGCAATTAAAATCTTTTTGCCAGGATAAGTTAGTTATTGTACGTTTGAGCTTATCCATACCAGGATGCTTTTTGCGTTTTTAACCTAATTTTCAATAGTACAGGGTAACTAAAAATCATGTTACTAACATGGCAATGTGGCTCTTCTGTCAGTCACAGTGTGTATTTCTGTGCTTCACCTACCTTTCTCTTCCCCTGAAGCACTTCCTGTCTGTGCGTAACACTCAGGATGTGGTTGCTTGTGGACGTGGCAGGGACTCTCTCTGTCACAGGGCTCCATAGTGAGGAGGACGTTGGACACACACACCTTGAAGCAGGAGGAGGAGGAGGAGGAGGAGGAGGAGGAGGAGGAGGAGATCTCAGCTGTGTTGACACAAGTCATTTTATGCTACCTCCAGGTGTGTGTGTGTGTGTGTGTGTGTGTGTTTTTTTCTCAGCTGTGCTCAGCAGGAGGAAGACCAGAACATCAGGGACAATGTTTGATCATCACTGCTTGATGTTATCGTCCCCCCTAATTCACATAATCATCATCATCACCAAACCATTTTTATCAATAGCATCACGTCCTGCTGGCTGACAATAGTGGATCTTTGGGGTGCTATGTAATGCTGGATTGTTCATCTATGGAGGATGCAGAGGTGGTATTGTCATCCCGCGGATCAACTTCCTTCCATTCTTAACAAATCATCCCACATTTCCAGGACAAGAGTTCCTGTCCCTCTCAATGACTCTCACAAGTCTAAATCCATAGATTACACACTAGTGGAGCGGTGGGAACTGGAGCTTATGCAAGCTGCTTTGTGGTTTATTTATGCACACGTCCTCATGATGAGAAACTCTGAAATCATTCAGGAGGTGGGGAGGGTCCTCAAAACATACAATATCAATAAGTTTCAGAGTCGAGGGAAAAGGTGCATTAGAGGAGATGAAATGTCTCATAACAGTTCTACATAAGATAAGATAAGATAAGATAAATCTTTATTGATCTTTATTGATCCCCAGGGGGGACACTTGGTTGTTGTTGTTTCAGTTGTTGCTACATAACCGATACTTAAAGATTCAGGTGTATTTGAATGAAATCTGTTCATATCAAATATGACGGTAAATATGAAAATGTAGCAAGTACCATGTAATGCAAGGAATAATTAAATGTGCTTATAAATAAAAGATAATCTTAATGACCACCACATGTGGTAAATGTGTTGAGTGCAAAAAGCATTAGTTGCATGACTAAACTAAATTTTTGCTCTGATATATTGTATAAAATGAAAATCTGTCAGTGAAGTATCTCTCTCATTGATTCATTCTTATGAACAAAATTGCAAGGCAGCATAAACATTTAAATTTTTAGCATATTTTATTATATTTCTGTTTTAAACCATTTTAAAATTGTACTTTTTCACTATGCACACATAGGGCCCTGAAACAATTCTTTCTTTTCTGATATTATTTTTATATATTTATTATTTGATGTGATTTATTTTTGATTGTTTGATATCAATGTGTCCAGTTACTTAATTGTATGAATAGTTTGGTTAATTCATTATTGTCTTATTTAAAGTTAAAATTAGGGCAGCAACCAATTATTAATTTTTATTATTTATTAATCTATTGATTTTCTTTTTAAATTAATTGATACCTCATTTTGTCAACAAAATGGAGGAAAATGTCCATCACAATTCCCCAAAGTGTTGTTTTCAAATATGTTATTTTGTCCAATCAACAGTCCAAAAGTGAAGACATTCAATAAATCCTCACATTGAAGAAGTCTGACAACTGACTCAAACTATTAATTGTTTATCAGAGCTGTTAAATTTCTGTTGATTGGCTAGCTTAATCATTAACCTAGCTAGCTTAGCTAACTGTTAATTGACTATCAAAGTTAGCTTGATTGTTTCAGCTCTCAAGTTAGCTGAAAAGTTACTTTCCTGTCTACTTATTTTGGAAAAACAGAATTAGAAATGACTTACCCTTTGGGAAGGGAGCGCTAGGAATAGTTTGACATTTTGGGAAACACACTTGGTTTCTTGTCGAGAGTTAAATGAGAAGATCTGATAGCATGTCCGTAACCTGCTAACAGTAAAGCATGTAGCCCGCAGCCGGTTAGCTAGCTTAGCCGGTTGCCTAGCAACCTCATAGTCAAGCAAGAAGCAAGAACTACTGCCAAGAAATAGTCCGGCACAAAACCCCCTGTTAAACCACAGTATACTGTATATTTTTCACATTATTCGGTTAAATTAAACTAACAAGATATAACATGTTAAATTGTGAGCTTTAGGGATACTAATAGGCAGATTTTGATACCTTTAGACAGAGCCAGGCCAGCTGTTTCCCCCTGTTTCCAGTCTTTATGGTAAGATAACAGTCTCCAACCTGTAGCTTCATATTTAATGGACAAATATGAGAGTAGTATCTTCTCTCCTGTAACTCTCCCTAAGAAACAAATAAGAGTATTACCTAAAACTAAAATGTCAAACTATTCTGTTATGAATACCTGAGAGAGACTCTATCTTGGCTGAAGTAAAAAAAGAAGTGTGTGGTACTGAACTGAACTATCTATTGGGCAGTATAATGTAGACAGATCTCATAATCAAAAGAATGCAGCTTCATTATTTAGACATTAGCCACCATCCTCATTGTAAACTGTCATTTCCACCCTGTCCATTGATCCTCTGACTGTTTACAGATGTGTCGCTGCCCCTCTCTACTCCCTGTCTCTGTCTGTATCCTTGTCGTCATCCTTTTCTGTCTGTCCTGAGCTCCTCCCTGAGGTTGGTTCCTCTCTGCTCCCTGATTGCTCTTCCTCTTGGCATCAAGTGCGCGGCATGACACACATGCTGGCCAAATGCACACACACACACACACACACACACACCCACACACCCACACACACACACACACACACACACACACGTCTCATTGGCACAGAATGAACCAGCTAACACTCCCATGCTTCCAAGGAAAAAGCTTTCTCACTCACAGTTTCACTCACCCACACTAATATGATTAGTTAGATAGACATGTGGACATGAACGTGGTTAGAAACAGAACATGCATACACACTCATAGCACAGCCACATTCACACAGTGTGTGCCTGCCAACAGCTGCCTGGAAATATGAATGAACTGTGGAGTTGTGTATCAGTGGGGGGTCATCTCCTGCCTTTTCTTCCTGTCCTGTTTCACTGCCTAAAATACACCTTTACAGCTGTCTCTGTCCGTTCCTGTCTCAACCCCAGAATAACCACAGAGCCGTATAAACCAATGCACAAATATAAGCAAAGTTTAATGCAAAAACACAAACAACTGATATAACACCGTCAATACATCTTAACAGATTCATACAAAGTTGGCAAATATTGTCATTCGTCATATGTAAGTTAGTTGTATAAAATTATTAAATATTAGATTCATATATTACTCATAGAACATCTGTATACAAGGAATGAATCACATTGGGAGACACCCGTAGAATGGGACACACACACACACACACACACACACACACACACACACACACACACACACATAAATGGACTTACTAAAACACTTAAGGCACTCATCCTCTCAAAATGGCTTGTAGTGACACACATACGTTTAGATTTTAATTAACTTTCAATACAACGACAACAGGGCTGTTATACTGACGTCATTTGACAAACAGAAGACATTTTGACATGGGATGACACTGGACGACACGGGATGACATATTATGACAGAGGGCAGTCATAGTCTCTGGTCTGTGGAGACTTCCTACATGGTAGGCGTCTGCGGACCATCAGTCTTTTAATAGAGAACTGTAGGCATCCCATAGTGAACAACACAAAGCTTGTCCTCTCTCCTGTTTTGCCCGTCCAAGGTGAGCACATTTGACCTTCTACCAGTGGCTAAAAATCGGAACAGAAACTCACAGCTTTTGTGGATGTCAGAATCAGATTAGGGCTTGGGACAGGCACGGTTCATGCACCCATTATAGTACCACTCTAGGACACAAAAAACAAGCAAAGCAGCTCCAGAAATGTGGCTGGTGGACGGATGGAATTGCACTTCTTCTGGCTCAAAATGTCTGTGAAATGTAAAAAGCATCAACTACAGGATGGCTGGGTGCGAGGGGAGGACTTAAATTGGGAAAATGAAGGAAATAAATAAATAATAAGTAAAGCAGGTGCCCTTATATCCTTAGTGATGTGGCTTATTTTCCTCCTTGTTTCCTGTGTCTCCTGGTCTTCACTGCTCAGCAGTGTTCCAAGTCACTTTCCTCACTTTCCACATCAGTATAGCACAGGATCATCACATGGGATCACTGGGAATGTCACTGAGGGTTCTGGCTGCCGTGGTGAAGCACTGATGAGTGTGTGGAGGTGGTGGCGGAGGGGGTGGGCTCCAGTGCAGGAGGCAATGGGGAGTTGTTCTTCTGTAGAGGTGGAGGATGCTGGGTTGGGGTGGAGGGCAGAGCTGGTGAGGGAAGGGGTTGGAGAGGTATGTGTGGGGGGCAGCAGAGTTGGGGGAAGGGGTGTGTGGGGTGTGGGGGGTTCTCAAGAATAGATCAAGCTCTTGAGGAAGCGGACTGTGCCACGTTTGAAGACGAAGGGACAATCACGCTGCTGGGAAGCGTCTCGCGTCGGAGAGGAAGCCAAACAACGAGAGGAAAAGCGCTCTGATTTTCGCACAGGAAGCCCAGTGCGCCTCCTGCCCGGGCTAGATAAGAGCGCTGCGGTTCCCAGGGCCAGACCCAGGAGTGGGCTCAGGACCCAGGCGCGAGGCCCCCCATCAGCCTGGCCCAGCCTGGTCCACTGTCCCTGGGCCTCCTCCAGCGCGGCGTCAGGCTTGTGGTGCAGCCGGGCTGCAAAGAACAAGGGCCTAGTGAGGATCCAGCCAAAAACTGGTCTAAAGAAATACACTCAATACAGACACTGCAGCAGAACCAGAACCAGAACAGAGCTTTACAAAGGACCATAAGTCAGCCAGTGAAGAGGACAAATGTAATCTGCTGGAACGTTACAGTGCAATTACACTTTCATTCCTTTACTGTAATAAACTGCAGCTTCAGCATACACCTTTTCAGTCTGCAGAAATCTTTATGTTAGGTTGAATTATTTTCTACTATGCTGTTTTGTTGTAAGTTACTTTTTTGTTGCATGTTTGTTTACTTTTACGCCAAATCATTTGTGTAATTTTTGACATAAATTCCAAATATCAAATTGACTTAAATCTGGAAATTTGAAGAGTGAATTGAAATCTAAATATCAAACACTGATTCACCAAATTGATCATAAAATAATTGCATTCTGGCTCATTTTCTTCCATGTGCAGATTGCATGTGACTCTTATCACGATAAAACATGCTCTCATACATACTGTACGTCTACACTAGAATACAATAATGAAGTACAACAGAAGCAAAATGCCCAAAATAGCTTTTACCTGAAAATTTAAATATATTGTCTGAGGTTTACATCATTCTACCTCTAGACTGAGCCTAACAGTGAATACTTTAGCATCAGCAGCTGGTCTAAAACATGTTCATGTACATTATGTAGATTACAACTGGCAGAGACGGACTGATGAAACCACACTGGAGGCACCTCGGCATGGCGCCATGTGAGAGTGCCGGGGTTAAGGGTCAAGTACGCTGATGATGTCAGTGTGTCTCAGAGGGGGAATAGAGTATGGGCGGCTGCTGTGGTGCTCTCAGGTAATACTTAACCTCTCTGACTTGGTCATGAGCAACACAATACGTGTCTGACCTCCAAGAGCAACTCAATCAATGTTTCTGCCAAGTGCCTGCTCGAGCACTCGTTTGTGTGTGTTCGTGTGTGTGCAAGCTGACTAAATGACTGTCCCTCGGCATCGCTGGGCTGGGCCATTTCTCATGAGAACTTTATATATAGTGTGTGTGTCAGATATAAGAAAAAGCATCACAGGATGCGGTGTGCAATCACAATAATAAACAGGCCTCTCACCCTGCGTCCTGGACAGGAAATTCATTAAATCATAGCGTTTGATTTGGAAACCAACAAATCGTGACTGAGAGCACGGAACTGGCCTCTATTGAAGTGTGTTTTTTTTTCTCTGTCCTTTCAAGTCTGAGATACACTGTGTACTGTGTCTGTGAATGTACCAGGCACACACACACACACACACACACACACACACACACACACACACACACACACAGGCTATGCATTTGTAAGCACTTAAACAAACATATGGAAAAAGGACACATGGACAGTGAGAGAACAAACATATGGGGAAAGAGTTGCAAACATACAAACACAGACATGATGAAACACACACATATGTGAGCGCACACACACACAAATAAACACACACACATTTTCACACATTCCCGCACATGAAAGGCCCCCCAAAGGCATCTGTTCTGGTTACATGAAGGAAACGCTGTCTGAACACATGCTGAGATAGACAAAACATGTCTCGTTTTTCAAAATCACACACTCACTCACATACACACACCACCAAATAACATAAAACAAACAAGACATAATTTTTTTTACTGTATGTGTTTGTAACATGATAGCATTCATATTATTTTTAGCCTCTGCAGCCAAAATATGTACAAAATATACAAAGTTCAAATTCATATCAACAAATGACCTCACAACAGCAACAGCAACAATGTGTCATTAGACGGATTTGACGATTTGAACAAATCATATATTTTTTTTGCTGTTTGTGCATGCTGCAGTTTCATTTGTTACAATGTATTGAGCTGATTACAGTTATTGGTGTGTCAAATCAATACAAATAATACAGAGCGCTCAGTGTTGCTATATACTCGTGTTTATATTATCTATATTTTGCCGGGTTTGAGTTTCTGTTACTACCTAAGATGCACAGCAATTTCAAATGGTTTACTGCTCATTTTGGAGGCAAGAGTTTTATGTGTACACTNNATCTAGTCTTCTGGGCTACTTACAGGCCTTTGGACGGGCAGGGATGCCAGAGCCACTGGATGTGTGGAGGAGGGACCCCGTGGGATGTGCAGTGAAGGGCTTGTCTGCTCCCCTGCGGCACCGAGCCCGGGTCCTGCAACGAAACCGCTTTCTCCCCTATTTGAGGACTCACTGCCAGACAAGAAGCCCACACAAACACACACAAATACAAGAGCAGAGGTTAATCACAGAGCGGAGACTAAGACAGAGCTGAAGGTGGTTGGTGGGTGGNNGAATTCAAACAGGGTTTCTCACCATTGACCACAAGTGTGAGCGTGAGATTCTGGTAGAGTCCATGTTCCTGGATTCGTACCAGGACAGTGTACTTCCCAGCATCCTCCTCTGCTACATCCCGGATCACCAGGGAATTCCCATCCATGTGGTATCTGGAGCATTGCTCTGCTGCCACCATGCCATCCTTCAACCTGTCAGAAAAAAAGGACCTCTGAGCAAACTTTTGGAAAGGAGAGTCCAAATAATTTTCCTCCTTCAACCAAGGCTTTGCTCAAAGCTAGATCACTCTGATGACGTAATATGATGAGCAATGCTTTCTTTGTAAAACAACACATCATTCCACGGCCTTTCCGAGGAAATGATGATGAGGAAGCATGCCAGAGATTAAAATAGATTTGAAGACAGTATTTAGACATTATGAAAGGGCGGCAAAAAAAACAAAAACTAAAGACAAAACTCTAGAGGGGTTCAAACAACGACGTTAGGTGTGATTTCAGGGATCTCTTACCAGATGACTTCAGGGGCGGGGAACGCTCGTAGTTTGGGAGAGATTCTGTAAGATTTCTGTCCTGCCTGTGCCTCCATCACAGACCCATGTCTGGGCTTCATGCGAATAAATGGACGGTCTGAAATTGAGGAAACACACGCGCATATTTGTGTAAGATTAAGAAAGCGAATGGAAATGTTTCACAATCGTTGTGACATTTATCCATCACTCTCAACAGTGATTCAGTCTGCTAAAAAAGATAAGTTGATGACAGAAGGAAAGCATCATCAGAGTGAAACTTCATGACTAACAAATGAGTATTCGGTCCATATGTTTGCGGTTGATAAGTCTAAATGTCAGGGTTTCAGAGGACGGCACTCACCATAGACAATAACATTGACTTTCTGTTGTTTGGTTTTTTCACCACTGGTGACGCGGCATGTGTAGAGGCCTCGGTCTGAACGCTGGAGCTTCGGGATGGTCAGAATATTGTAGAACAACATGTGCGTTCTGTGTTTCAGGAGCCTCTTGGAAGTGGAGCCGGTGTTGTTATTCTGAAGGTGAAGAGGGAAGGAGAGCCACAGAGTTAACACTGAAGGCTCACCTGTGTGTCATTAACATTTATTTTGAAAAGCTGTGAATCCAAGA
>NTHP01000091.1:1218993-1246316 GCA_003416845.1 Oplegnathus fasciatus | reverse complement strand
ACTTCTCAAGTCAAGTCTTTAGGGAGTGAGTAAGCCATGACAGTGTCCCACAGTGAGGCAGCATGCACAAAACCAGGACCCTGAAACTGAAGCAGCTAAATGGAATTCAGCCATCATTACTTTTATTATTTATACACCTTTTTTTTTTTGTTACAACTTAGGTCTCTTGGACGTGAACAAAATCATGTTCACTTAACCATAGCTTTTTCTAGAATTGGGCCAGTGCCAATTATAGAGTAAAATGTGTCAAAAGAAAAGAAGCACCGGATGCTACTGCCTGTATTCTCACAGTGTTAGTTGTATAATACTTGGCTACCTTGACATGGACACTTGTGTAATTGTTGTTTTCTTGGAGGCAGCCTCAAGGAAATGTTTACTAGAGTTTCTCTGACACAGTGGAAGCCTCCCACCCACTCTCAAGGGAACAGGTGGACCCCCCCACCACCACCACCAGCACACACAGACTTCCCCCCACTCCTGCACCCCCAGTGTGAACTGGCTGATGTCCCCCGTCCCAGATTGAGGTGACTGTCTCAGACGCCACTGAGCTCCTCCTCCTTCTCTCTCGGTCCTCTAAAGTAGATATTTCCCACTCTTCCCTACTCCTGAACTCACTGACACCACATCTGAGTGCCCTTAGTACTCCTCTTACCCCCATCCTTCAAACCTACATGGAGAGTATGTGAAGGTGGAAGAGGTGGTGGAGGAGGAGAAACAGGGGGAGGAGCAAAGGAGTCAGAGGAGTCAGGATATGAGAAACGTGACTCCACTCCATCTCCTCGCATCCTGTTACTACAGGATATAGACATTTTGACTGGAGCCCCAGGTCGACCCCGTCATCCCGGACCTCCGGGACCTCCTGGTCACTTTCACGGCAAGAGCGAGAGAGCAGAGCCTCCTGGGTATTGTTCCTGATGACAAGGGTCATATTAGAGATCCAAGCAAAGTGCAAAATCCTTCCAGGAAAAAAACACTCCAGAGGCTGTGACACTGAGTGGGTTCCTGGTTCAGACCGGCCAGCGCAGGGTTAGAGGAGGAAGAGGAGGAAGAGGTGGAGAGCTATATTTAGAATAATTACCTTAGTGGCTCCAGGCATTTGTGAGGAGATGGAAGCAGGACAAAAACACATGTGCATGTGTGTTGATGTCAAGCCATGTCTGTTTTAGTATCAGATTCAAAGTTTGGAGAACTGGTAGGATATATCATGCAGGGTCTGGTTCGTCCTAATGATGTTTTAAAACTTCCTGGATCCCAAACCCAGAGAATTTCAAGAACCTAGACACAACCAGACTCTTGTTTTTTTTACATGCTAGCAGCATATGGTTTTATGGATGGCAATGCCTGTCTGTCCACCACTTTGGTCGAGACTGAAATATGTCAGCAACTATTGTTTGTCATGAAATTTTGTACAGACTCAATTTCTCCAGAGGATGAATCCATCCGACTTTGTTCATCCCCTGATTTTTCCTCTAGCGCCACCATGAGGTTCACATGTGTGGTTATGAGTGTAATGTCTCCACAGCTATTGGATGGATTGACGTGAAATTTAGGTCAGACATTCATGTTCTCCTCAGGATGACTTGTAATAACTTTGGGGATCCTCAGACTTTTCATCTTATGCCATCACCAGGTCAAAATTAAATCTGCCCTTTGGTTTACGACCAGATACCTGCAAAACTAATGACATTCCCATCAGCCTCAGGTATACTTTGTGAAGTGGTGATTAGAGGAAACACTGTGAGTATGCTAGCATGCTGACAGAGCCGCTAGCGTGACTGTAGACTCTTGTCTTGTTTATTTAAAAGGACACTGTAGCGATTTTCCGCATCAAAGTCAATTTACTAGTAAGGACAAGCCTCTGAAACAGTGGTGTAATGTCAAAAACAGTCTAGTCCAGAGCCTTCTGTGTGTTTTACAACTACTCTATTGTAGTAACACCACAATAAGCTTCCTACAGTGACGCACAAACTGTCATATTAATGATCAGCGTTCGTGATTAAAGAGAATGGACTGTACTTTGATCTGTCGGGGCCAACAGTAGCTACCTCTGCTTCCTCCACCAGGCAAACCAGCTGTTTAAAGCATCAGTTGGGGGAAGTTGGCAGCCAGGATTCCTACTACAAGAGGTGAGGGGTGAGGTGTGGGAAGTGGGGCTGGCCTGAGGCCAAAGGGGCACTCCAGACCCCATGTCCTGTCTCCAGAGGTGGAAACAGTGCCAACAGGACGCTGTGGGCGCCGCTCGATCGGAAAAAGTCAGTAAAGAAAGGAGAATCTTTGATTGGTTTTCTTGCAGATTTAAGCAGACAGATGTGGTCTTGTTTCATTCACAGGCAAATAACATCTATACAGCATACATGCAACATACATACAACATACACTCACACATAAACAGACACACATGCAGACAGCAAGCACTCTAAAGGCTCCTCTTTGCACTTAGCAACATTGTCCACTCGCCCCTTCACTCAGCACTCATGCACCAACACTCACAAACATATCCGCACACACTTTCACACATATCCGCAGACGGACACAAACAAACGGACACACACTCCACAGCGTAATGGCTGCCAAGATAAGAACAATGTGGCGAATGATCTGGAGTGGGAGAAACAACGGGACGGTGCATTGTGTGTATATGTGAGCCCTGATGGAAAAAACTGGGACAAGTGAGGATGTGCAGAGAAGTAAGCTTGGTGTGATTGGGCAGAGAAGGACAAAGGGCGATATGGAGTGTGTAGATACACTTACTGCATGTAGAGATCATGACGCAGAGCAGATCTCTGCGCCCAAACATGAATTAAAACACATCCACTTGTTATTTCATTCATGTTTCCTGCACTGACCTTGACCAGTGTGGAGGTGACATTAGGGTGGGTGGCCCGGCAGGGGATGACCAGCGGCTGCTTCTCCTTCATGTACAACACTTCTGGGCTCATCCCCGGATGTTCCACAAATGGCTTCTGGCTGTCTGAAACCCAAACACTGCGGTTAGGGACACATATGGTACAGATAATAAGAATGTACAATAAGTGCATAAACAAAGACTCTTTCTTTCTTACAATATCACATAAATGTGAGTATACAACCATGTGTACAGTTTAAAGGGTCAGTTCACTGAAAAATATATATATTTTCTCACTTACCTCTAGTGGGACTTAGCCATACACTAGTTATGGTTTTATTACTGTCTGAGTTTTGAGATATTTGTAGTACTTTAGGGCTGCAACTAACGATTATATTCATTATCATAAAGTCTACAGATTATTTTCTCAGTCAATTGATTATTAGTTTCTGCTACGTAGTGTCAAAACATAATGATAAATGGCCATCACAGTTTCTCAAAGCCCAGGCTGATGTCTTCAAATGTCTTGTTTTGTACAACCAACAGTTTAAAACCCAAAGATGTTAAATTTGCAGTGATCTAAAAGATGGAAAATCAGCAAATCCTAAGAAGCACAGATTGTTTGATATTTGTGCTGGAAACAGGACAGAAATGATTGCTCAATTATCAAAAACTACTGCGAATACACTTCCTGGGGGTGGAGGCAAATATCTCAGAGGCAAATATCTCAAAACATGCACTGATACTTGCACTTTTCTATGAAGAGTGCTGTGCTTTACTGTGTTATCTTTGACAGATTTTTTTCTTTCTTTTCTTTTTACCCTAAAGAGCAGTGTTTGCAGGTGCTCCTTTCAGGCTGCATACAGCACCAATAACATTCACCAAGAAGGTACGACAGCCTCTATGTAGCCTGAAAGGTGAAACCCTGGGCAAAAAAACGCCAAAGCACTCTCGGCTCGACTTGCTGGTCCCTACGTTAATTGCTTTGACCACATGGAAATAACTGAAGGTGACTCAGATGAGTGTCAACATTTTTATCGACTCAGATCTTGTCTCATCTGCACTGTGGTGTCTGGACAGTTAGAGGACAGTGTTCAGGGAGATTTTAGTAAGAAAATCAACCTGAAACAATAAAAGTGAGCGGGACAAAAATAAGATTTTAAAAAGTGAGGGGGATCCCCATCTCCAGTGGAAATTACCCCCTTGACTGAGTGAGAAGAGATGCTTGTTTTTTTTACGTCCTCTGTGAACCGACCCTTTAATTTCATGCACAAACAGAAACGAAAGAAAACAATCACTTGCCCCTATGCGCAAACACACAAACAAACACACACACTTCCAAGTATCAATCTCAGCAACAAACAAAAACAAACAGACACACACTCCTAAACATACACTGTCCTCCACACCCATTCATTGAATACCCATTCAGCAAATGACTGCCTGTAGTCAACAATAAACACGCAGATTGTTTAGAAGCAATCAAACGGCCTCTCTGTGCTTTCTCCTCCCAGCTCGACTACTGTAACAGTTCTGTGCCATTGAAAAGTGTGGGTGTTGCTCACTGTATTGTTTGTTACCGTAGGGTGTTATTCAAGGAAAGCAAATCTCTGAACATTCGAACAAAAGTACCCCAAGGACTAGCGGACTGAGGGCTTCCTTCTCTTGCTTTGATTCCTAATAGAGGACTCGGGGAGGGAGGCAACGTCTGAGCAGATCCGCAGGCCAAGTCTGACGCTTAATGGACATGGTGACCTGAGCGATTGATGGCCCCCGAGGGTCCTGTTGGCCAAACAGTAGCGTGCCCTGTGACCCTGGCCTCCAGCCCAGCTCCGTGCCCGGTGCAGCCCAGCCCGAACAGCGTCACCTTCCAGGACAGGGAGGAGCCGGCCGGGTAGACATCGTGCCTCCTCTGCCCCTGGACACCACTGAGCCATTGGCCTTCATCTTATCCTTCTCGGCTCCTCACACACACATACACACACCTCCCCGCCGCCACCTTGTAGAGACACAGCGACATCCCCTCCCAGCACACCCCCTTCAAGCCTTTCCCCTCCTCCCCCAAGCACAGGATGCTTCAAGCAAGGCTGAGCAGAGCAGATAAGGCTGATGCCCTGGGAAACTCTGCCCAGGCCTGAGCCTTTCAGCAGCTGGGCTATTCCTGGCCTCGAGGTAGCACGTAAACGAAAGTAAAAAAGGATTTATATATAGACAACAGGGAGGTAGGCCCGGGCTGAGAAAAAAGAGGCAGGGGAGGAGGGGGGTGAAGCTGTGCCAGAGTCATCTAGAAGGATGTGTTGTTAGGACAAACAGTGTTTAGATATAATTGGCTCTCTGGCATTGGTCTGTATTTAGCACCCACCGCATCCTGTTTAACCTGGGGATATAAACAATAAGCATGCAAGGGTGAAGGAGTGTGGGGCTTCTCGATGAGTGCGAGAGAGCTAGACAGCAGGACAGAAAAGAAAAGAGTTGTACTCCTGGACCTCGGTGCAGCAGTGTCTTACCTGTGACATATACGTAGATGGAGGTCTGTTTCCGGGTTCGGTGCCTGTATCTGCAGCGGAACAGGCCCGTGTGCTGGGCCTGGCTGCGGCTCACCATCACACTGCTGCAGTACTGCTGGCTTGTCCTCCCGCAGCGAGAGTCCTCCACTTGCACCTGATCTCTGGCCAAACCTGATGGGAACGCCCATGTCAGCTCCCAGCGACCCCTGGTCAACAGGTACAAGGGTTTGAAAGCTTAGAAAACACTTTCAGTTTGCATTACAGGAACTGTGTCCCTTTATCTACAGTAATGATCGTTCTACTATATTGAGTTGGTTGGTGGAAGAATTAAGCCTCTTCAGTGCTCAAGAGACTTATATTTCACTAGGTGGCTTAATGAAGACGCTATAAAGGATTTTTTTTAACTCAAATGAGTGTGGAAAATGGGAATAAAACACAAACTCTACATAGAACACAGCTTGTCTGGTTTTGGTGAAACTTGGACTGCCCTGATGAAACACTGAAATTCCTCTGAATAAAGTGTAATCGGAAGGAACACATTTTTGGTTATAATACTATTAATAGCAAGTAAAAAAGCTATTATGAGTAACTGGGGATAAATAACTAGAAATCTTTTAAAAGAAAAAACATGTATACTTTGAGAGTACAAAATATGAAAAATGTGAAAAATTACCAAAAAAAAGTCAGTAAATTGCTTCTGAAACAACTTGGTGTTATTTACATTCTAATGAGTGTCTTGGTGGTGATGTTGACAATCATTTTGTCTGTTAATATTAGGATATTAAGGCTTAAAGGGGTATGTGTGGGGGGGTTCTTTGATTTACAGATATTAAGCAGCTCCAACCCTGTTGCCCAAATTAGGGTTTTCTGACCTGGATCTATCTACCTGAAACTCACCTGCAGCTGAGCAGTAGCGTCTGGTTGACGTCCAGGACCAGCTGCCGAGTTTTCACATCCAGAATAGGGACGCTGTACTTCCCCTTTTGATCTTTATCTGCAGAAGCAGGAGAGAGGATGAGAAAGCAGAAGACAGCAACATCCCAAAACTCCATCACTGATTAGGTGCATTAAACTGTAGTATGGGTTGTCTAATAGTGACTATAAGGTGATGAGGTTTTATTTATCGACATGTGGACCTCTCCAGAGAGGTCAGAGGTCAAGGTCAGCTTGTAAGACTTTAGTATACTGTATTCTTTAGGGACATCTGGGCAGGATGTTTGCTCTCTGAATTGAAGGCTTGAGTCCTGGGACTCCATTGAAGGAGAATGTCTTTGGCAAAATGGTGGATGCACCTTTGCAATTACATTCAATTCTAATCTTATGATTGGGACAGTCCAAACCCCTTTGTGTGGACCCAGATCTTCATGAGACCACTTTTAGAGGAAATCCTGGAAGACAAAACACTTCACAGTAAATAAATATTTTGGATAGTTCCTGTAAGCTCTGTCCATTACAAACCGGACTAAACCGGACTCTTGACTCTCTGATTTGAGAGCCGGTCTCCCAGCTCCACAGCATGTCCTCCATCCACCATATGTGTGACCCTCCTCACATCTCCTCGCTCAGGCCACTTGACAACTTGTGTGGAAATGCGTAAGCAGTGTCCCTCTTGTTTATCAAATAAAGGCATTTCTCCACTCCATCGCTTAGGTTTATTAATGAGAGATAAAGATGGCTGTCTGTCCGCCCTTCCTTCCTCCCAACAACAGCGGAAACATCATTCAGGGAAGTCCGTCCTTCACTTTGACTGCTCCTTACAGAGTGTACAACACACAGCTCAAAACACTCCTCGACACAACCGTCTTACTGCTCTGCAAGTAGCTAAATCAACTTGTTCAGCAGCAAGCAAGTTTATCACTAAAGCTCATTATTAACATTCATTGTCAGCATCATTGGTCCCAGTGGATGCCCCATTGAGCAGATCTAGCATTACTCACACTGCTAGCACTTCCTATACTATTTCCTTGGCTTTCAGAGTGTGTGAGTAGGTAAGAAACACACACACACACACACACACACACACACACACACACACACACACGGCAGGGTAAGGGAAGACGGAGAGGAAGTCAGGGATCTCCTCCAGGCCTTCTGGGGCCTTTTCAACAAGCTGTGAAGTGTCTAAAAGCACCAGTTCCAAATAATTCAGGACAGTTTTCCTACTACTTCACCCTTCAGGAAGTTCAGTTTAATTTTTTGTGGCAGGTTTCCACATACTCACTCATTATTACCTGGGAAAAAATCCTTCTACTGACTTATCAGAAAGTTTGGAAGAAACAACTGACATATAAAACAAAAAAGGAAAGAAATTTCATACAAAAGTGATATTCAACACTGAACATTCAGTGCACCTCAAGACATTTTTATACTGAAATTCATTAGAAAAATGTCTTGAGGTGTCACTGCATGTAATCCAAGAGTCTGAACATTTCTAGAGAATCCATTTACACACCCTTAATTTTCTGCAGATTAATGTGATCAGGTGAGCCAAAAACTTTAACAAAAACTTTAATTAAACTTTAAACTTTAATTAAAATGTCACTAAATTGACAATATTTATGTATTATGACACATTTAGGTGTTGTTTTCGATAAACTATGTTTTCTGAAAAAATCAAATCAAAAAATCAAATGTTATCTAACAGATATTGCTAACATATTTATCAAACCTAATAAGGTTCATTATTTTAACAATGGCAACAATGACATTGGTATATGAGGCTAAATGTATTTATAAGTATGTGAAATGTGTATGAATGTATGATGATGTATGCATGTTGTACTTTACTACTATCTCAACATCCAATTATTGTCACGATAACATATTTATTGAACTTATTTTGGATTGTGTTTGAAATTATTTGTTGGTTAATAGATTATTGCGTTGACCGGAAAAATATGTAGAAAGTTTATGTCGAAATTCAGAATTAGTGTTGGCGAAAATGTAAAAGCCTAATTACACAACTGGGCCACAACAGGCAGTTGTGCCCTAGTTGCCGGTTTGGCCAATCAGCAGGAGATAATTATGTATTACATACTGTAGTTTAGTTTAAAACAAGTACTTAACAAACAAACGCTTTGAGTTTCATTCAAAAAGTGCAAAATATATGTACAAAATGTGTGTTAGCAATACATATTAAAGAGTTCATTAATAGTTAATTAGGGGAAAGACTGATTTAACTACATAGATCTGTATTTAATCTTTAAAAATACATCTGTATTTAATTGTGCATTATTTCATTTTGCAGGGAAAAAACATCAACTTTTTTTCTTTTAGCCACAAATGACTTCTGAGCGACCAATAACAGCGCAGAGATCTGTGGAGCGCATAAAAGTAACCTGCCGACTGTTTTAGTAATAAGCACAGATTAATCCCGGTTCTTGCTCCCTGGATATTTTCCCTCAGTTGGTCATGACCCCTCGATCATTTATATCAGAACTTTCATTTGGCAAACTCATCAGTCTCAGGAAACAACGCCCTGCGTGTGTCCATTCAACCGGGGCCAAGCGCACAAGGAGCCGGGCCACAGAGGTCCGCATTATCCAAACAAATGTCCCGCAGGATAGCGCTTATCTCCCTCCCTGCACTCGGTGCTCATAGAAGTTTACAAGCTGAACAGCCTCAGACACACGACAGCACCGACGACTTAATTGACCTATAAATGAGCAGCCGCACCTCAGTGAGCCACGATCAAGAGGCGCATTTACGCATCTTTTGTTTTCTTCCAAAGAAAACACTGAATGCTCTGCTTTGGTGATGGTAATGACTCTCTTTTTTTAAGAGCGTGAAGATGCCTAATGACCCTTTAGGACCCTCTAGTTTATGGGAAATAATATATATAATATACAGTATATAATATCTATAAGAAGTCATGCGTAAAATGCAATTTTCTACAGGTTACAACTGAAAGTTTCCTTTTCAGTTCAGACCCGTTAAAACTAAACTAACAAAACAAAGCCGTACCCTGTTTAATAAATAACTACGAAGTTTAAGTAGCTAAATAAGTTATTAAATATGTGAAAACCATCTGAAATGGTTACAGCAGGTGCTCTGTGCACCCTTCAGCGGGATTGCATCAACAAAAGTAAACCTGTTACTCACCTTTTGCAAGAACTCCGTACAATCCACATAGCAGGCAGATGAGGATAAAATTCATCATCTCTGGTGACTCCGATGCGGGTTTCAAATATAAAATATGAAACAAGTTTTATTCCTCCTGTTGTTTTTTCCCCCTCCAGACTTAACACCGCGCAGCGCGCTTGTCTGTGGCGCTCAGCGCCGATGGTCAGTGAAAAGAGATGTTTGGTTTCCTGAGGACAGCTGCGGGAGATCACGCAACAGGACACCGCGCTTGAACTCCAGTGCAACTTTTTCCCATAGTTTTGGATACTGGCGCGGATTTATACAGTTCCCACAGTGCAGCCACCGGATAGCGGACTTCCGTGACGTCCACTGACACACCCAAGGCGCGTCCCCTTTTAGTCCTCCCCAACGGTCAAGCAATCGACCAGTGAGGTGATAATAAAAGTACACTATAGGGTCCAAAACAGCCTTTTCTTTTTGACATAAGTTTAAACACACATTTGTTCATAAAAGGTCCTTTCCTAACCAATAATCTATTTTTTTTCAGAACATGCTACAACTGCGCACCACTGAATACCGGAGAGGATGCGCACAGGGCAGCTCTGTGCTTAAATCTTGTGGGTACTCTGGAAGGGTACACGCGGTGATCAGCACGTAGGCACCAGCGTGAACGGGTGTTGTCCTGATCAACAACTTGACGGTCGCGTTTCTCATATTTCAAACTGACAATCTTTCTTCAGAAAGAAAGAAAATAAATAAGTGTTCTACTTGCAGAGCCTGTCACACATTTCACAACTGGAAAAATACTGATCTCACCACTTAAAGACAAGTAATCTGTTTATAGGTGACTTCTTGCTCAAACTATCCTACTTAACATCATCACATGATGTAATAAATAAAAGTACTGATTCAGATTCCAAACTAATGTGCTATACAGGTGCCTCCTTTCAGTCAAAAGCAACAATTACAACTGAGGCAGTGGAGATTTCCCATCTCAAAGTTTAAGAAAAAGGTAAAAAGCCAAATTTCACTTATTTAAGAAAAAACAAACCAACATAAATGTCATAATAAAAATACAGCAGTAAGTATAACAGTTTTGGTGAGAAACACATGCCCGACCTGCTGCGTTGGAAATGGTGTCTTTAATATAAAGGCATATAATCTGATATCATTAAACAATGATGCAAACTGCAAGTCTTTTTAATTCTTTGGGTGTAAGGTGCATCATTCCCTCAGGGCATAAAATAAACTATGGTGCAGATTGGCCACTGGGTGGCGATGTGAGCTGAATGAGAAGGGAGGGTAGGATAAACAGGAAAAGTGTGTCTGCATACAAAAGATTGTTAAGATTCTCTCCTGATAATCTGATTTGTTCCTTACACCAGCATCAGCTGCATGGGGGTTTTAAGGGGAGCGGTGATCATGCTTTTCATGGAGCATGAAGTACAAATAAAGATAAATTAAATCATAGTAAAACTGAAATGCAAAATATATTATCACCTCCTACTGAGGGATTATTCACTTCTCTACAATTACAGAATATATTGAACATAAGGCTATGACTCAGATGAACTCATGATATACAAATGCACATACATACACATACAGTACAATAACAACTCTTAAACACATACAGTGAGTCATGAAAACACATATACAGTACATGGACGAATGAAGACTACATAGTTGTGGGGGGAGAACTCTTTCCACGTTCAATAAAAGGACTCATCTGATTGTTGTTGGCAGCACCTGACATGGTCACTACCTCTGTAGAGAGCAATGTGGCTGTGACAGGAAAAAGAGGGAGGTAAGATACAGGAAAACAGGAAATAATTGGCTACATTTACATGCACAGGATAAACTGGCAAGTGGTCGTACTATGGCCAACCTCAGATCTGTTCTGAAGCCTAATATCTACAGGTTAGAGCGGGTACTGACCTGTCCATCTGCGACAGGCTGGTCTTTGGTGCCCACTGAGGAGACTTACTATTGCTCTGTCAACACTGTAGAGCACAAGAGATGCTGACAGAGCAATAGTAATACATCTCTTTGTTTTCTGTGAAGCTCAGAGAGTGAAAATATGAAAAATATGGAGAAAATGGAAATCAACTGCTGATGTTGCATAAGAGTCATTCAAAGTAATAAAAACAAATGTTTGGTCAGAGTGTTTGTGCAGCAAGTGGTATTTGTAATAACCTGATTTTCACCCCAATTTTCTTATTACCATTTTTCTGATAAATTACTTTATTTTTAAAATACAAAGATAAAATAAGGAGTGCTAAGTGTGCTTCCTCTAATACTCAGGAAGAACATTTGGATCCATATTTGTAAGTAGCACTTTGAGTGTTTTTATGTTACAGTATCTTGCATCCTGATCTTGTGATCTGTTTATGGTATTCCAATCAAATTTTAACATGTTTGTGTAGCAAACCAAAACCAATTCAATAACCAGGTCAAATGCTGAATTGTTTGTGCATGTCAATATAGCCACCGTTGATGTTTGGAGATTGTAAGGAAGCTGGTTGGTTTGGAGCAGGGATGATGCCCCTGCTGGCACCGTTGCCACGGACACGCTCCCAAAAACTGCAATCATGACAACAGTCTGAAGATGGACTCCAGGTTTGAGACCTTCGTCCTGTGTGTTAACTCTGTCATTTTGTTCATGTCAGTCTGTTGTTCGGTCACACCTGTCCTTTAGTCTGCTGATGGATCCAGTCAGTGAACTTGACCACCTGTGTGTAGACCCCGGGACGGTTCAGCCTCGCACAGCCCTCACCCCAGCTCACGATCCCTGCCAGGAACCACCGTCTGCCTCGCTCCAGACACACCAACGGGCCTCCTGAGTCACCCTGAACAAAGACACGCACAGTGATACACATTCAGACAAAAAACATCAACGTAGCGAACTGATTTTCACAGCTGTAAAAAAATTGGAAAATAATTGCCAAAATTTACATGACGTCATGATAGCCTGTGAATATTCTCATTCATCCAGGTCATAGTTATCTCAAGGAAATTGAATCGAACGCAACTGGATTTTTGGTTTTGTCTGTGAAGACGTTTCACCTCTCATCCAAGAGGCTTCATCAGTTCGTGCTCGTTTGACCAGGCTAGACTGGTCCGAGCTGGTTGGTTTGGAGCAGGGATGATGCCCCTGGACCAGTCTAGCCTGGTCAAACGAGCACAAACTGATGAAGCCTCTTGGATGAGAGGTGAAACGTCTTCACAGACAAAACCAAAAATCCAGTTGCGTTCGATTCAATTTCCTTGAGACGTCATGATAATATATTAAAACATTTCCTGAGCAGATTAAGTGACTTTTCATAACAAAAAGTTCAAGACACACAGAAAGAAATCCACACAAAGGATGTGAGCTACTTGAGCAGTATCCTGCTACCAGCAGTTAGCTTCAGTTCTGTTGCTAGTAGCAACCGCTCCATGGCAGTTACATTTGAACTGACATTGTTACGTCCACCATTTTGTCAGATCTGTGACCAAGCAAATATTGACGTCTTTTATCTTGTTGGCATGTTATATGCAGCTGTATGTATGTCTTTTTTAATATAGTTGTTTTGTGATTTGTTAATTAGCTAACTGCTAACCAAGCTAACCACAACTGTCTGAGGATAATGTGTGGCTAATATCATATTCTAAGTAACTGTTAGCCAGCTAACTTCAGCAAATTTAGCTACTGTTGGGCTAAATGTTAAAACAGCATGGGTTTTACTCTTTTTACTTTTACTTTTGTGAACTCTATGTGCATGTCTAGATTAATTACTGTGTTGTACTTCCTATGGAGACTTGGTGTTCATCTTCATTGGTGATACTTTGTTTCTTCTAACCCTAACCAGCTAATCTGACAGCTAACTAGTCTATACTTTAGTGAATCCAGTCTCCCTGTTACTGCACTAACTTTACAATACGTCTTGTTTATGGTATCTCATCTTTTTCTGATTTGTAATTACTGTGAATGAATTTGCTGCCCAATACTGTTTTCACAGTTTCTAAGTTACTAAGTTACTAAGTAGAGCACGATGACCAAGACAAAAATGAATTTTTCTCCATTCTTTTCTCCATTCTTCTTATTGCAGACACATTCTGCTGTGGTTTCGTGAGAAATTCTGGGAAATATAGAAAATCTAACTGAAACTGACTTGAATTTGGCAAGCTGTGCATTTTGTGGTTATGACTAAATGGTAAATCACAACATTCATCGCACAACAACTCTGGGAATGAGTACATTTTCCATAAATTTCGCACTTGTGGGAAGACACTCCAACACTGATGCACACACTCACCTGGCAGGCATCCACCCCTCCCTGCAGGTTCCCAGCGCACAGCATCCTGGGAGTGACAGCGTCGTCATACAGCTTGTTGCAAGTGTTCCTGCTGATGATCTTTACCGAGGCCTCTTGTAAGCGCGAGGCCAGTTCACCTACAATCAAAACAACCACAAAATGGAAACATCTTGGGGCTTTGGGACAAATTTGTTTCATTAGATACTCTTGAACAGCTCTTACCGTCCTCCATGAGGACCCCCCAGCCTGTGACGTAGCAGCTGGTCCCTGTTGTGAAGGTGTGCGAGGGCGCGGGGACGCACACAGGCTGCACCAAGTCGTTGAAGAAGACAGGCGCACTGAGCTCGAGCAGGGCGATGTCGTAGTCGGAGGTGAACTGGTCGTACTGCGGGTGGAGGAGGATCCGGCGGATCGGTCTGGTGGCCGCTCCGTTATTCCCCGTAGTCATCACACGCATTCCCATGTAGGCCCGCCACGCGCGAGCATCCGAGTATCTGCAGACGCAACATGCATGAGCTCAGTACACACGTGGATTATGATCATCATAACGAGGCTTTCAGGGGTCTTTCTTACTTAATGGCATCTGAGTCCTGGAAGCAGTGAGCTGCGGAGATGAGCCAGCGGCTAGAGACCAGTGTGGCTCCACAGACGTGGCCGTAGCGATCCATCTGGAGGCTGACCTGCCATGGCCATGACCCCGCCCCAGCGTCAGAGCCACCCACTATCTTTGTACGCTTCTTGGGCCTGGTGCCACAACCTGGGACACACGGGGAGACAGAGGAAGATATCAGAATTCAGAAGACTATCATTCAGTTTTTAGCCACAATTACAGGAGTCTAAGGTTGAGTTTTGTGAGTGAGAACTTACCACAGCGCAGTTCATCAGACCCGTCAACGCAGTCTTTGAATCCGTCACATTCAGGGTTAACCTTGCTTACACACTTTCCGTTGGCACATTTGTATGACGATGAGGAGCAGCCTTTAAGGTCTAAAGAGAGTGAAAGATTAGAGTTAAACAAACGGCACCTAAAATAGAGAAACACTTAAATTAATCGCTTAGTGAAACCTGTGATGTCTGACGTCACGAATACTCACACGCTCTGGTACAGTTGAGCTCATCACTGCGGTCTTTACAGTCAATAACACCGTCACACACTGAAGACTTTGGCAAACAAACCTTGTTTGGACACACGTGGTAACATTTACCTCCTGAAAACAAACACATAAGCTGTAATGATCTAACACAAGCACACGCACGTGTGATACAACGGCAACGGTCTACTCACCACAGGTGCCCTCTTCACTGCTGTCTGCACAGCTCGCACACTGGCTTCTTTGAGGCCTACACTGGCCATTCCCACACAACACTTCACCTGGCCTGCAGGATGCTACATGTTTTACACACATGTGCAAACAAGCACACAGAAACAAAACTGAGTGTAGCATAAGGGTTGTGTGTTAGAAATCAAAGTAATTGAGTGCGGTCAAGTGTACAGCCCTTTTGTATCTACAATCGTGTCTTCAGGCAACAGACTTACAGCATCTAGCCTCGTCCCGTCCATCTGAGCAGTCTTTCACTCCATCACACACCTTCCTTAGAGGGATACAGCGACCATCTCCACAGCGAAACTGGCGAGGACAGGCTGGAGATAGATGGGAAGGAGACTTGCATGTACTCTCTGGAATTACAGTACTTTCTTTGTCATATATGTAGACTAGTTTGAAAATTTGGGCTTAGGAAGCAAAAAAATGACATACTCTACCAGTGCTAACAACAAGTGTTTTAAGCCTCTCTGTCTGGGAAACAGCGCGAGAGTGGTAGTTATTTAGAACACACCCTTACACTGCCCTTGCAAATAGCCACTGTGGAGTGAAAGCATCAGATTTTACTTACTGCCCTCTGGGGAGAAGGCTCGGTAGAGCAAGTAGAAGCCCTTGTGAGTGAGAGATTCATCTGAATGGAAGTGGAGGGAGAGAGGAGAGGAGTAGACTCGCTTTTTGCTGCTGTCTGACACTGGATTACACAGCCTAGATACAGAAGAGCACAAAAGGAAGGAATTTGACTTTTAACTCACACATGCAGCCACAAAAAAACATGGAACGCCTTGAACAATTAAAACATTTTCTTTAAAATTTGACTTATGTGGATGACATGCTTGCTTGGTTGCAACACAATTCAGCTTCACAACTCACTTGACCCCTCCAATGTCCAGCCAGTCTTTCTCACAGCCGTCTGATGACGAGGAATCCTGAATGTCCATCGTCACGATCGTCATGGAGATCAGGTATCCCGGCAACGGTGCCTGATAAAGTAACCAAAGACGACTAAAGAAAGAGTTTCACACGCTGGAATGCGGACGGGCCAAATAACAGGGATGATTCACTCTTTCATTCTCTTCCTTTCCACTTTCTCTCTCTGATTCCATTGTTTCTAACATTCACATGCATTTACACATACACTCATGTGACTCACCCGTAGGGTCCAGGTGCAGTCTATGTTAGGAGGGTAATAGGAAGGGTAGTAGGGTGAGGAAATAGAGCCGTTCCAGGAGGAAATTGACCCTCCACAACCTGCAGGGGGAGATGACACACAGATGAGTGCACAGAATACATAATAACACCAAGGCAACTTTGCTCTACATATGCTAATCAGTGGAAATAACTTTGACAGTACTATGCTTTTGTCTGTTTGTGAGAGCCCTCAAACCTGCTTTTGGGATGGCCTGGAAGTAAGCTTTGAAGATTGCTCCGTCCCTCTGTCTGCTGAAGGAGAAGGTGACCAACATCACATTCCCAGAAGACGTCAGCTTCATGACAGGGGATGAACCCGAAAGAGGCAGCCCACACCACCTGAGACAGGTAAATGCATCCAGGATATGTATATATATATATATATACAAAATATAAATAGCTCTAGGGCTAAAAAAATGTCTTTACCTGGCGATTATCTTGTTCTGTAATGGAAGTAAGAAGTCATAGGCTGAGAGCTTGTGGGCGGTGCAGCTTCCTGGCGTGGCACCGTGCAGGGTGAGAATGACTAGTCGAACCACATGGCCAGATGGCACGCGAAGGCGCCACTGGTAGTACGGCTTCTTGGGACTCACGAGGCTCAGGGTGCGGTTGTTGCCATATTTGGCATAGAGGTCAAAGGACATCGCTAGACAGAGGAAAAGATGGAAATACTTATTTGTTTTATAATGTTCACGTTGGTCACAATGCACAAACATCATGAATGATGTCAAAAGCACACAGCAAATACAAAGTTTAAGTTCACTACAGCGGCAACCCAGACAGAGATCTTCAAGTTGACATCAAGACAGTTCCAGACAGACAGTCTGCCTCAATCACACTTCTTCTAATGTTTAACTCACCATTATAGGCCCGATCTTTAGGTTTTGTGATATAAAGTTATGCTCTCCTCACCTTGGAAACCAAGCTGCCACTTCCCACTCTGGATGCTGTTTGGATTCTTACTCTTGTCTGATTTTTCTTCTGATTCAAAGTCGTCAGGGTCCAAACCTACATACACACACTGCAGATGTTAAAATAGAGCAATACACAGGTAAAACATTTATAAAGCATTTACAAAGGGTTAGCTGATAATTACTTGTTTCTAAATCAAGCAATCAAGCGTTTCTATTTGAAATGTAATGGTGTGTTAAACATTTAATTTATGTTACTGTTTTTAACCTATTTATTGGCAGTTATTGTATAGTGTTGTATAGTGTGCAGACAAGGGTGAGAGCCTCTACCCAGCAGGTGCAGCATGTTGTCATCTTGCTCCATGTAATAGCGCTGCTCGTTGCGGCTGTCCCGCAGCACCTTGTTGCTGCCGGGAAGCCTGCGCTGAAGCCTCTCTGGGCTGGACCTCCGGATCGTTGTCGCAACATCGTCCGGGGCGGAGAATTTACTCCAGTAGAAGACGTTGAGCCCTTCCGCTCCTTCACTGTCACACAAAAGTGTTTACAATGTTGCTATTCTGCAGGGAACATATAGCTGAATGTGTTGTTACTGTGCGTATTCTCTTTATGTTTTTATGTTAGTGCAGCATACCTGAAGGCAGCAATCCCTGAGTGCAGGTAGTAAGAGCTCCACGGCGAGGACTCGTAGAGTTCTGAGAACTGTTTTCAAGAAATGCAAAAGGACAAACAAAGGAGGGTTGACCACATACTGTACTGTGTGACATCACAGCGGTGCAAGTGAGGTCACTTTTCCCGTGCAAGCAACACATGAGCACACCTGGTCGAACATGCAGCCCGAGTTCAACAAAAGCATTGTTCTTGTGTGTGTGTGTGTGTGTGTGTGTGTATCAAACTCTGCATGTGTGTATGTTGACTTTGAGCAGCACAGAGCTCCATTGTGTCTCTACCTGCTGGCCATGTAGAGGAAGGACCCTGGGTGGTATGGGCTCCTGGCCTGGAGTTCACCTGTTCTTTAATGAACAGATGGCTGCACAGATACTATGACCACTTAACAAGCCTGCTAACTCACCCTCACAACCGATTACAGGAGCAGTACTGCAGATTTTGGAGGATTTACACCTATCAACTCGCCATTTCTCCACTGCTCAGCAGTTCAGTGCATCTGACCTTTTGCTCCAAAACCCAAATTCCCCCTCTCATATCTCAGTTCAGCCCCCTATCCCTCTGTCATCCCAGGCTGCCCTACTGCCCTGTCTCTCCCTCTCAACCCCAGCATCAAACCGAGGTTGTCCTTCTCTCTCTAGTGTACGGTGCACAGAGTGGCTGATTGTGTGAAAGCCACACAGACAATGTTTTTATTGAAGGCCTGCTCTTCCTCTCACTCTTGCTGCCTGGGCCTAGCTGGGCTCACAAATGCCGGGCTTGTCCTCAGCCCTGAAAGGGCCCTGTCCCAGGGGGTCTCGGGAACTCGCACACACACTGTGCCCAGCTCCTGTTTCAGCTTTACATTTAACACCACCAGAGAGAGACAGAGAGAGGGACAGAAGAGTGAAAAGTGGTGTGCAGAAAAAAAAAACAGAAGGAGAGAGAGAAGAGGACAAAGCTGATAAAGAGAAAAGCAAACGAATAAGAATGCAAAGGCAGACAAGAAGAGAGGAGAATGGGAAGGAGAAAGGGGGCAGCAGTGTTTTGAAAGCGCAGCATGAAAGACACTCGTAGCCTGCTGCAGTGAACCATATCAAAGTTAGAGCAGCAACATCAGCTTCAGCCCACTGCGGGAAGGTCGAGCAGCGCTCTAAGGTGTCATTCAGAGGGGAAGCAGTGACGGACAAGTCCATCGTTCCACTTACATAATGGTTCAAAGCCTGAGCCTGCAGGCGGAACTGGGGGGAGGTGGAGTCAGTCAGCTCTGAGGAGAAGCTCAGGTTTGGGAACTCCACGCTGCCACCTAGGAAGAACACTGAAGAGGGTGGAGCTGGAGAGGAGGAGGTAGAGATTTGAGACAGGTGCACTTGTATGACTGTGGGTGTGGGTCAAAATAAACACATTTTAAGCACAGGAGAGGTCTGAGAAAAAGTCTAAAACACCAAAGCAGGTCTGTACTCACATGTTAAGAAATGGAGAGTCAGTGCAATGGCAGCAGTGAAGGGAAAGAAAGGCAGGAGGCCTAACATCCATCTCCTCCAGGAGCCACAGGCTGGAGCTCGCCCCCCCTCCACCTTCTCCTCTGGCTTCGTGGGGGGGCTCAGTGGCTGGGTGGGCTCCTTCAGCTCCCCCTCTCCCTTCCAGAGACAAGGACATGACTCAAATATCATACCAGCTTTTTTATGTCTGAGCTCAAGTTGCCTCTAATTGTTTGCATTGAATCTTTATGCGACCAGAGCAGAGGGGCAGTAAAGACAACGCAGCCTATCTGCCAAAATCAATGAGGCACAGATTTTTATGGCCGAGCAGACACTGATTTAGTGAGAGTAACGGTGAGCATCTTTGAGCTGAAAGGATCTCCTTAAACATTTAAGGGGTTGGCAGGATTCCCCGGGGGAGCAGACAAAGCGTGGCTGGAGGAGTCTGCTTTCCCACGGCCTGGCTCTACGGTGTCAGCACTCAATCAAGTGGCTCACGCCGACACAGACATTCATGAGAAAGAGACCCACATACCCCTAGAGACGGGTTTTGCAATTAAGATGAAGCATGGCCGAGTCGGTTTGATAGGTTCTGATTATTATGCATCCTTCTGGTATTGCTAAAAAGTCGCCAAAAGTTAAATAAACAGAGTAATTTCGCGATATAAATATAATATGTTGAGAAAATAGTTCTCGCAGAGCGCAGAGTCCCGTTTGGCGCCGTCTTTTACGCGCAATGAAAAGAGCACAGCGGCGGCTTACCTGTGCAGCGGTGCAGCCTGGGTGTCCATGCCCGGAGACGCAGTACACTTCGCAAGTTTTGCTTTTGGGGAGAGTCCTCATAGCACTGTCCCGTTCAGCTCCGGAGAGGCGATAGGCAACAATACCTCAGGCATAGAAACGATGGAGAGAGAGGAAACCCCCGCTGTCGCTTCCTTTGAAAAAAGCGCAGAAATCCGACCTGCGCGGCTCGGATGCGGCGGGCATTCACCGCCTCCCGTTTACCTGAACTGGGCGGCAGGTGTCACACGGAGCCCCAGAATGCAACGCGGGGGACAATGAGACCACTATGAAAGGGTACAATCCGCACAACCATCCGTGCGACAGATATTGTGGGCAAACTTCCTCGCTGTGTATGCGGGAGTGAAGCTAGGGGGGACAAAAGGGTGCTTGAGGAAAACGTGTGCGAGGTATTACAATCGGAGCTCGGGCTGCTGTGCACCTGGACGCACCACAGGGGCGCAAAGCAACACAGAACCTGCCATTACAAAGCTGGCACCAGAGCTGTCCATTGTGAGGCTGGGACAGGACATAACATGGGCTTACAGTCCCAGACCTGGAAGGAGGAATCCAGCAAAGATACCTGAAGAGAATTCAGATCTTTAAAGGCACTTTGCCTCTTCCTGTTTGCTTTGTTGAGGGTGTCACACATTAATAACACCTTGTAATATCAGTAAAAGACAGATATAGGAAAAAATACACAGTACACTGTATCTGATGATGCTTTTATTACAACATTTGCTGGCAGTGGATGAATAAGATATGTCAGCTGATATGGCTGTAGATCCAGGAGGTGAACTTGTTGACCCTGGTGTAGACCCCAGGCAGGTTTGGTCTGCCACAGCCCGCCCCCCAGCTGACGATCCCGATGAGGAACCAGCGACCACCGCCTGGCGCCTGGCAGGACAGAGGACCCCCTGAATCGCCCTGAGACACAAAGAGTGCAGGTGATGCAGAAAGAACACACATTCAAAAAGTGTCCACCAACTTTTTAATGCTTCACACCTGCCAAAATAGATTAAAATGCAGGTGATTCATTTAGGTATTCAGTCAGTTGGGAGCTCACCCTGCAGGCATCCCGCTCTCCAGAGGGGACCCCGGCACACAGCATGCGTGGTGAGACAGGTCCATAGCTCTTCTTGCACTCAGTCTGGCTCAGCAGGGACACCTCTGCTTTCTGCAGCACTGAGGGCAGCACTTTGTCTGCGGGGGACAAGATGTGGACATACATCATGCGACTGACAGATACAAACATTTACACATTTTGGGGGCTTTAGGCTGACATAAGTAATGGTTCATAAAGAGTGCAGGAGTTGATAAAGATGCTCTCTCAGATCCCAGATGAAACAGGCAGCTGGAGCATAGTGTGTCATTACGGTGATGTTTTTAGATCCCTGCATGTAAAGCACCCAGACACACCCCCCACTCAAGGAAATCCTAAAGTATATAAGTCACAGAGCTCCATCCAAGGTGTCGCTCACCCTCCTCGGAGCGGTATCCCCATCCGGTGACCCAGCAGCGGTGGCTGTCGGTGACAGTGTGGGAGGGGGGTGGCAGGCACACAGGCTGGACCAGTGGGCTGAGGGAGGGAGGCCAGGGATTCTTCAGCCGCAGCAGGGCGATGTCATAGTCGAACGTGTACGCGTTATAATACTCGTGCACCACGATCCGTTGGATCTCCGCCACGTGTTTGGCACTGCCCTGTGTCAGCATGCCGAGGTGGGCGCTCCAGTAACGTGGATCAGACAGCCTGGGAGAGTCAGAGGTCAGAGGTCAAAGGCACTGAAGGTGTAGATTATACTGTATCTAATAAAACTTGATATGTCCACACATAACCTGTGACGGGTGTTGGCAAGTAGATTGTTTTAAGGGCTCACAAGCCAAAAAGGACAGGAAGCACTGCAGTATCAGTTACTGAAGGCCTGCTGCTCGGTATATTCAATCTGTAGTTTTTACACACAGCTGCCATTACAGTGATCATATCACAATAACAGGATGCTGTTCATCAGCGGCGAGAGTGACTGACCTTTCCTTGCTGAAGCAGTGTGCTGCTGAGATGAGCCAATCAGAGGAGAGGACAGAAGCACCACAGTACAGGTTACCAGAGAAGTGGAGGCTGACCTGCCACGGCCACTCCCCCTCCACAGAGTTAGCCCCGCCCACAATACGCTCAGGTCCTGTAGATGAACCCACGTTCTTCACCAAGGAGGGATGGCCACAGGCTGGGGAGCACACAGTGACAGATTTAGTTGTCATACTGGTAATATTATGTTGGTTTTATTGTGAAGGAGCACAGTATGTACAATATGTATGGCCATGTGCAGTATTTTACATATCGTCATACTGTAGTTAAAATTATTGCCTCTAACAAAAGAGTATCCCTCAGAGAGAGATACAAAACAATACATGTTATTATTATTATTATTATTATTATTATGAGCAGTTTATTGATCTATTAGGGATTCATATGTGCAAAGTGTGCCTGTATCAGTGTGAATATACAGTATGAGTGTGTGTTTGTACACCTACACTAACCACTATGCTGCACGCTGAGTCATCACCATGACAGACGGGTCTGCTGCTGCCTTATTAAAAAGTAGAGCTTTGACATGTGTGTGTGTGTGTGCGCACACACGCGTGCATGTACAGTACATTAAGCCCAGTATCAGGGAGTGATCAAAGACAAGCCTGTTCCCATCGCCTTGAGACCCCATCACGATAAAATAACAGCAAACAGAGTAAGCTATTACAGCTGGGTCACCTCAGTGCTGCAGGTCAGCAGGTTCGGAGCACGCTGCCCAGTGGATTATAAAATAACAACAACTTTCTCATGAAGCCACACAAAGGATCTGGCAGAGAACTGGCAGGATAATCACTATGTAGCAAATACTTCATTAAGAAACAATCAGGTGGGACATAACCAAAATGTGTGTGACTGAGGCTTAGGCTGAGTCATTGATAAATCATTGATAGGGTCTTTATTTTAGTGAACCACAACGTGAAAGCGTGTTCCTGACAGGCAGCGTCCAACAGTTATGATGGCAATTAAGGTGATAAAAAGGTGGAGGAAATGGCACCTTGCTCCTATAATCCAACATTTATTTGATTGGAACTGGATGTTCAAATGTTGAATAATGCAGAGCAGAACAGTTTGAGCACAATTCCGTGCAATTAAAAATGTTAAGTGTAAAGTAAAGTGCTCATATGATGTCTTACATAAAGTAAACCGTTTTGCAGGATTGCATCATACCACATGTTGGCACTGGAGTCTCTTTAAAGATGGCAAGAGTCAAGATTTATAACTAGGAAAAGGGTTGGACCTGGGATTATAAAAAATGTGCACATGGTGCAGGTCATGCAGAGCACTCACCACAGTCCGCCTCATCGCTGTGGTCCCGACAGTCATGAACACCATCACACTTTGCGTTCTTCTTCAGGATGCAGGAGCCGCTGCTGCATTGATACCTGATTGCAGAACAGGTTGTTTCTGACAAAAGCAGAGAACATATTGTAATTATTAGTGGTTAAAAAGGTGAAAGGACATAAATATTGCACAAAAAAAGATTAATACCCTGCGTGCAGTTGATTTCGTCTATTCCATTGGTGCAGTCCGTCTCTCCATTGCATACAAACAAAGGATGCAGAGGACTGTTGCCACCACAGTTCTTTGTGGGCCTCGCTGTGAAGACATACAACATTTGTCCAATGCCATTCCTCAGGCTACTCTAATTAACCGCATGCTAATTGCAATGTAGGACTTTCACAACAATGTAATGTGTAACCAGTACTTCACAGTGAAAAAGGCAGGGCCAACATTATATAACTTGTAAGACAACTTACAGCAGAAGACCTCGTCACTCTCATCCTGGCAGTCATCCAGGCCGTCACAGCGTCGACTCTTCTCCACACACAGCCCTGTGGAGCACAGGAAGTGGCTCTCTGTACAGGCTGGTGCACACATAAGGGGGGAAAGAGAGGTTATAATAGACCTAAACAAAAGTGCATAAACAAGTGTTTATTTTCCTGCTTTATTTCTACTCTAGTAACTGACTAAAAGGCACCACAAGAAGCTTTTATGTTGATACTGTTTAAAACTATATGAAATTGTAGTAATTTAGTGGAGTATACTGCACAGTGAATGACACAAAGCTAAAGTGACAAAAGTGACTGTCATTATTTTCATCCCCTCTAAAACATCCATACAATATATTTATGTCTATTTGTCCAATGTTTTCTCTCTGTAAAGTACATTAAAACTTTTAGAATCCATTTCAAAACAAAGTCATTAACTCACATCCACACTGAAGTACAATCAAGCACCTATGATGGGTCATTTCCTACAGTGTATCCTGGCTGTTATAATGAGTCAGTGCTTACGTTGGCTGATATTGTAGCTGCTGTAAGATGCCTGAAAAGGCTGAGCAGAGTTACGTGAGCTGCAGCGAAACTCCACCTCCGGGCTGTGGTCAGCGATCCGAAACACCGTGTTGTGTCCCACGTAGCTGCCGCAGAAACTGTGGGCGGAAAGCAACCATCGACGAACCATCCCAGGATGTTGTTGAGGGATGAATGAGTAAATGCACAGTTGAACACACGATAAAAATAATTTAACTCTTAAACCATTTGATAAGATGCTTTCTTGTAGCTTAGGGAGACATTATCTATGGGTGTAGATATTTGTAAAAATGGACAAAATTATATGAAATAGTTCAGTTTAAATGTTCCTATCCAGTATGCATGTAGCTGTTCTCACTTACATAATTTCATTGATCTTCCACCAGCCATGGTCACAGCCCTTCAAGTTCTTTGGTTTCAATACATAGTTCTGAAACTGCAGAGCAACTCCTAAGGCACTGTTAGGGGTCTAGAATAAAATAGAACCAGAATACACAATCAATAAAAGCTGTTTTAAGTCGCCAGTTAAGAAAAACTCAGCAACAGTTTTATAAGTCATGCATGTGTGTGTGCTCTACCTCAAACCTCCAGGTGCAGGAGCACTGTGGGGGCAGAAGGCTGGGGTGGAAGGGGCTGTAGATCTGACCAGTGTTGTCAGGCTCTAACTGGGTCTCAATTTGAGACATACACACTGAGAGAGACAGAGACAGACTAAATTATACTTTCACCCCCAGACAACACTGTACTAGTGCATATACTGTAAATAGTGGTTCCCAATCTGGGGGCTGGGACACCCAAGATAAATCTGAAAGGTCAGAAGATGATAAATGAAACAGGGGAGAGTCAAAAATATCTTTTTTACACACAAAATTCTGTTTCTTTCTCCTTTTTTCTTGTGAAATCGTAGGTAGTTTTATCCCCTCAGGCCTCTTAAAAATGACTCATAGTGAAACATTTGAGAAGGAGGAGAGTAATCACTGTGATCCAAGACATATTAAATCTGTGTGGATGGGTCACACTTAGACATTACTTCATTTGGACATGAGTCAAAAAGGGTGGGAATCACTGACATATAAAATAATCAGAAAAATGTGTCATACTTTCCTCGGCAATGGCCTCAAAGTGTCCTCTGAAGCTCTTGTTGCCATTTGTCATTCTGAAGGACAGCAACATGACATTGGAGGTAGACACCAGGGAGAAGGAGCTGGACACCGGCTCACACAGCCTGCAGCACGGAGATGCACTTTAGTAAAGACTATGTTTTAGAGAACTTGGAAAAACACAGTGACATAAGGCAAGAAGCCGTTTAAATTTCTTGCAGCTGTAATATGTGAAAACACATAAACATTGTCTTGTAGGCGACAGAGAAATCAGTTGTGTAGTGGAAGCTGCAGACTCACCTGTGCAGAATGCGCCCTCTCATGGGCAGCAGAGCGTCGTACACTGTCAGGGCATCATTCACACAGTCACTGGGCTCTATGAAGAACGAGGTGATGGTGAGGCGGATCAGAGAGCCCGGGACGGCGGTGAGTTTTACATGGCAACTCACACCACCCCATGACGAGAAGACGTTTAAAGGGACCCTCGCCCCAGGAAGGTTGGCATACAGCTTATCTACACACTGTGAGCCTGGGAGGAGAGAACAAAAACTCATGGACACACAATATGACATACAGCGTAACTTTTATTACAGCTAACTTAAGTATTATCACCTACCTGCTCCGTTTGATGTATAATCTGATCGCTGAACAGCTGTAGGAAGACACAATAATCAATCTCAGCATTGATGAACACACTTAGGATGCACGTGTAAACACACTGACGCACCATTGATGAGGATGGAGTCTATATCCACTGGGAGACCCAGCAGGTAGCCCACAGAGGACCTGTTCTTCAGGCTGGTGTGGACAGAGTCTCTGAAAATGGCTCCCACACACTCCTCACACACTGCCGGGCTCTTTAGTCGAGGGACCACAAACACCATCCAGAAATGAACCAGCACGCCGCCCTTGTTGTTGTTACTGGGTGAGGAAAACAGAGTCGACATTAACACTATAAAAACAGGGTGTGTTGCTCAGTTGTAAATAAGCGGTGATGCTAGAAACTGGAATCAAAAATAAATCATAAATATCATCTTTTTGCTTTATGATGATGATGACTAACAGGCCCGCTGTACCTGAGGTCTGAAATGACAGCTTGCTTGTAGAGTCTGGCCACTGAGGACATCTTGTACATGTTGCTCACCTACGAGACACCAGCAATTAACAGTGAGACTTTTCTCAGATCTCATGTTCAGCACTAACCATCGTGTAAATAACAGGGTTACATCGACACATACCACGTGTTGTATTTTGCTTGCCATGGATACAAACTCATGGGACTCTGCCTGGCGGTACTCAGGGATAAACTCCACATTGGCAACGCGGAACATCCCGGCAAAATACGCTCCGCTGTTGCTTTCCCTGCGAACTAAGGAAATCAAGTCAAAATTTGCTATCAAATCAGAGGAACTCACTATAAAAAAGTACTCTCTCATAATAGCTGGTAAAAAAAATAGTATTAGTAATGCAATTATGCTCTGGAAAGATATTAATTTTGTGCGATTAAAGTACAAGAATCCTTTCACTCACATATGAAGACCCATAGCAACGACCACACGATAACCACCACCACAAACACCACCGCTGTGATGATGACAGCGAGGTGCGGGATGTTCAACAGACGGGCCCACAGCCTCTTGAGTCCCTTGGGCTTCCGTCTAGTCTTCCTGTACTTCCTGCGGAGCTTGTGCAGAGTGTGGTCAACTGTGGCCACCTCCACGGACACATCTGCGATCTACAGCCGTGGAGGGGACACATTCATACTCTTTTT
>NTHP01000091.1:1168307-1216677 GCA_003416845.1 Oplegnathus fasciatus | reverse complement strand
AAAAAAAAAAAAAAAGATGAAGGAGAGCAAAGCCTCATTTCCTGAAAAAGGCGTTGCGGGTGATGCTGTACAACAGGTGATAAGGCTTTCGTTTTGGGGGCTCGGCCAGTGAAAAGACCTGCTGCTGAGGCACGCTGGTTGGAATGGTGATGTGACGCTGGTGAAGTGGGTGAAGGTTTTGGTGGTGTGGTGGGACAGAACCGGAGTAACCAACGGCTAAAAGGTGAGCAGGCAAAATAAAAAAAGTCAAAATTAAGATAAAAAATCAGATAAAACTGAACTGAACAGAGGCTAAACGGTTTGAAGCTAAATATTTCCTTACTTTTGCTCTTCCCCTGCTTGGCTCTTCTGGCATTAACAATGGCCTGTTTTCTTTGCTCTTCGCTGATCTCCATTCCTGCCAAGAAACACACAAGTACACCTTCAGGTCAAAATATTTCCAACCACGCCCTTCTTCCGACAGGCTTTGTACCTTGTTCACCTTGTATTTGACATCTACCCACAGTAGCCGTTTTGCGTCATAAATGAAAGGAATTCAGCCCGACTCACCCATCTCTTGGTCTTCCTTGACCCTGTTTCTCTCCTTGGCAAAGGCCTGTAACCACCTCTGCTTGTCCTGGGCCTTCCTGCAGCACAGCACACACACAAACTCCAGAGTGGAGGCGTTGCGCAGGCGCAGAGCATTCCTCAGGGTCAGACCCAGGTCTAAGTCCCGCCCGTCGGGCACATCCACCACCTCGGTCTGGTCCATATCCAGCCGTCCACGGTAGTGGAGCAGGTCTCTGCGCAGGACGTCTTTTTTACAGAAGACCAACTGGTGGTCAAACAGGAAGAAGCTGCGCTGTTGCATTTTGCCTTGTCGGACGATTCGAGTCAGCTCACCAGAGTGGATCAGCTCTGAGCTGCGCTCCAGCACGTCAGATCCCTGCAATAACATGTTTACATAGATACAGAGTTGAAAGATTTATACAATATATTTAATATTCCTTACACAAGGTTGGCAAAACACATAGGTTACTTTCAATTAATAACCGGAGTATAAATTAGAAGAATATTGATTAGTCTTCATCACCTCCCAGTGTAGAATGGCCACCTGCCAGTGAGCGATGGTGTCCACACTCTCCAGCCGCCTTTTCCTCTCATTTATCAGACTGGCCACATTCTTCATAGCCTCATACGCTTTGCTCACTCCGCTGTAGTCACTGCAATGAATCAGCAAAGGAACAATGAGCATAGGGTCTACCTTCGACATAAATTTGATAGAAAGGACATTTCCATTCACAGTAACACACTGCTTCAATCTCAATCATGGAAAGTAAGTAATCAAACCACTGGGACCACCAGGAACTCTTTACTTCAGGTGAAATGTTTCTAAACATTATGCAGATCACTGTAACTCCAGATGAGCTAATGAATGAATGTACCATTGATGGTTATTGAATTGGTTAATGTTAGCTGATGCTAGGCTATATACACATACTGCAAGTATCATTGTAGCTTCTTGCTCAGAGCTTTCATTGTACAGCAAATGCACAGTAATGCTGCAGAGATGTTGAGTCAAGGTGTCTTCATTATGTGATTAACTGGCATTAGATGTGGTTGTTGTAGAGTTGAATGTACCCACACGGAAGTTGATGGCTTATGACCCATATACTGTATCCCAGTTTATATATATGTGTTAGTGCAGGGTGGTTGAAAGCGCAGTAAAGGTGCTGTCTTTGTATGCCTGCACCAGAGAGTGTAAATAGTGATATAAAGATGCTCAAAATGTACAACTAGTAGTAAAGAGTACTATAAGTAGTGATGTTATATATCTCTCGAGGAGTACCTGTGGTCTTTGGGGGTGTACTTGAGCAGTTCTCCCAGCTGTAGGGGGTATTTACAGATCTTCTGGACGGGTGTGAGCAAGAAACCCGCAATGGAAATGTCGATCATCTGTTGGAGGAGTCGGCAGGCCTCAAAGAAATGCTTGTATTTGCCCAACTTCATGAGGCGCTGCAGTTCAGCACAGGCTGCTGGATGAGTGTTACAGTAGTCTGAGTAGATAGAGAAGCCCTCTCCCTTGGGGGAAAAAATGAGAAACATTCAGTGAGAATTTAGAACTGCTGAAGCAGGTAAATAAATGAGCTACACAGTGATTAAGTGACTTGGGGAAGGTTTCGTGTGTGGCCACTACCTGCAAGAGAAAACAAGAGCCTATTTCACTGAGATGTGGTTGCTCTTTGTTGTACTTCTTCTCCAGGTCTCTGAGAAACTGCCTCTGAAACCTGTAGATGTCCTCTATATTGCTGAAGATGGTCTTCAACTGCAGCTCAGTGAACATGTCTGGGTGTTTACGGCACTGACGGATGTAGCCCTGAAAGTTACACAAAACCAAAATGCTGACTACACTGACAGAAGGTATGAAAACAGTTCAAATACTGTCCAATAGGAGGTGCTGGATGGTTAAATCATTTCTGAAATACAAATGTAACTTATTCTAAATATTTTATTACAATAAGTTGACATTTATTAGAATGTAGGACTGCTTAAGAGATTAAATAAAAGGACAAATATGGCAGAAGCAGCAGCCCTAGACTTAATGTTGAGGCCTGTACCTCACAGATGTCTTTTAGGTGCTTAATGTAGATGCGTTCAGTATTCATGATTTCCTGAACCACATTGGTTCTCATCTGCTCCTTGTGCTGAGCGCTGTGCGTGTCCCTGGGAGCTGGATCTTCCTGGTCCGCTACACTCTCCACACTTTCTGCACTCGAGTCCTCCTGGTTCACTCGCACCTGAAACACATTCACCACACACACATTGGGACCTCCTGAGCAGCATTCAAACCATAAATAAGACTCTTTGCTAAAACTTCAAGTCAGGATTTCCAAAACATATTTTGCCCAATTATTTCTTTTCTCCACACTTTCAAACAAACAAAACAAATATGGTCTTTGATGACATTTTTTTTTTTTAATCTAATGAAATGAAATAACATTTCCAGCTCATAAGCGCAATGAACATAATTACAAAAAGGGGAACAATAACTACTTAAACTACAAAAGATCAAGATCTACTCCACATCACTATGGTAACAACATGTGCAAGTTTAACAAGCTCCTGTTTGGCAACATTGATTCAGCTACAAGCAATTACACAGCAGACGCCCATCTGCCAATCAAATAACATCACCATGGTTACCATAGCCTGCCTAATTAAGACTCAACTGTCAATCAGCTGTGGTCACCACAGAAACCAGCTGAACCTCTGTGGTTTGAACTCTTCCACACACACTGTCAAGAGGGCTGGTGAGGTTTGTTTGGAGCTAAGCCAGTTTACAAGTCTTTTCTGTGCTGCTGGAGAGCAAACATGCATCAGGCACATAGGTCAGGAAGTCCACTTACCCTCACAAAGCTGGAGGGGAACCAGGCCTCCCTGTCAGCCCCCCTGCCCCACCACCAGTCCTTATGTGAGGCTTCCAGGACACGGATAACATCTCCAGCTTTGAAGGCCAGCTCCTGCTCCTCCATGGTCACATGGTCCCAGAGAGCCTCAGCATACACCGTGTGGCCAGAGCTTATCCACTGAGTAACGCACACACACACAGATAAGATAAAGATACAATTACATGCAGGCTAAGCCCATGTCTAACATGTAAGATTATGTCTAGACTTGTGGACACTGCAACGGTTGTCTGTTCTGCTGAACAGCGGCCAAACATCTTAAACATATACAAGAAAACATTTTCACATGGTTCACGAGGCATGCATACAACACGACAAATGTTGCATCATAAACTCAATACACATTCTTGGAGCAGATGTTTGCGAGTGTCACAACGTGACAAGTTTCCCTCCTCAGCCTCACCTCGTTGAGCACAGAGAGCTCCACCCCTGGCTGGAGGTAGGGCGTGACATCAGTGAGCTCATCAAAGCTGCCCTCCTCCTCCTCACTCACGCTGTCATCAAGCGTCGCCGAGCACTCAGACACGCCATCTGCAACACATACAGAGAGGTTAAAAAACTGCACGAAGCTGAAAACCTTCTGACAAGATTTAAACAATCCAGAAAACAAGCCACAGATGCAGGCACGCCCACACCTGGCTCCACGCCAACATTTTCCTCCAACACACTTATTGACATTCCCAGACTCAGCTTTCCCACAGACTAAAATATGAGATCAACAACAACCCCAGTTCTCACCGCTGAGCACTCTGTGGAGCTTACGCCGTCCAACGCGGTCCAGTCCGATGGGGGTGCTCTGGGAGAGGGCGGAGGGGCGAAACCTGGCTGACACCGCTCTGTAGGGGGGCACCTGGTGGGAGGGGATGGGCGGCCGCGACAGGGGCTGCACAGAGGACAAGAAGAAACATCCTAGGATTTAGGAAGAGCACACTTTCTCTGGCTTTCACCACCTTCCTGATGACTCAGGGTCACACAGAAATAAAGCCTGCTACTTCTTGACAGATAACAACATTCATAACCAAGACCATGATCAATTATTTTGGACTTCTTGCCTTTTTTTGGTATTTTAGGCTTTTATTACAGACAGTTGAAAGAGAACAGGAAATTGGGGAGAGAGAGGTACAAAAAATTGCCTGGTCTAACGTTGAAGACGTTTATTTTCATTTTTTCAAAAAGCGTGGTTGGTGGTTTTCATAAACCACCACCCACATGGTTAGCATTGGCAAGAAAAACATTGTTTTCCTACCTAACAATGTGGAGGATATACAGTATTTTTAACACACTGGAAACAACAAGTTGGAGTTGAGTTTAAACATACTTATAAACACAAATTTTATTATTTGGATTCCTTCGTGGGCAACTCTATCAGCCTGAAGCCAACTTTGATTCAACACTATACCTCCAGCTTATATAGAGTAGGTTCAAGCTGTAACTATAAAGGCTTACAGAAGGAAGACGGTCGTCCTTCTCCTCAGCATCAGGAGAGAACAGATCCATCACTGAGACTGGCCGCAGCCTCCTGCCCTGCACGTCTCCGTTCATGCTGCAGCTCTCAGGGCTGTCTCCATTCCCACACACGTCATTACCACTGCAGTCTTTATGCAGTGATGTATTTGCTGTCCTTTCTTCGGCATGTAGTTCTGCCACTTCCTCGGGAATGGAGTGCTTCCTGGAAATGAGCTGCCCGTAGTCAGAGATGGGCCGAGGTCTTGGGCGCCCACTCCTTCGTCTGGGCTTGACGGTGGATGTTTCTGTGGAAGCTGGGGCTGCATCTGTGGGCGATGTGGGTGACTCTGAGAGGCATGTTGGAGAGATAGGAGGGGTGCTGCTGGTTGTTGGAGAGACTTCCTCTGTTTGGAGAAATGCTTCTGCCCCTTGTTGGTCTGATGTTGCCTAGGGATCAAAGGAAAAAGTTCAAAACTCAATAAGGACGAAGATATTGACTTTCCCCTGTTCAGTGACCTGCAATGTACAAAGATGAAGAACATAACGTCTGCTGGGAAGAACATCTGTTAATCAGAAACAGAGAAAAATGGTGAAGTCATAAAAGTTCCAACTAGAAGCGACTGTCTTGGTTGGATCTCAAGGCAGAACCACAAGAATCAGTGTGAAACTATTTCAATGAACTTTATCAGGATTCTCGTGAGAAACTGATTATCATGTGAAAGCATTCGAGTTGACTGGCTCCACATATTGAACATAATAAACCTTATCAAACAAGAACTGCAACAGAAATTGCACAAATATTCAATAATGAAATGTTATCATACTGAATGTGTGTCAGCACTGGTATTGTATGCTCAACGGTCAAATATTGGCTAACTGTTACTCATTTGGAAATTGTTCTTGTAAGCCTGTAAGTCGGCCAGCGATATCAAACCTCACCTCGTTTTCTCGATCTGGGTCCGGTCCCCGGCATATACACTTGAAAGGCACACAGTCGACTAGCACCATTGTGAAACACACACAAACACAGACTGGCCTGTGTCCCCAAGGCCAAGTCCCTAAAAAATGTTTCTGAGGCCAGTAAAAGCCACTTGATTTCTAAAGTAAACAAATCAGATTTTTACCCGTTCATTTTCAAAGGTTAAATCCCACTCTTAGACAAATACACATTTCGCTATAACTGTGTGTTTATATCCTGTCTACCTGGTGGTGCTGCTAGCTGTCCCAGGCCCAGTGTCCATGCTGCTGGACTTTGATCCACTTGGCTTCAGCTAGAGGGAAGGGGGAGACGTGAGGAGGGGGGGCTGTACTCCCTCATAGCTGCCTGCCCTCCCACAGCAACAGGACTATGGAGCTGTTTTGCGCAAGGGCCACTAATCATAAACAAAGCCTAATCATTAACTCCGTCTGCTCCTTCAGTGTGCCTGGTAGCACAGAACAGCTGCTTTCAGCATGTGACCTTGCAGCAGCAGAAGTCAGTATATCAAACACAACTGACAGGAAGAGGACGGTGGAGCATGGTTACGTGTGTGTCATTATTTATTTGACACTGAAGGGGACTTTGGACACACACACAGCTCGGTTTTTTTTTAGCATACAAACTCTGTGCTGACAAGTATAACATGAGAACTTATCTCAGTGGGTAAGAATCATGCCAGATTCAAAGATCACTTCACTTAGAGGAGTGATACCTCATTTCCTAAGATAAGAGTCAGTGCCATTCGACTGCAAGATTGGCATCCAGTAATGATCCTGCTGTTCTATATTATTTGCTCTGTCTTTCAGTGCTTCCTTCCTCTTTAAAAGGGAACCTGCAATCTAATGATTTCCAATCCCATGTCTCTAAGTCAAGGATAAAGGTGCTTCTAATATGTGATAGTGTGAAACATTTTGCAGCCTTGTTGTCTTTCATCCGCAGTATATTTTATCCATCTGTAAGCAGTAATCAAACAGACCAGTTGCGTAAAAGATAAAACCCTAGCTTGATGTCACTATTGCTTTACAAACGTCCTGCATTGTGTCAGAATATCTGCATCTCCTGTGCCAATAAACAGGTAAAGCAACACTGACTGCCAACAGAAACATTACTATATACAGTATGAGCCAAGACAGTTGAATTATTTCACGTCAGACCTCTGTCATCCTTACGCACATGATTTTCCAAGTTACTTCCTTACCTCGTTTGGTATCATGTTGACCTCAGTCTGTTCTTGTTGTGAAGGCTCTTTTTGGCTGAGGGGAGATGAATCGCATTCTGTCGCACTTGTTGTGGCTACAGTCAGTGTTTCATAATGAGCAGAGATACCAGGTGAAGCCTGCTCCGTTCTCTCGGGGGGCTCCACAGAAACCGGGCTGATAAGGACCCGGTGCTGCTGTGGGCCCACATCGTGCTCAGGCTGCGGATGAACCAGAGGGGTGTGTCCGACAGACATGACCCGGGCTCTGACGGGCGAGGGCCGGCGCTGTCGCTCACTGGTTGTTAGGCAAGGCACGCGGCGGGAGTAGTCGTCATGGAGACGGCTCAGAGGTGACAGGGGAGATGGAGAGGTGGGGCTGGGGGAGGGACTTCGCCTACGTCGGACAGTCAGGTCAGTCATGCTGCCTACTAGCTTTAGCATAGGCCCCTTGGTCTTCACAGGGCTCTTCCTGCGGCTAGCAGCGTGGCCCCGGAGGTCCACTGAGGAGGCGCTGGCTGTCCTCTGGATGCTTGGTGTCCCGTTTGACGTGCTAGTCCTCTGGGGGTCTTCCTGAGGGGATGGAGGTCCTGGAGATGGGGCTTTGCGTCTGAAAGGTGCCTTAAATATATGAAGATTTTCTGCACTTTTGCTCAGTCTGGTCAGCACCTTCACATTTGTACTCTCATTCACGTTTTCTGTTTGGGCATTCGCCTTAGATGCCTGATCTGGTTTCTGGCTGTCCGTAGCTTCATTTGTGCTTCTTCCTGCTGGTCTCCCATTCCCCATGTCGAGTAAAGAGATGCGTCCTGCTCCGTACGCTCTCCTGATACTCCTCGAGAATCGAGTGTTGCGCGTGAGACCATCTCCTTCATCATTTTCCTCATCATCGTAGTCCTCAATATCTGATCCACACTGGCTCATGACAGTCAACTTTTGGTTGGTAAAATCTTCGGCAAACTTTAAATTATGTGTTGCATCATCTAGACCAGGGTCAGTGTTAGCCACACTTGTGCCATTAGCCATTTCCTGATTTAATGAAGGGACATGCTCTCCATCGTGGGTGACTGCACCTCTGCTCTGTATACCCTGAAGCACAGAGGAGCGGAGCTTTTTGAAAGAGTCCACAACACCCAGTCCTGGAAGACCTGGCCAGGATTGGGGGCCACTGTCGCTGCTGCTGCCACTGCTGTTGCTGTTGGTTGAGGTGGGACTGTCAGTGGTTGGACTCTGAGCGGGAACAGGGCCCTTCCTCGAGTTAGAAAAAAGCCTCATAATTCTTGAGGAGTAAGGCTTTCCCTCAGGTTGACCTATAACAGGGTTGGACCAAGCGGAGGAGTTGATGCCATTCAATCTGTTTTCATCAGGACCTGCAGTCATCGGCTGTACTTGGGCGCTACAACCAGACAGCAGATAAGGGACTGCATTTCTGTCAGCATGACTGTGGAATGGGTATATATCACTGAGGGGTCGGCTTCGGATCAGCGGGTCAGCTTTAGAGTTGTGGAGGGACGGGAGAGGGTCTTCGCTTGTGGACAAGACCCTGTCCTCTTGTTCTGCCTACAAAAAGCAAACAGAGATTCATTTTAGGGATCTTTGCATGTTGCATTATGGAAGAATTAATGGTTTTAGTCAAAGGTTGCTATGAAGAAATTAAATTTTCTGATCAGATAAAAGCAGATCAAAATGCTTAAGGGGACAGGAGCATGACAATTAACTATTGTGTGTTTACAGTGCAGTGTCCTCTGTGTTTGTATGTAAGAGAGGAGGAACAGGGAGAATAAAGGGAGAGACACAGATAAACAGAATATCCCTCAGTGTGCACAAGGTCTAGAGAAGTAAGACATCTTGCACTGAGAACACTACGTGCATTTGTCCTTGGTGCTGTATTTCAATGTCTAAGGAGAGCTGAGGCCCAGGTTGGGGTTGTGTTGTGCTAAGTTCAGCTTTATGTGAGTGTGTGTGTGTGTGTGTGTGATTCAGGGCAGTGGCTAATGCAGCTGAGCCTTTGAAGTGGGGCTTTGTGAGCGTGACTAAGCAATGAAACTTGCTAATCCATTGTGATTAATGTAATAAATTGCCCGGTTTTCTCCAGATTACGTAGATGATAAGGTGATGGCGAGGAGGAGGGTTGTGTGGTCTTCAAATCAGTGCCACAGTTCAAGTCTTTATCCTAATACACAGAGAGTCCTCATTGTTTGTCTATTGCCTGTGTAGGATTCCTACCAAAAGGGCTTTTTCACAGCGTGCATTCAGCATGGTAGGAAAAACACAGGTGTTACTAATAAAGTGTCCCAGTGAGTCATGACAGTGTGGCATGAACAACACCAGGACCCTGAAACTGAAGCAGCTAAATGGAATTCAGCCGTCATTCATTTTATTATTTACACCTGTACTTTTCCTACAGTGATGTGTCAAAATGTCTTCCGTTAAAAAGGCACACAACATAGTCCCTTACAAATATTCTAAAATAAGAAAACTTTTACTATAAAATGACTATGCTATAGAGACTACAGTATATGGCAATAATGACTATATAGTATATTGAATGACTATAAAATGTATCATCCCATATACTTTTCCAGACCCACAAAGAAATCATGCCTCTAAAACAACATTTAAGTTTTCCTTCACAATGTCCCTCCATTATGAGAGGTGAGAATATGAATAGTTTAGCTAGTTGGCCATTTTCCAGAAGCTTTTCCAGAACAGTTCACTGAATATGACCCGATCTTTCTGTCTCTGTCATACAGACTAGGATGATATGTGGTTGTAATATCAATATCATGGTGTGAGACCAGACATTATCTCAGTTTTGGTTATCAGGATGAAATAATATAGCAAAAATGCTTTTACTTACTTTTCATACTCTTCAAGGTTAAATTACATTAAATGGAATAATTTTATGGAATATCATTATATTCATGGTAACACTTTACCTCCTCTATTTATCATTTGTAAGCAGAATATAAACATATGATATATTGTTTACAACACACTATAATGCAGTTGTGAGCAGATAAAAGAACATGTGTTTACAATAAATGTGTTACAAATTCATGTACAGTATTTAACATTATAATTACAATTGTGTTATACTATATTGCCATTCTTTATCTGTTTATATACCAGAATCCAGTTATGGATGCTTCACAGGAGGCGTTATAGTTGTTGACATCATCAATAAACAGTTAAAAAGACATTACAATTACATTACAGTGTGTTATAAACCATTCATTAATTGTTTATATATGGCTTATAAATGCTAAATGGGGGAGTGTTAAGATAAGGTGTTATCATTTTCACATTACTGCCGATTGTTTTACATTTCTTGCAGGAAAACTGTCTCTTAACAACACAAATAGTCTCCCACCGTCATTATTATTCAGGAATTCAATTAAAAATGTTATGATTTTGTCTGCATCCCTCAGTCCTAATACAAACTGAAGCCATTTTTTAAGCTTTGAAGGCTTTGTTGCTTCCACTGACTGCTACAGTATGTACACATGCGGGGAGTTGCAGGGATCCTGGAACGCTCCCATACCTCCCATCCCCATGCGTGTTCAGCAGCAGATGGGCTTTCTCAGTCAAACTCTCTGTGGAATCTGCTGTCGCTTCAACCAGCTCGCTCCATCACACCGAACACTTATGTAAACACAGAGCCACCGCTGCCAAGCACCGCTGCTGACAGACAGTAAACACCCCTCGTGAACAATGCGCTGCTTTCAAAGCTAAGCTGAATTGTCTTCTTGTGCTTTCTCCTCCTCAGCCACGGAAGAATCACGTCGAGTAGCAACTGGAAAAATAGACGAGGATCAATTATTCCATCTATATCCCAAGCAGAAAGATAGGGGATAGGGAAGGAATTTCTGCAGCTCGAGTAGCCTGTTTTTGTTTTGAGCACGCATGTTATCTTCCAACTGTGCTATCCTTCAACACCTTCCTGCCTTCTCCTTACACTTGGCGCCAACTGTCACAGGCCAGTTGGTGTCTACTAATACTTGGCAGTGCTGTGAGTCAGAACCAAGCTGACGCAGGTGGTGTTTCGCAAAAAGACAACACAGACTTAAAACATCAAGATCGTATATGCAATTATAATCCAATAACTCTACAGTATGTTAGTTTCTGTGACTTTAACTGGGCCCTTTAAAACTGGTTATGGCTTTATGAGCCTTATTGTGTTTTTAATCTATACTGAATGCATCAATGTCAATGACAATGTTAGCTTTGATGTGCACAGTAAAGAAACTTGTTTTACTGTTATAATGTCCGGTCTGCTGGGGATCCATTACAAAACAAATTCAACACTGACAACTGCAGTTTCCTTAATTATGTAAAGCTGTTTTTACCCTGAGAGATAAATTTACATTTACTGTACTGCTTTTTACTCAAGGCACTGCATATTTATACTGTCCATAACACATGCACAGTACAGGAATATGTCTGGAAAAGCATAATGATGAAATTCTAAAGACATCTTTCCCTTTGTTCATCTCAAAAAGTCAAGAAAAGTTTACATTTCAAGATCTGGCATCTTTTCTTTTCCTCTATATTTTCTGAAATGACAGAAAAAATGTAAATAAAACATATAAGCAAAAAAGCATCTACTACGTCCATGCCTACAGCTATGCATATTACAACATCCAGACAAATATTACTTACGTATGTGCTAATATGATGCCCTACTGTCTGTGAATGCAGATCACTTTTACTGTGTTGAACTTTCCTGTATCATCTCTGCTCTGCCTGCACCAGGATCACTGTTGCTCTCCGGCTTCCTCCTGCTAAACTGTGGATGGGAGCGGCGCTCTGGGGCCCTGGTCCAGAGTTAATTAAGAGCTGAGGGAGGAGTCCCCCCCCCCACACATGGCAGCCAGCTGGAGCCAGCCTCAGATTAGACTCCCAGAGACGAGGATGAACACGCACCCAGATACATAAACATGTATACAAGGGCTAAAAGCATGCACTCCAAAAACACATGCACAATTAGTTGGAGCATCCTTTCTCATAGTGCACAAGTCCATATGTGTGAGCGTCCGTACACACACGTGCGTGCAGAGAAGAGCAGGGAGGAAGGCATTTAAATAATTGACTCCCTTCCTGTTTGGCTAGAAAACCCAGGCGGTTATGTAAGGAGTCATAAATGTGTGTGGCGTGATCAGCGACCTCCTACCCATAGTTCACCTCTGCAGAGGTATGTCCGGCCTGAGGCTGGGATAAAACTCATTAGGCCAAAATGAACTGAGCATTAAATTGAAAGAACACCAGACAGGGAGTATCAAGGGAAAGTAAGCTTTACTGTCATTTTCCATTCTCTGGCTTAACTCCGAGACAGACACAACCACCCTGGAGCAACACCACCATTCCTCTGTAAGCTGTCACTTTACTGCTCATCTGTTTGTCTCGATGAATGAAAGCTGTGAGGAAGACATACTTCTAGTCTTAAAACAACACCACAAAGTGTTTTAAAGAACAGATTGGCTGATTAGCTGCATCAGTGTGCGTAACGAGGGTTCTGTGAAACTTAAGCTGAACATATGTTCAGTACTGGAGAAAAAGTTCACTGCATTTTGTCTTTCAGGTGACTGAGTTCACATTTGTGGTTGTATAAGCATCTGGCAAGATTAAGAAGCACTTGACAATATTCAGTATTAAATATTTGACTCCATATTAAATTCCTTTTAGCCTTGATGCTTGTTAGCTGACCTTGTAGCCTGTTTCCAAGCCAAGATGAAAAGTGTCAGCAAGAAAACTCTGAAGGAAATCTACTTTCAGTGGGAACAGTGTGTGGGAGTGGGAGTGTGTATGTTTGTGTGTGTATAGCCTATTCTCCTTCCATCCCACTAATAATCTGATTAGCGGAGCTTTACCAGTCTGTGTTTAGGACTGGTTTCATCTACACATGCTAGCCTAATCAGGGAGACAACTAGGCTATTCAGCACTGACTGAGAGTGACACCCAAAGCTTGTAAACAGCCCACCAGGACTTGACTGCGTGGGGGCAACATGGCCTGTGTGCACTCTACATTTTAAGGGTGAAATTTAAGCGACAACGGCTGAAATTCCACAAACATTATTCATAAGAAATACGTCACCTCTTTCGTGGTCACATGATTGTGAAATAAACAACATGTCCGATCTGGATCAGGTGAGCACACCTGTTACCGGTTCACTTTCCTGTTGAAGTCTCATATTTGGCTATGACCTAGTTCCTCATATTTTTGATGTGGCAGAAAGAAGACTGGGAGACGCCACGCCCCTTTCTATAGAGCGTGGGAAGTACAGGTACAGGCCAAACCAGGGAGTGTCACCACTCTCACACAGGCAGCCACTTACTCACCTGATCTACTGTGGACTGTCACAGAGACAGACAGACAGAAATCTAACACCACACAGTGCACAAGGCTTAGAGAGGACAAAAACAGCACTGAGCCTCGTTGTCAACAGTCAACAGTGTAACCTGACAGCGGTGCAACAATAACCAGAAGGCTGCTCCATTAACATTCAAAAACCATGAAAACAGAAAGCTTCTCAAGAGCTCAAATCCACTAAAATTATATAGGGATCTAAGACAATCTTAAACTTAAATTCCCATCAGCTTGTGAGCTTAGAAATAGTTTATGCGCCAGGTTTGTTTTTTTTTTGACAATTCTCTTTCTTGACTGAGTCACAGCACTGAAAATGGCTGCTTAAAGTTACATCTTGGCTCTATAAGTGCAAAAAGAAGGAAAGCAGAATAATTAAATAGTCTCATGAGACAGAATTACAAGTGTGTATGAAATAAAAGTGTATAGTGTAAAGTTATATTGTGGTTGTTCAGACCTGCTGTTAAAGATTATAGTTTTTATATATCCTCTATAAAACAGGGGACTGTGACCTTTAACAACAGTTTAGCTCTAGTATAAAAGTCCATCCAGGGGAGCCATGAAAACAGGTTAATTAATAGAGAATTGAGAAGAAGTGTAGCGAAGTTAGTGCATGCTAAGCATGAAGCAGGATCTGAAAACAAGGAGCTATGAAAGGGGATTATACTGAGTAAGCTCATGAAGAACTCGGGGCCAAACTGCTTATTTATTTCTGCATTAATTAACTTTCTTTGGCCATAAAGCTCTTTGTAGTTGGTGGCCCCCCTACCCTACCCTACCCTACCCCTCCTTCACCAACTCCCTGCACAGCCTGGCATCTCCCACATCACTATAACAACCACGGCTGTAATGCACCACAATAACCCCCTCTGGTCCCATTTCAGCCACAAGAGGGAAAAATCACTGCAACTGTAATGAGACCCACGAATAATATGAATAATTTAAAGGAAATATCTTATCACTTGTATTAGCTGTGGATTAAATAAGCAGCCACTGCGCAGTTAACAGAAAACTTTTGCTCACCCTGCTCATAGTCGCTGATGTTGACCCTTTTTTCTCCTCACATCAACAGAGCAGCTGTTTTTGTTGTTTGGCCATAGTGAAGCGTTTCTCTGAGGTCCGACGGCTTGCTGCCTCGCACTCCTTGTCCTCTCGCGAAAACATGTCGGGCACAAAAACCCCACGACAAGTGCCCCTGCTAACTAGTTACCCCGCAACATATTGAGACAAATGGCTGGCTGACTTCTTACTGGGCTAGCAGCTAGCTCCCGAGCTCACTGATAAAACTTCTTCTATGTTGCGCAAGCTTTTTAATTTCGCTTTCGCCGACCGGCAAAACCAGGTGGTAGTTAAACAACAGCACCAAATAAACAGTGACTCATCCGTTTCCTTGCGAAGTTTCTCAAGAAAAGCTCATATTGTCGCTTGTGATTCCAGTTAAAAGAGGTCTTTCTTGAAGGACTGCGCTGGCAAGCATCATTAATGCACTTGTTGCAGTGTTTGCGAGGGGCGGGGCTTCGAGAGGTTACCATGGAGGTTACTGGTTGACCGCGGCGTGACCATTCGGCTGGCAGCCAATCACAAGTCGGGAGATGAGTCCGTGACCGCAAGACCACGCCCCCGCGCTTCATTGAGGAAAAAAAAAGAGTAAAGACAATGCAGCGCCTCACTTCCTGCGGCTCTTTGAAGACTAAAAAAGACTGGACCTTCCAGTTGCTGGTGCACCGTCTTCCTCGTGCCGTGTCACTGCATCATGCCAAGACAATCAACGTGCCGGGTATTTCTGTTGTATGCATGCCCATCCCCAAATACCAAAGGAGGATAAAGCATGACTTAGTGAATGTGGCTCTTTATTGTAGCACAACAAACAGGGTAGAAGACAAACACAAAGCTGAGGTAACTTTTGTCTTTGACAAACATGACACAGGACTTCCATTTTATCTGTTTAATGTCGTTTTTTTTAATTTACGGGCTCTCATTGCAGTAGAACTACATGTTCAAGATCCTGCGAGAAATTGATTTAACCATATAATCCACACACAGTGCAGGAAGTGGAAGAAAATTAAGATTCTTTACAAGTAAAAGTAGCAATACAACAGAAAAGTCCTGCATTCAAAATTTTACTGAGGTAAAAGTATGGATCATCAGAAAAACTTATTTAAAAGTATCAAAAAGAAAAGTACTCCTAATGCAGAAGAATTGCCCCTGTGAGCATTGTATGATTGTCTACATCATATTATTGGGTTATTATCACTGATGCACAAATGTGTGAGAGGTATTGTAGTTGAGATGGAGCAGTTTTGAACTACTTCATATTCCTGGGTAGTTAATCTATCTATTGCAGTATTTTCTATGACAGTATTTTATAAGCCGGCCTTGTGTTTTGCATGTAAAATCCAATCAGCAAAGTAACCACAGTAGTCAAATAAATGCAGTAAAAGTAAAAGGTATGATGTGTCCCTCTGAAATATAGAGGAGTAGAAGTAGCATAAAATGGAAATACTCAAGTGAAGTACCTCAAATTTGTACTCAAGTACAGTAGATCAGTAAATGTGGTGAGCTGCATCCCACAACTACACAATGCATTATCGAAGTTTAGAGGCAGGCTGACTGATTTCTATTCTTTAAAAACATTTTATTAAGTAATCATGTCTAATTTAAGCCCCAAAGATTAAGAACCCAGAGAAGGTAGTGTCATCATCTTCATCAGCGAAGAGCCCATTGAACAGCTCTCCTCCAGCCACCTGCAGCCAAACCTTGTCCCCCACGTCCAGGTGCAGCACAGCGCCCCCTGCTGCCTGATCCTCGCTGCTCTGGTAGTTATCCGTGGTGTGGATGATCTTTGCCCCGTTCTTCATGAGAGCCACCTTCACGTTTCTGGAGAAGACGGTGATGTGGTAGGTGAAGAAATAGGCTCCCGCTGCGGGGCAGGTGAATCTTCCTGTTTGTGGATCGTAGTGATTCTGCTGATTGTAAATAATCTTGTCAAACCGGATCGGTGCGTTAGCTGCCGGGAGTTTGGTTTGTGCTGTGAGTCCCACAGAGAAGGCGCTTTTAGAGATAACAAATGCATCTCCCTTCTCGCCCTTATCGCCTCTCTCTCCTCGAGCCCCTCTGTCCCCGCGGTAACCAATGTTGCCTTTGTGACCTGGAACACCAATTTCCCCCTTAGACCCTGGCCTGCCAGGGGGCCCCAATGGTCCCTGAATGCCTCTGTCACCTCGAAGGCCAATCTCACCCTTAGGACCCTCTGGTCCAGGAGGCCCCAAATCACCTTTATGTCCTTGCGGTCCAGGCAGCCCGAGCTCTCCCTTATTTCCTTTCAGGCCAACGGTCCCTTGGACTCCTTGGGGCCCCATTTTCCCAGGAGGCCCCCGTTCTCCATTATCTCCCCTTTTTCCTTTGAGTCCTGCTGGGCCAACGGCACCTGTAAATGACAAGCACACAATAAACCTCCCTAGGCTTTTATGCAAATGCAAATTAAGTATATACAGCAGGTAAAAATAAATGAACATTTCAACACAGGTTACTTAACGGATCTCTTTATTTTTCCATGGTGCAGTTTATTCTGAAGGTACGTACCACCTTCCCCTTTGTCTCCCTTGTGGCCGTCATTGCCTGCTCGTCCAGTAGGACCAAGTTCACCTTTTAATGGATCAATGATGATTATTGTTATTATAAATTCTGAAGTCGAAGCCGCATAGAGTCGAGTTTTAAAGGAGAAGTTTTCCCTTCTCAACTTACCTTGATCACCTTTGTCACCTCTGAGTCCATCTCGGCCGTCTCTGCCAGGTGCACCATTGTGTCCAGGGTCCCCTGGTATTCCAGGGTATCCACAAACACAGCCTTTATTTTGGGTTTCTTCCTGTGCGACACACCTGACCGCCAATAGAAGGAGCAAGAGAGTGACTCTAAACCTCATCTGCAACATTGTACCTGATGCACCTGTCTAACAAAACTAAAATCCCACTATGCAAGAAACTTTTAGACTAAAAGAAGTTGAAGCCAGTGCATAGTTCGCCTCATAACCACATGCAGCAATGAATCTTCAAACTGTCGTCAAACAGGCATACTCAACAGCAGCACGTTAGAACAAAAGACAACCAAGACACCAACCAAAGAAATCATAACCTGGACAAGAACTTTGGACAAGAGTGACCTCAGTCCTCAAAGCCATTTCATTGGTCTGACTGTGTTTTTGGTTTACTTATTGAGTCTCTCAGTTACGCATCACCTGTGCCCCCTTAGATGCTTCTCCAGTCTAGCTGAGGCTAATAATAAGCGTAGAGTCAGAGTGTAGGTGAGGGTCAGACATGCAAAAGGCCACATACTTTCACGTGAGCTGCAAACAGGATGCTAAACTTAAGCAAATGATTACATGCTGTCACTACACATATGAATGGCAGAATATCTTACTTTTAATTGAGCAATAAAAAGATGGCATTGGATGCCTTGGAATAATATTAGCTGTTGTTTTTGTCCAAGATTTAAAGGACAGCACTGTAATGAGCTCTGTTTAGTCATTGGATGTTAATAACAAGCTAAAATGTTAATTCATGCATGCTTTTCTAATATGTGCTCTTTGAAATGCCAACAGCCAGGAACGATTGACCCCATAAACTGACATAAAATGTGACCTTTTGTGGTCCAAAGCCCAACCCAACCTCACTAGAATGCTTTAGACAAAGGTTTCTGTTTATCTTAATGACAGTGCCCCTCAGATGTTATCTAGATGCTAGACTGATTTTATTGTTAACCCTGGTTAGAGTGGACATTTCATCATCACATTTCCATAGGCTGGTAAAGGCTATACAAAAGAAATGGAGAACTATTCCCAAAGAACAGTACAATATAGTGTTTTAGAAACATGAAATAGCAGTTTTACCAGACCAGCTAGGGATTTAATATCTTACTCAAGGTCACTCAGCCAGGCAAAGGTTTTCTGGCACACAGGCTTAAATCAGGACTGTCTGGTAGAGGAACCGTCATCCTGATCACTATGCTGTGCTGCTGCCCCTTTATTAGATTGTGTATAGTGAGGAGAGGCGGGAGGGATGGGCACAAGGGAGGAGCTGGAACATAAAACCAAGATAAGAAGAAAAAAAAGCACACAGCATACACCCCTGACTTTCCAGCTATCGAGATACCCAGCTTGTGCGTTACACAGACTGACACAAACATATGTTCACATACTTTATTTTTTTCAATAATTCTTCTCACAAGCCTCCAGATATAAATATATTTAAAAATATAAACATGACAATACATAAAAGTGCACATTCAAGCAATGTCTTTACCTGGCACCAGAAATGGGAACTTCACTGTCATACATGTTGGCTACGGCACATTTACTTGCTCGGACACAAAATGGACACATCAATGACCAGTGACAAACACATAACAAAGGGCATGGCTCAGAATGAATGAAACTCATTTATAATTTGAGGCCAATGTATCAGGACCCAGTCTCTGTAGTCCCATAACCAGGCACAACGTGAGGTTGATTTGGTTACAGAGGATACTGCAACAAGTCTTCGGACAAGACAGCAGAGACATCGCCAGTCATTGAGTTCCATTAGGTTTAAGGCTAAACAATTACACAGTAACGAAGCATCCAAACACAATGACCAATTATAAATGTAAATAAATGTGTACATAATTACAAATAAATAGCATACAACATGCTGTAACAGTGGCTTACAGTATTTCAGATTTTAAACGTGTATAACACTGATGGCTTGTTTTGTATAGAGATTTTAATCTTAAATTCTCTATTAAATGGATGTTGAATGACTGAGTACGTAATCATTTGGACATGGAAAGTAAGGAAACAGAGTTAACAAAGCTAGAGAGGGAACAGCACGTGGCAAAAGGGAAGAGAGGAGCAGGAAGAGAGCTTGAAGAAGGAGATCTACAGCATCTGACATCATTTTTTAAGATAGAACACTCTGTTTGGGAAAGCAGCAGTTCCAGGGAAATTGAGGTTAACATGGCGGGGGCTACAAAGGACATGACAGTTACAACTTTTGTGGTATTAGTAGAAAATAAGATCTGGAAGCAGGGGAGCAGGTTAGCTAGTGAGTGGTCTACATGATCTGACGGTGCATACCGTAGCCCGTCATACCAGCTTGGGAAGCCCCGCGGTTGCTGCCCATCTGCAGGCCGATCAAACTCTGGCCTTGGCGGAGCTGCTCTGCGCTGAACTCTCGCCGATACCCCTGGGCTTTCCTGTACACGTGCGACAGTTACAAGGTGAGGTAGTGGAACATGAAGCATCATGGGCGTGCAGTTGTGAAGATGTGAAGGTCCAATGTTACAGTTAGGTTTCTATTTACCTGTGAAACCAGTCTCGGTCACCTCTGTAATGACCATCGTCCTTAGTGACAGCCACACTCCCCAGAGCCATAAGAGTTCTTTGCACTGCTGCCATGTCTTTTCCTATAGCCGGAGAAAAAGGATCATTTTATCATGACATGTAGTGAAAAGCTGAATGAATATATATCACTCCAGCAGTACATAAGTAAGTAATCAGAGGTCAAATCACCTTCCCACAGGTCCACAGTTTGAAATATGTCAGTGGTTGTGACTCCATAAGCTTCAGCTGCTTGCAGGAACTGAGAGATCTTCTCCATTTGTTTGAAGGCCATCTGCGTCTCGGGAATCTTCTTGATAGGCTCCTTCCCCCTCGGATATAGGCTGTTGATAAGCCTACAGAGGATCTGGGACAAAGGAAGTCAGAAATCTGGCTTGATCGTATTAAACTCAACTCGTTAGTTCACCCTAACATGCTCTTAGATGTTTTGCTTAAAAGCCATAGTTAATATTTTTGGCGTCGCAGCTTTCTGGCATCTTCTCTTGTCAATTTCTACCTCTGCCAGTGATTTAAAACATTTCATGCCTCAAGTCATTTCCATCCAATTGCAGAATGTTTGGCCGCATTGCATTATTGTCTGTTGAGTTACTCGCTTGTGCAGAAATTGATGTCTCCGTCTAGTCAATGATGGATTCCTCTGAATGTTGTTTTTTTTTCTTCACATTAGAGTCACCTAGAGGGCCAAGAAAGAAGACATTGCAGCACCCTGGAGGGTGCATTTTATAATTGGTTGTTAATTAGGTCTTATAGTGGAAAGCATTTGCAGGGTAGAGACAGAGGAGTTTTCCATCAAAGGCTCCCACAGTGACTCAGTAGGAAACTCTACATTTGCAGAGCAAGCACCACAACAGCGATTTAAAAATCAGTGTTTGCATAAAATTATTTTTCAGTAACGCAAAACACAGTCCTCTGGGTTGGACCCCTCTTTCAGCAAGGAGTGATGATAATTACCAAATAAAATGTCTCAAAACTGTAACATCAGATCAATATTATTTACTGAAGCTTTAAAAAATAACTGGGCACATAAATTTGGTTGCTTATTTTATCCTTTTATACTTCATGGGCTCTTTAAATCTGACAGAGCTGGTATGATCTAGCTTAAATAATTCACCGGTAACTTCTATTTTAAGTGCACGTGCTGCAGCCACTCACTGTTCCATCCATCAGCCATTTCTGGAAGTTCTCTCTGCCCGGCTGCGGCCTCTCCAGGTTTCCCCCACACTGTGCAACTATCCAGTCCACCAGCCGCTGCTCCAGGTCTGGGTCGTACTTCTGCTCGATCTTCTCCTGCACCTCCCGGCTCAGTCCATAGCTGGGCCCTCTGTTCGCCATGGCAGCTCTCGCAACACCCTAGTGTGTGTAGTGTGTAGTAGCCCTGAAGGGAACAAATGGATTGCGTACATTTCGCTATGATTATACCCAGTATGATTATATGTGACAAATAAACCTGAATCTGAATCCTGAATCTGGTACACATGAGGCTGAAATAGCATTACTCTGTAACAGGAATATTCTGGTAAAAAACATGATCATAATGTTCCTATAATATCCATGTTCTACAGGATACAGGATAAATACAATTCTCTTTAGAAATAAAAGGCTTTTATTTAGAAAGAAAAGCCAAAAAGCCAGGTTTTAGTCTCCCTTTCCAGCTCAGCACTCCACCCAGGCGCATCTCTGGAGGCTGTAGTAGGGAAGGGTGTGGTCCCTATGCTGTCCCGAACAGGGACGAGCCCTCTTATTGCTATGGTAACAATCAAGCCCGTTTCCGGCACGCTGTGAGCAGTGATGCGCTGTGAGATGATGGCTCAAGTATGACCTCCAGCAGGCAGTCATCATGGCGCAAATTAAACAATCAAATGTAGAAAGTTTGCCCTCTTACAAAACATTCATACAGCGTTCATACAACAGTTCTGTATTTAGTTGAATTAAACTACGTCAGTCCCCTGTGCCGCACTTACAAAGGTTTGTTAATTCTTCACTGTATCTGTTGTTGGCAGCAATTAAGTCATTTAAATTCAGTAAATTCAAATAAGGTCCCGCCATCTAATGCTACGCCACCACATTGCTGCGCATTCTGCAGCTTGTTAAAACATTTTACAAACCCAAAGGCAACTGCGCAAAGCTCGCGCACTAGCTGCGACACTGCATCGGTTGCATAAACATAACATACAATATGGCATGCAGTCAAAGCGGGTTTATCCCCCAAAAGACTCCGTGCACTTACGAAAGAGGAGAGAGCGGTCAGATGTGTCCGTGTCACAGTGTTAATTCCGCTGAGCTGGGCAGGGCTGAGGATGCTGAACTGCTGAAGCATCCATGAAGCGCAGCACAGGCGCGTCGGGCCAGGCTGGGTCGGATTTGTCCGGGAGGGGCGAGTCACTCGTTTTATATGCCAGCTCCTCCAGGAGGGGTCCCTAGAGACTCTCAACACAGAATGCGACGTGACACACGCTTCCGGACAGTGGTCACTGTAGTGCATGCTCAGCTTTAGGCAGCATGGAGTGACCCTCAGCCAATCAAGGCACAAGATGGGGCCAAATTAATTTAATTTAATACTTTTAAACTCAATAAAGTACTGGACAGTAATCCACTGTATACAATAGAAAAAAACCCTTTTATCTCCTCATGAATGGTAGATTCAGTGGATGTTTGCATGTTGTCTTGTTGGAATAGTTGCTTTAACCAGTTGGTCTCCCATCCTGACTTATTATTGTGTGTTTAGCTTCCACACAAGGCTTGTTGGTTGTTACAGCGTCTGTACCTCTGTTTCAGCAAAGAGTGTTTTTGTCGTGGATAAATGTTCAAGTGAAAAGCTGTTTGCAGAGTGCTGTGGCTCAATACAGGAAGTATGCTGCCTCATTTTACTCAACAAAACAGCTAAAATGTGAGACTATTTACAAAGCTTTTTCTGGTAAACAACAATCTGTGGTGCAAACATATGCTGTAAGCTATGTGAAAATTATAGCAAAGGGAGCCCACAGTAAGACATCACCCTATGCAATGCCTTTGTGCACCACCTCTTCTGCTTGCATTAAAACTGTCATGCTTTATGCTCCCATAAATCTATGTTTGATTTTAGTCTTGACACAAAAAATGAGTGACTACACAGCTCAACCCACGAGTTAAAAGGTCACCGCTGCAGTAAAGCGGACCTGAGAGAGTTAAGTGGTTGGCTTCGCCCCATTGAGCACAGAGCAGCTAGTGGCCAATTACATGTTAATAATCAACAGGCCAGTGGTTCCATTCAGCAGGCCTCTCCATGGATAAAGGCCAACAGGTATGGGGAGTCATGTAACAGAATGTTCTGCTAACAAAAATAAACCTCACATGGCTGTAGCCTACAACCCTCGATGATTCTGACTCACTATATAGATGATTCATTGTGTTGACGTGCTAGTTTATTTGGCAAATTGTGTTTCTTAATGTTTTGCCGTTTACTCAATCTGGATTATTTGTAAAAGAAATGTCCCAATTTTGACTTGACACTTGAAACTAGACTACTTCACTTATAACTTGAGATAGATTTCTGTAATACAGCTTCCAATTTCCTACAATTGTAAATACATTAAGAACTTAAGTATTATGTATGCATTTCAATATCTACAGCACTCTCTTATTTCATAAAGACAGCTGTTGTTTGTAGGCTGATTATGTTGTGTTGTGGTAACAGACTGAGACCTGCACTCTATTGTGCAGAGGTTTTATTGGCCAAAATGGGTGAAAAGTGATTAAAAAAGGCACAGGAAAACTATGCGTCAAAGTAAAGAGGAAGGGGAAAACAGTCAAACAATAAGAACAGCGGCAGAGACAGCAGCAACGGCAGACCTAATACAGGCCAACATAACACTGCATATAATAACCTGGAAAACATACGAATGCAACCTGAAGATATAAGGGAACAGCTAGCAGGAGAGCTCCCTTGCAATAAAGTTTGCACTGTAACGGCATGTTGAAATGACAGATGAAGTACGGGGAGAACAACAGATGGATAAAAGGTCATATTTGGCAGGGAAACATGCCACGGTTTGGTAAATTTCTTGAGGGTTGACTTCCCAGTAAACACAGTCCTTCTCTCCTTATCTCAGCAACCTCTCAAGCGCACATCCCTTACTCAGACCAAAGTGGTCAGTTTGTCTATGAGATCGTCAATAGTGTAGACCATGAGCTTGATGTCGTCCTTCTCAGACATACGGTGCTGGCCGTGTCGCCGAAGGATGACATCCACATCGGGGCTGAGGACGCGTTCTGCAACCTGCATGGAGATGTGCCAGGGGACGTCCTCGTCTTTGAGCCCATGAATGAGCCGCACGGGACAGGTGACGGGGATGGGACTCTGGAGCACACAGTGATTTTCTGCCTCGCGCAGAAAGTCCATGCTAAACTTGTAAAGACCCTCCTCTGAGTGTTTGGTGGGCACTGTCCACTCCCCCTTCTCCTCAAACTCCTTGCGTGTCTGTGCAAACATGGACAAATCCAACTCAGAAAAACATTTGGATGAAAAAGCCTGCAAAGTTTAACGCAAAATGACAAAAAAATGTGATATATGCGATACTATTACACATTTCTACCTCCAGAGGAAGAGAGTTGAACGATGTGACAATGTGATCAGCGGCCGTAGAGATGCCCACAAGTGCTGCAGTCTTCTCTGGTCTTGCAATGGCTGCCAGCAGCATGAGCCAACCGCCTATACTGGAACCCACCAGTATCTACAAGTGAGCAAAAACACCATAAATAGACTGTAAATGAACGGATTAATAAAAAAGTAAATTAAAAACTCATTCAAAACATTCCATAAAGACACCAGACTCATGCAGTACAGTCACTGTACTGGAAGACCAATGATATCACAAATGTGGTATCACAGCGCCATCTTCTGGAGACGTGGTGGAACATACAATGAATACTAGAGATGGAAGTTAACAGATTTTATGAGGTCCAATTCTATTATTGATTCTGCTGATGATTCTTTTATTGGTTCTTTGATAAATCTTTTTTTTTGGTTATTTGTTGAGTGCAAAATGAGGTTTTAAATACAGTTTTAAATAAAGTTTTATTGCTTAATCGCTGTTCGTAAAAAGTTAAGCCTGATAACCATACATGATACAAAATACAGTTTAAAAGTCCGCCTTCTCTCAAAAATGTGTTTTGCTTGTTGTCACTTCACTTGGATGTTTGACCTTCACTGTGCAGATTGATGTATGTGCAAAGGCTATTTTCACATTAATCTACTGAAGGGGGAAAGTTTCTCTGTGCTCACCTTGAATCTGAGTTGAACACGTAGGACGTATGAGTAGGGACAACTAGTTTGCAGCCAATCGTGGTCAAATATGCAACTTATACCAGTGTGATGTGGAAGCATGAAGCTACCAGTATACAGGCACTAAGAATGGACTTTTCAGTGAGGGAGAGGTTTTTGAATGAGGGAGAATGAGTAGATGTAATTTTAAGACTTTTTAACAAGGTAATTTAATGTTTCTGTATCATATACAAATCATTATCCAAAGAAGAGTAGTTTTATATGTATTAAAACATGTTCGGAGGGGGATCTTCAAACAAAAAAACAAAAAGCTCCACTAAAAAATAAGTCAAGGTCAACAATTCACTAGTGGAACTTAAGCCTGAGTTTAACATTAGAATATTTATATTGTGTTTGCAAAACACAATTTTTTTGTTTTGGTTTAGATTTTAGGAGAGGTAACACAGATATACTCAATGTTTTGCCCTTCTTGTCCAGCTTGTTAAAATACATCCTGTCATGACACAAGTCTTACATGAAAAGCTAGGGCAGTGAGAGCATGAATTCTGACTTCTGAATTAAATCACTGTTTGCATGCACCGAAATCAATAACTTATGTCAGAACGAGACGCTTCTTGGGAATATGATCATTTGAATGTTTTTCTAAATGAGAACTGACTCTCAATTTCCATCCCTATTGAGCAAAGTTTTCATAACTTCATTGATTACTAACCACCAGTAACTTGCAAAGGGGCATGACCCTAAGAAATATTTACCTGTGGCCCCTCTGCTAACTCGTCCAACACGAAAAGGACGTCTTTTTTCCAGGTACCAATAGTTCCTTCTGCTAGCACCCCCTCTGAGGCCCCGTGTCCTGTGTAGTCAAACCTGGGAAAACATAAATAGAACAGCCCACGGCCATGGGTATCAGAGGGTAAAACAAAGGCAAGCCATGAGAGGCCACGGACGGGGTTAATTTAGATTTTTGTTTTAGGCATCATGAGTACAGTAAATCAGTTATATACTACACTGAACATGGAATTAGGCCAGGAGTGTTCAGTCTGATGAAGCCATGTCTTTTATATCCAACCACGCCAGGAACGGAAGCTTTGCAGGACAATGAGAGGTCTGGAATGGCTGGAGGCATTTTTACTAATACTGATATGATTCACTGAAAGTTGAACAGTGATTAATTGCTAGTCATGGCCTCGCACACGCTACCAGATGTTGCTTTTGTGTAGTCCACATCACTGTAAATGGAATCTTTTCAATTTTGAAATGATTGAACAGAGCTCTTTCAGGTCTGTTGAAATTAAGGATCCATCTCAATGAAAAAGATCCCTACTTGTTATAACTCAGTTACATTTAAAAGGAATGTATAGCACAAGAGATTTTGTGCAAGCAAAATCTAGTCTGCATAACGAAACCCACTAAAATGTATTTTGTGTGTACTCTTTGTACTCCGTTATCTTGTGGCATAAAGCTGCTTGAAAAACAAAATCAGACAGCATTATGTATATAAACATAATCTAATCTATAATTTATAGTAAGTATGACTTGCTTTGTCACATTTTCTGCTGTTTCCTTGTATTATAATGTATTGTAACTTAATCATACGGTATATATCACGTGTTTTCTGTGTTCCACAGAAACCGGAAAAACGAACCACTTTAAAAAACAACTTAAAAACAGTTTTACTTGTTGTCTACTTGTGCTTCTCTTGTTCTTTGATCAAGGCTGTAGGAGTGTAGCTGTGTGGTGGGTGCATGCATCTTTTCATACAGTTCATATATTTTATTTTAGCTCCTTGCAACCGTGAAACACACTTTGGATTATCTGTGTCGTATGGATAGAGTTGGATTTAATGCTGAGTGCAAAAGTTGCATTGTTTTGTAGGTACTGCAGGTGTTTCTCAGTTTTTAAAGATGAAAGACTAATACTGTATGTATGTATGTCCATATCCTTGGTATGAGCATGGCGTGGTCTTTGCATGCATCCCTCTTAAGTGGTGTGCTTGGATGACTTACCTAAGGTATGAGTGCCCCAGTGACCTACAGAACTCCTCCAGTGACTCAGCTTTCTGCCCGTTCATGTTGGAGCCATATCCTGGGAGGAAGACCACACCTGGACTCTTCCCCTTCACTCTTCTGTAGGCCAGCTTTGGGAGGTCTGGTCGTGAAGCATACTGGACTGTGGACTTGTGTCTCCTGTCTCCTGGTTGACACAGAACAGAGAGTGATTGCTATGGTAAAACGTGTTATGTAAATGATTCAATGAAAGGTATATTAGCTGAACAGCTTTACTGAATACAATGTCACACTCCATTTTAAAGGATAAGGCTTCTTTTGACGCAAAGTAGCAACCCGCACATGGGTACTGGGGAAACAGCGTGGACATTTTTAACATATCCACCAAACATACAAAGAATTAAGGCACAGTTACACTCCTAAGTGAGGCTAATTAATGTTAAAATGCAACTACAAGCAACGTAGATGGCGCAAAAACAGTCACAAGCGCAAACGCCGCACCGTTTACATGCCCTAAATTTTTTAAGACGACGCAGTCTGTGTGAGCCACACCCCCTCCTCTGCCTTTAAATACCCTTATAACAAACTCAAGCGTTGTGAAATTAAGTGTGCCTAAAGCGGGGACTTGAACAAACCTTCCAGACGCTTGGAAGACAAAGCTGCGAGCCCTCCATTACTTAATATCTGTGAAAGTCCTCTGCGGCAGGACCTCAGCGCGACGGCTGCCATACTGCTCCGCGACCCACTGAGGAAGTATCGCGAGAGCAGCAGCAGTGATTCTCATTTACTCACAGAGCCCATCAGTTGTAGTCCATTACATTACAACCACAGCACAGCTCTGTGGAGCAGGGGTGGAGGAAGTATTCAGATACTTTAAGAAAAAGTAGCAACACTACAGTGTAAAAATACTCAAAAGTCCTGAATTCAAACGTTTACTTCAGTAAAAGTACAGAAGTATAATAAAAAATGTACTTTAAGTATCAAAAGATAAAGTATTCATTATGCATGGCCCTTGTTAGTGTTATATTATTACATTCCTGAATAAATATTAATGCATAAATGTGTATGCAGCATTTTAATGTGGTAGCTGGTGGAGGTGGAGCTGATTTTATATACTGTTGGGCAGTTTAATCTCCACAATTCATCATATTTTATAAACTGACCATTTGTTTTATATGCAAAATCTTAATCTGCAAAACAACTAGTCACTACAGCCGTCAGACAAATGCAGTGGAGTAAAAGTATGAAGTAGCAAAAAATTGAAAAGTACAGTACAAATACCTCAAAACTGTACTTAAGTGTAGTACCTGACTAAATGTAGCAGTTAGATCCCATCATTGTTGTGGAGTTGCTTGCTCTTAGTAATCATTCGATAACATCATTATGACTTTTTAAAAAAAAATTTTTGCTCCAGTTTGCTCTTACTCATGCTCACATCCCATAATGGCAGCCAGAAGCCTGTTGGTGTTATCATAAGCAGAAACAGCCTAGAGGTATTTGTCAATATGAAGTGAAAACCCCATTACAGGACTTACTCTTCAATATAGTTGAGAGTTTTATACTTCATTTTGACATTTTTGACATTTTAGTTGTGGAATAAGTATTCACATCCTTTACTTAACAGTAGCAATGCCACACTGTAAAAATACTCTGTTACAAGTGACAGTCCTGCATTCAAAATAGCTCCTGTGAGTGTTATACTGTAGTCCTATATGATATTGTTAGATTGTTTATAATGATGCATTATTATTTTAATTTTGTAGTTGGTTGAGGTGGGGCTCATTTTATGTTCTCACTATTGGGTATTTTAATCTATAACAACGCATCATATTTTATGGATTCATGATATGTTTTGATTAAAAAAATAATCTGTAGTACAATATTTTGTAGCACTTTACATTACAGCTCGGTAATAACATGGTAATAGTGGGGTAATGGTGTAATGGTGTAATAATAAAGAGGTAATAATTAAGTAATACCATGTAATTGTAATAACCAGGTAATAGCTTGGTATTAACAATGGGTGTATCTGGGTAATATTAGACTGAAGTTTATGTAACAGGGTAATAAGGAGCCAAAAACAAATAATGGGGAAACACATTTAAAGATCGCAATGAGGCAAAACTATTTAGTAATAGTCATAGTAATATTTTGGTAACAATATGGTAACCTGCTAAAAATAAAATGGTTATATCAGTGCAATATTTGGATCAAAAAATGGTAACATGGTGACATATTAATGGGGTAATTATCTGCTAATAATGAGTAATATAGGTTGATGTTTTCACAATATTATATGCTACTATCAGCGTAATACCTTCAAAATCACATGAAAATTCTTGGAAGTCAAAATTGATAATTATCATATTATAATGCTTAAATTATTCCTCCCTTATGTTCCAAACATTCCCTTTTGTTTCAATGTAATACTGTACAAATTATATGTTTAAAGCTGTGTCTTGTAGTTTGTCCATAATAAAAAAATAAAGTGTTACTCAATATTTCTCTCTGTAATGTGGTGGAATATAGGTAGAAAGTAGCAGAAAATGGAAAAGTATACGTACAAGTACGTCAGAATTGTACTTAAGTACAGTACTTGAGTAAATGTACTTTCCACTATTCATATAAACATTAATATTCATGTTTTTTGCATGCATTTTATTTTGTATTTGTGTTATTTTATCCACAGGGAAATCCAGGCGTGCATCCATTACTGGTTTTGGTGCTGGCTAAGCTAAAGGAGGCTCCCTACTGCAGACTATTGTTCAGCAGCAGGTCAGTACAAAGGCTCAAATAAGCGTGCACAGAGGAATATAATGAAAGTAGCAGTGAACTTGTTGTGTGTTTGTGACTGTCATGTGAAGTGTCAGTTTGTAACATGACTCAGAGCGTCACAGGCGGAAGGTCACGGAGCAGCAGAACGGAACGGAAGCGGGAGTAAAAAGCCTATCCGCCATTGTGGAATATGGTAAGGGATATTCCAGTAAGACACTAGTCCGTTTCAGATTGACTGCTAAACACCATCTGTGGCGGGATCGGACACGGTAACTGCCGCCTTCTCCACAGCCGTAAAGTCGCCGTTTGTAACCGCCAGAAGAACCGGATCGTCGTCGGCTCTTGACCACGGGAGGAAAAACGCCGCCTTGTAACCGTTACAGAGTGATTGGACGACCCGAGAGACGAGCCAGGAAAGCACCCGAAGTGCAGAGAGAGAGAGAGGCAGGGGGAAGCCGTGGACAGTCTCACAAACAGCGATCAGTTTCGGTTCCTGGAGGATGTCTGCGACCACAGTCGATCAGGTTCGTGTATTGACAGCTGAACGGTGCTATAAATTAGCCGAGCGGCGACGCGAAACTTTGCCGACAACAGTTTGATCTGGTTCGGCGAGCCAGATCAAACTAAAAGTCTTTGATATATGATAGCTATTAGCTGTAATGTAGGCCGACTGTATTGCCAGCCAACTCTAGCTGTAGCCGGTTGCCAATGCGGCACCGTTTACTGGATGTCAGAGCGTTTGACATCCGGTCAATAACGCGAAGCAACCTGTAAATGTTAACATCCGGGCTGATGGTATTAGCTTGAGGTTACTACGATCGACTGATATATTTATCCATGTAGGATACAGCCTGCTGTCTCTGTGTGTGTGTTTCTTGTTTCCTGTCGTGATCTGACAACAGTCTCACCTCTCTCTCCTGTGCTGCCCATTATTTCAGAGACCTAAAGGACAAGGAAATAAAGGTAAGTGACATTTAAATGGCGCACAAGCCCTCGTTTTTAAAATGGACTAATGCCAGTGTGCCAGTGCCGGCTGTTTTGGTTGAAAATGAGCCAACATGCTATGCTACTTAGTGACTGTGCTATGAAACTGTAGCTTATGTGTGTTAGCATTGTTGACTGTCCCTATTTCTGCAATTTGTTTTGATAATGTTACACCACACTGTGACCACTACATACCAAAATATAATCAGATGACATCTGGAAACATCTGGGATTCACACACAGCACAGATGATGATTTTAATGTCCTCTCTTTCCATCCTTAGTGCAAAACGGATCAATGCATCAAAAGGATGGTGTGAATGATGATGATTTTGAGCCTTATCTAAGCGGCCAGACAAATCAGGTAACATCCTACTATTACCCATAATATGGTCTGTCCACACTGACAGTGTGTCACCTAGATCTTGTGGCCAGTATTCAGCTTATAACTTCCTGTTGCGGACGAATTAGTTGCATATTTGAGGTGTCAGCCACGAAACACATGAATATAATTTTAGATTTTCTTGTTTCTTGTATATGTTCTTATGACTCAACACAAAATCTATCTTTACTGTTCTTAATATAATGCCATCATGTTAAATTATTTGCTGATTTATACTGCATGTCATTTTGTATAGCGCATTAACTGACTGTCTCCCTTTGCCACACAGAGTAACAGCTATCCACCAATGTCTGACCCCTACATGCCTAGCTACTATGCTCCATCCATTGGTTTCCCTTACTCTCTGGGAGAGGCTCCTTGGTCCACAGCAGGAGACCCTCCTATGCCCTACTTGACTACCTATGGACAGATGAGCAATGGCGAGCCGCACTTCATCCCTGATGGTGTGTTCAGCCAGCCAGGTGCCCTGGGGAACACCCCTCCCTTCCTGGGTCAGCATGGCTTCAACTTCTTCCCTGGAAATGCAGACTTTTCCACCTGGGGTACCAGTGTCTCTCAGGGTCAGTCCACGCAGAGCTCAGTCTACAGTAACAGCTATGGGTACGCCCCCAGCTCGCTGGGTCGGGCCATCACGGACGGACAGGCGGGCTTTGGAAGCGACACCCAGCTTAGTAAAGTCCCGGTGCTGAACAGCATTGAGCAGGGTATGACGGGGTTAAAACTGGGTACGGACATGGTGGCAGCTGTCACCAAAACCGTGGGCTCACCCCTAGGAGGCACAGCAGGTATGAGCAGTATGGCGGCCAATAGCCTCCCTCCGTCTGTCAGCTCGTCCGCACCTAAACCTGCCTCCTGGGCAGCCATTGCCAAGAAGCCAGCTAAGCCACAGCCCAAGGTCAAACCCAAAGCCAACATGGGGATGGGGGGAGGCGCCACCATTCCCCCACCCCCCATAAAGCACAATATGAACATTGGTACTTGGGACGATAAGGGCTCTCTGAACAAGCCTCCATTAGCCCAGACTATGATGCCCCCGCAGCCTCTGGTGCAGCAGCCCCTCCTAGCTCAGCATCAGCCCTTACTGCAAAACCCGTTGCCCCCTCAGCCTCAACACCAACACCAACACCAACACCAACACCAACACCAGCCCCAACACCAACACCAACACCAACACCAACACCAGCCCTTCCNNNNCTGCCCCCTGGCCCTCCTCACCTGCACCTCCCCTCTCCCCCACAGCCCCTTCATCAGCAACAACCCCAGCAGCCTGGTCCACCCCCCAACCGTTGGGTGGCTCCCAGGAACCGGGGCGAGGGCTTCGGTCTGGGTGGGGGAGTCCCACTGAGTGCCTCCCCCTGCTCTGGAGAAGTGCATCCCGTGCTGGAGAAACTCCGTGCCCTCAACAACTACAACCCCAAAGACTTTGACTGGAGCTTGAAAAACGGACGTGTTTTCATTATCAAGAGCTATTCGGAAGATGACATCCACCGCTCAATCAAGTACTCTATCTGGTGCAGTACAGAACATGGCAACAAGCGCCTGGATGGCGCCTACCGCTCACTGGGCAACAAGGGGCCCCTGTACCTGTTGTTCAGCGTCAACGGCAGTGGGCACTTCTGCGGCGTGGCTGAGATGCGCTCACCGGTGGACTACAATGCCTATGCAGGCGTCTGGTCTCAGGACAAATGGAAGGGCAAGTTTGAGGTGAAGTGGGTTTTCATCAAAGACGTGCCCAACAACCAGCTGCGACACATCCGGCTGGAGAACAATGACAACAAGCCAGTGACCAACTCCAGGGACACTCAGGAAGTGCCTCTGGAGAAGGCCAAACAAGTGCTTAAAATTATCGCCACTTACAAGCATACCACCTCAATCTTTGATGACTTTGCACATTATGAGAAACGTCAGGAAGAGGAGGAGGCTCTGAGGAAGGTGAGTTAACACACATATATAAAGAGTCCTGTCCCCTGTAAATAGCTTGTTTGTATGCATGAGACAGTTCAGTTTAGTTACCCTTTAATTCAAAGGGAGGCTAACTTTCACTGAGTCACTGCTACAGGCTGTAGCCAGACTGTAATCAGCTGATCTTGTTCCACCTGCTCTTAGACAGAGGTTGTAACATCCTGTGGCTGAATGAACCGTCTGGCATAAATGGAAGTTCCCAGAGGCCTGTCAGCAGACTGACATGCCTCCATTACTCATAAGCAGGTTCAGGAAGCCCTGATTCCTCATCAGCCATCTTGTGCTGCTGAGATTGCGATGATCTGCCCAAGCGGAGTTAGATGCATAGAGGTTTCCTGAAATAGCCCACATTCCTGGCATTCCGTCTTTCAGACAAAGGCAGATGTAGGCTCTGATCTCCCTTTGAATGCCAAGCCTCTCTGCTCTCCACAGGCTCCTCATGCTTTATTAGTCTTTAACAACATAAGCCCTCGGCCTGCAAACTGGCTGCAGCGTGCCTCAGAGTTGGTACAGTTTGCCTCAGATGTTTTTAAAGGGTTGATGTAAAACAAAAATGTTTCCCAGCAAAATACATGATAAAAATGCACGATTGCATTTGTCTGTGTACTGTGTTCTGAAAAGCACACACGGTGTAAGCCTGCGCCCTCAGAGGGGAAACTAAAATATGTTGCAGTGGTAATAACAGTGGTGTACCACAAATGTTAGCCTAAGCAGTAAAAACTCTGTGGGATGCTACTGTTGTGGAAAAACAGCAGCCAAGGAGTGAATAACATGTTATCATTGCAAGCGTTCTGCTTTATCCATTCTTAGATTCACCAGTATGCTAATCTAATTGCGTTTAGAAAACCCCCATGACCCGCTCCCTCCTTTTCTCCCACTCCCCCACTGCTGGTGCTCCATTGATGCTGTATTGACTCCTCTCTGCTGACCTTGTTAATATGCGCCGGGTTACTTTCTCATAAATATTTCAAGCCAATGTTTTCAGGCTTCTGAAAACAACCTGTCAGTAGAAAGCCTGTTTCATCCTGCGTTGTGCAGGCGTTGCGCTGTGCTGCTTTTGTAGCCCTGACCTCCTACATGACAGGATCGGCCCAGCTGAGGCCTCACCCTCCTTCGCCTGACAAGGTTAATTGTTCTCTATTGTTTGGCCTGTCCTTCCCGAACTTTGAGAGGTGTCAAACCAGTACAGCTACCTGCACTATAACACCTTCCCAAAGTGTTTTTTAAAGATAACTTTGGATCTAAATGTTGTTGCAGGATTTTATTAGCATAACTAATTTGGCAATTAATACTTTGAGGTTGGCTCCTTCCTTCCTCTGGATATAATGTAATAAGGAAGCTCATGGCGTGTTAGGGCGAATACCAGTCTGTTGTAATGGTTACAGTTGCATCACAGCAGTAAATATGTTGTTAATTGGGTTGATTTTTGCACCAGGAATTACATGAAAATCAGACCTAAGGAGGATTTTATGCAACAAGAGAATCTAAACATTTTATGAAGAAATAAATGAAATGAAATGAATAAATCACTTTCTCTCATTATTAAATTGCATTGTCAGGTTAGATTTTTAATCACATAATTGAAAATGAAATGACCACCAACCTTGCTGAGGTATAAGGTCTTGTGAATATTGTGAAGGTTTCTGTCGCCAGACCCACAGCCCAGTCTGAACAGCCCTTCTGGGGATAGTGTTACACTAGGGGCCTGGGTCTCGCAGGTTCTTTTCCCAGACTACTGCCATGAACACCCATCCCTCAAAGAGGACACTGTTCCACCTAAAAAAATGGCACAAAAAGTCCAAGTCCCTGGGTTATCATGACTCCCATGTCTTTTTTTAGGATTTTACCAGCACTATCGCATCTTTATTGAGAAACTGACATGTTTAACAGCATTCCTCGGTTTTTGCCATTCAGTACACACCCTCGAATATTTGATATTTGAGGTGTGTTTGATTTTGTTGAGCCTTGTGTTCATCCGCAAGACCAGCATTACTACAAGCTGCGTGTAGTGGCTGCAGTCTCATGCCTCAAGTGTAAACATAGCCAAACATTTTGGTTAGTACATACCCGAGGCCTACTGAACTCATTTTCTCTCTTGTTTTTCTTACAGCAGACACTCTCTTGCTCTGTGCCTCTCTTTCTTTTGACGCTGAACTACCACTGTAGTGTAAATCAGAATAACAACAGAGAGAACTGGAGACTTGCCTAAAAATAAGAGACGTGGTTCTCATCTTAGAGGCTGTTTTCATCTTAGGAGCCCTGTAAATACTTTTTTCCCCTGTAAATAACAAATCATTATTTTTATCCTATTAATACACGATTGACTGTGCTTATAATGGAATGTTTAAGATCATATGAAAAACACAATTTGGATTTTCTATGATGTAATCGTCAAATGTTTGTCACTGAAACCAGGTTGGGAAACCAGCACTTTCCATCGAGAATAGGAAGTCAAACTGTACAGTATCGTTTTTACAAACACATGATGTGAAAAACGCATTTGCTTCTAGACTTCTGAGGAGACAGCTGTTCTCACATAATCAGAATTGATAGAAAAACACAGTGTAGAGTTGATTTCGTCGACTGATTGCTCGTCTTTGGGTTGTAATTGATTAAATAGGTTCCTTCAAATAATATTTTCTACATATAATTCAAAGAACACGATATGAATGCACTCAAAATAGAAACATTCAATAAAGCTTAAGTACTGAACGAGATCTGCAGTAGTACAACTAAAGGCCTTCATTCAATACACCTCTTCTAAGAAGTAAAATCAATATTGATTGCCTTCATAAGTGGTTTTTGATCATCTCTGACACAGTAGTATAATCAGGATCTCTTACTAGATCATACCTTCAGGACTCAAAGCTCAAGTGTCACAACTTCAAAGGAAGTCACATTTCGTCAGTGGTCCCAGAATTCCTCGCGGCGCCCCTCCTTCTACATTTGACATTTATCCCATGAATGAAAGACCGGGGGAACTTTTAGCTGCTGCTCATGTCTGTTTGTGTCCCTTGTTGCTCTTGTTCTGATGCCATCCACTGATGATCCCTTTCTGTTTTTTTTCTCTCTCGCCAGGAGCGCAATAGAAATAAACAGTAACCTTCAAGCAAGCTCTCTGCTAGAACTGCAACACTAATGACGTAGGACCTTAAATAAAATTTGCCTAACCACAAGGAGGAAAGGCTCTCACAATCTTTCCGCTGAAGACGACAATGTATCTGAACACTTGAACATGACAATAGATGGACTCATCCGTATCCGTTGACTGGTGCATCAAACCCCGTGTTCCTGTCTCACGAGAAAAAGAACGTAACCCACTTTGAAAACTGTCTTTAAAGCACTTTCAGTCCTTCTAAACAGCCTCTACCAATACCCTTAACTCTCTAACTCTGTGTTCTTCTTCTTTGATTTTGTTTGTGAGCAACTAACTGACTAACCAAAAGTAGTCAGAAGATTTCACCAGGCTTATTTGTAATTTTTTTAATGCCTCAAATGTTTGGGATATTGGTGAGTTTCGTCGGCTCCTGAAGAGAACTAAAGATGATATGTATGAATTAATCTTTTACTTGAATCTGTATTCAGCCGTCTGATCCTCCTCAGGCAGAGGTTTGGATGATTGACAGGTGGGATGAAATAATTGGGAAACAGCCACAATCATGCCAATCATAGGATGTATCCTCCCTCTACCTGTTCCCTTCCTTTCTGCATCTGTTTCTGTGTACCAAAAGATTACAATTATGCAGCAGGCTGGAAATCACCGGCCAGTGCACATCTTTGGGTTTTTTTCTCTCTTGTGATTCTGTCATTCTGAAGTGCATTTGTCTGAGGAGAAACCTGCTGCTCTGGTAGAACTAGCGGTGGCCTCCTTGGGCCCTCTGGGTGTCTTTGCTCTGATGTTGATGTACTCTAATGTACCTCAGGCTCAATCAAACTGTCTGTCCTCAACAACTCTTAGCACTTTTTGGGAGAACCCCCCCACCCCAACATCACCCCTCCTGCTTGGCTTGACTGGGATTCCCCCAAAACGGCAAGACATCAACTGCAAGGATGTGACAGTTTTCTCCTCTAGGTGACTCACTAGCTAAATAAAAATTACCCATGTTTAGCGCAAAACCTCGCTTTTGTGTTTTCACTCATTTGCCTCAGAAATGTGTGCATCACTTCTACGCTTCATACCGCAGTATCGCACACACTCAAACATAAACTCGTCTCCTGCAGCACAAGCAGATCCTCCCTTTTCTGTTTTCATATGTGCCTCTATATAAACGAGTGTATACACAGTAGCGACACCTCCATTTCCACATCTGCTTTGCATTTCAGTATATTACTGTAGAGTGTTGGTGCCAGGTGGGTGGGTTTGACCATAGTTAAAACATCAAAGGTGTAAATAAATAGAATACAATAAACAGACTTGAAGATGAGACCACGTCAACATGTTTGCTATGTGGGAGGCAGCCCTGTCGGCCTTAAGTGGGTTAGTTAACATCACGGTACAGTTGTAGGGTATAAAAACCAATATATGAATGCACACTCTTACCTGTATGGTGTATACCAACAATGACATGGCCATGCATGCAGTGGTGGAAAGTAACTAAGTCCATTTACCGTACTAAAGCACAAATGTACTTGCGTATGTCCACTTTAAGCTACTTTATACTTAACTTCTATACTCAACTATATTTCAGAGGGAAATATTGTATTTTCTACTCCACCACATTTATTTGACAGCTATAGTTACTATAGGTACTTTCCAGGTTAGGGTTGCACATAAAAAAAATACAACAATCGTATAAAACAATGCATTGTAACAGATTAAAGTAGTTGTTTCCAGCCTTTTTGGCTTGCTACTCCGTATAAAAAATCTGTGTATAGTTGAGGCTTTATGTTTCAGATGTCTTTGAGTTGTTAGCAGTTCCACCAAAGAGACATTTCCCCTGTAAACCTCCCACATGGTTTCATTTAAATAACTAAATAACTGTAAATTATCCAGTATTTCACAGAAAAAAGATTAGAAAATTAAAAGATTTGTGCAGCAGAACTTTGTTTTTTCTTCTTTCCTCCCCGTTAATCATCTCACCAGCCCTCAGATTTATCTTGTGTCCTTTAAGAGGGTCTTGACCCCTAGGTTGGGAACCAGGGGACTAAACTAGCTAACTGTATATAAAGTAGTCAAAACTAGTTCCACCTCGACCAGCTACAACAGTGAAATGCTGCTTACATGACATCAGTATTCAACAGGGTAATGCTCCCTCTCATAGTGCAAGGATGGTTTAGAAACAGTTTGAGAAACATTCAGGTAGAAGTGCCGTTAATCACCTGGCTGCTACAAACCTGATATCAATTCTGTTTTACATCTGTGGGATGAACTCAGGCGCAGCATCCTCTATGAGGTGCACCTAGCCATTAGCTTTGGGCAGTTGTGTGAATCACTCACGTCTCTATGTTCAGCTTTTAAGGCACAAACCATCATACAGATGCAAACAGGCAGCCCCTCGCCAAAATGCCCCTGCCATTACTTCCACATTGATTGACATTTTAATACACAGTAGCGATAGAGAACAACTATACATACACATTTTCAATTGTGATCATTAAAAAAACCCAAATGATGAAGATTTTTCCACCTCTTCAATGATATACAGCATATGAAAATAATGTGTCTGTTAATACTGTTCAGGCTTTTCACAATAAGATTCTACAGGTGCCTCGTTAAGTGTCCCAACGAGTGGCAGCTGTTATCAGGGACAAAGGTGGTCCTACTTGCTACTTAACAAGGATTTATACTTTTCATTCCTTACCCACATTGTGACATATAAGATATGTAAAAATGTCTCAAAACAAACAGTAACTGAAAGGTTTTATTTTAAACACAGAATCTGTCGTTTATCGTCGTCGTTTATCATCTTAAAATTGAATGTGATGACAGAATATGTGGAAGTTCCTGTTTGCTGTTTTTAATCGTGTACTCTGCGAGGGAGACCAAATAGAAAGAATTTTAAGTATGACCCATTCATGTTAAAAGATGACAAGTGTTTTTAAGGCCGTGTGATACTAAAACCCCAAACAAAAGAGGTTGTTTTAGTTTATTTACCAGGACAGGTATTACAGTACGTAATAGTAAGACGCACTCTGAGATATGTTAGATATATGTAAGACGAAATAATGGCAAGACACATGATGCACAAATAACTGCATGAAATATTCCCCCCAAAAATACATTTTATTGTGGGGGTTACAGACTATTTTGGTCAGGTAAGGAACTCCATCATAAGCCCTCCATTTTTAATAACTTCCTCATGCCATTATGTACATGAGGCTGGCACACATTGGGTACAATATGTGAGGGCGTATTGTGCATGGTGTTTATTGTATTATGTTTTCTTAATTCAAACACAGGAAAATACACGAAGTGACACTACTTAGTATTCACAAAAGCTGCCACACAATGAGTGATTTTATGCACTAACGATAATGACAGAATTTTTATGCCTTGCTTTTCATAACCTCTGTACACATTAATTTCACCCTGAAATAAAGAACTTTTCTTTCAATGTCTGTCCACCAGAGTGCGCCATTATATCACGTTCTTTCAACCGTCCTCAGCTCCCAAGACGCACTACAAAGCCTTTCCTGTGAGCAGCAAAGCCCCCTTTCTTCTCAAGCCCTCCAACTCCTGCAGACACAATTATACCAGGATGAGAAGCACTTGTTGTGCTTCCACAGCTTTTTGGAGCAATTAATGCCAGCTCGCCAAGCTGTGCAGTGAGAGGTGGAGAAGAGAGGGAGAGAGAGGATGTGAGCAGGGAGTGAGATAAAATCCCCCTTTATGTTTGTCAAGGAGGAAGAAAGAGCTGTAATTATAACATTGGAGGCTTTGGATTGCAACTTCTCTCCTCTGTGTGTTAATTTGTGCATCCATCAGGTTTTCGCAGGCGGCCTTTGAAAAGACCACACTCTTCCTCCCTCCATTTGTCTGCGAACACAACAGACAAACTAAGCAGGGAACTCGCTATTTATTCACCTCACAATGCCCTCACAATTACTAGTTGTGTGTGACGGTGCCGAGATGTACAAATTCTCAAATATGCAAAACACTGATTTAATTAGAGACCTCTGATGTGATGTTGATTTTACCTCGCTCATTGAATTGATGAAAAGTGCAGTATGATAACTGCTGTTGTAGTGCACGCTGCTGTAGCTTTTAAATCGTTAGAATTAAACAGGAGACATATACGCACTGCAAGCCCACTCCCTTCTTTCATTTAATTTCAATGGCTTGTCATGTTGTTTTTACCGTTTAGGGATCAAACTAACCGGTTAATGACTTTAATGTTACCAGCCGTTAATTTGCCCCGATCCACAGTGGTCAAAGCTGTTCCAAGAAAGTGCCAAGCAAACTTTTCTTTTTTTTTTTTTTTTTCAAACCATCAAAATGTCCTTCTGGAGAGGGATTCAGTTGAGTGAAGATGAGAGAGAAGGAGCATCCTCTGCTTAGTGAGCTGAAATGCCTTTGAAGTTTCAGTCACACTGAAGACTCATCAACACATGGCTCAAGGCAAGGTTAGGGCAAGTCTCAGGGTTGGCACTTCCTCGATGTTTTGAAGGATTTCACACTCTGGGCCATGGCGTGTCACTCAATAAGTCCTCGCAGAGCATTAGTCCTATTGATGACTATGTTAACTGACATGCAGTTGATCAGAGGAACCTGAAATTATTCTGAATATTTGTGTCTGCTTTGCTGATTAGCATTGTTTGTATACTGTAGACAAGCATCTACACATGTAGCTTAAAGTGTAAGGTGGGGTAAGTGAAAAATACAAGTGCATCAACAATGATTGATGTAATAGGACTCTATTTTCAAAGCTATATTGAAGTTTCAAGGTGTTACTGAGCAAGACAGGTGAAATAATCAGCAGAGTTTTGTATTTCATTTGAAAACATTGGGTTTTGACTGACAGTAATGTCTAAGTTTTCTTCCAGCCCTTTCCCAAGGTGTCTCAGTTGCCATGGTTATATCATTATCTGTGAACTGAAAGTAGATGCTGAGCATTTTGCCCAACACAATGATATGATGCAGATCTAAGCTGGAAAGACTTGATTGTTCTGCATACAATGAAAGAGAAATGAAAGATTTGCAATTGAATATTTTCTCAATATTTTTGGTAATTCTGTTAATGCAGGTGTTGAATAGGGCAAATAATGATCACATACATTACATTTCGATTTCATTCGATCTGCATGGTATTATTTAATATCACATTTCATATCTTTATGTTAAAATTGTTCCTGTATTTACAGCAAAGCATAAAGATTCAAAGAGGAGTTATGTAGGACATTTTGGTGTTAGAGTTGTTTTTATTTTTGATGCCCACAGGGAGGCGCCATCAATAAAAAGAGAAACAGACTTACACCTACTTCTACAAAGTATAAAAGCCCAATTGTTAACATTTTTATGTCTCTCACACACTGTCAAACCTATTTACCACGTATTCTCCAACAACTTTGAGAGAACTTTTTTTGTCCTCACTCGCACATTATCCACAGCCTTTTAGAACAGTAAGCAAGTGAAAAATAACCAAGTTGGAAAGTAAGCACATGGCAAAAAAAAAAAGATTAAATCAAAGAGGGACTCCAGCTATTGAGAATGGCCCTTCCATCATGTTGGGGGACTCAGAAGAGACACACAAAAAAAGATGATCAAAAGCAAAGCAGCAGAGGCCAAGCTATCCTGAATTTTAGTCCCTAGTATGGGTCAAGCTCCAGAATACCTCAATCCTACATTTCCCATGATGCAACAAAATAGCATCTTTCATTTGACTCCCACTGCTTTTTAAATGCCTACATCTTTCAAACCCCACACGTACAGTTTGTAACAAAGTCTTTCTTTTAAAAATGTTTTTAAAAAAAGCAGCACTCCAGTAAACTGAACCTCATGTGTCAAATCGGTGGAGTGGCCCTTTAAGAAAAGTTCGACCTGAGCTCACGTAGCGAGATGCCTAATTCATTTTCTTTGCCTGGAACAAGTTTGTGTTTAAATAGCATGAATGTATGACCAAGTCCGTGTGCTCCTGCACAGCCTGCAACATAATGTACATGTACCTGTAGCAGGATATTATTAATGGACTATATTACTATATTACTAATGGGAAGTATTCTGATTTTAGAGATACTTAGTATGTACAGCACACAAATCATACTTGGGTGACTATTATTTCAATCACTCCACGGCAAACATGGATACAACTGTTTGACATAACTTGCTGTGAATGTTAATAAGGACAACAATTATTACAATTTGAACTGGTACTGTAAACACAAGGCAACTCACTTCCTAAGTCCTTTATATTCAATTGATTTATGAAGCTCTTCCAACTGGAAGAATGACTAATGCAGTGTGTTTGTCTGCCATCTGTAAGAGCACTCTTCACAACTCTGCATTTGTTGGACAAATGAAATGTTTATGTAATGCATATAGGCAGTGTTCAAAACAACAGGGAATAATTCGAGGCCTGGGGTTATTAATCCGTTTAAATGTTTCCTGGCAACAAGCAGCACCTATCAAATCCACGCCACAATGTTGATGCAACTCCTTGGGTGAGAAAAATATTTTCCCTGTGCATCACTAACATAAGTGCAGTTGTGAGCAGGTCTCGATGTAAAGAGGAGTGCTCGTATATCCGGCTGCTCTTAAGATCTTTGCATTTCCTGCTGTCCTTCAGAGACCTCAAATGCGCACACGAGAAGCATGGAAAATGACAGCTTCATCAATTCTGCTTTATGATGCTTTACAATCTAGAGGAGAGTGAGTGCATGCATGTGACTAATGGAAAAAGAATAACAGAGAAAAAGGAACAAGAGAGGGAGAACAAAAAGAACCATATATGGTGTAGATTCCAAAGGTCTCTTATCTAAGATCATCTGAGCATATCTGGGCCATCGTTATTCATTTCACAGTAGGTCATACACAGTCCTGCTTCTGCCCTCAGGTGTCAGGTTATTGTCAGTCCACTCTTTAATTTATGGATACGTGAAAGCAGTGTGGAGGAAAAAAGCAGAGAGAGAAAGACTGAGGAGAGGGAGATGGAGAGGACTGCTGCTGTGTTTTTTATCCACTAATTTCTATCTGTATGTTTATTATGCTGCACTGCCCCTCTAGGACACTTGGCTACACCCAGCGCTTGGCCTCATAAATATGAATCTTTAATCTATGGAGCAGATGAGTAAAATATATGAACTGAAGGAATAAGAGAAAGTGCTGCATCCAGAGCTTTGGTACCACATTTATACTTCATAACTGGAGTGCAACCTCTCTTGTGTCGCGGAGATGATGAGTGGAGACGCACTAGCTACTGGTCAGGCTGCTTATTGAATTCAAAGGTTGGAATATGTCCTGTGCTGGGACGATGTGTTCGAGCCAAGGTTTTGCATCGCAGGGGGTAGCGCTGAATGGAAAGGTCTGAAATGTAATGCATTTGAAATGAAATGAAAAGGTGTCGAGGAATGAAATATGACATGCCGGCTGCTGAGGCCTGGAGTCCTGGGAGTCACCGGTTGGGACTCTATACTCAGCTGTATATGTATGTGTGTGTGTGTGTGTGTGAGTGAGAGAGAAGAGTATGGCATTGTGCGAGTACAGGTTGAGTGTGTAATGTGATGCAGGCTGCCTTTGGTCCTATGACTTCCTCTTCCCCTGTTCGGGCCTGATGGAGATTAAGGGCCATTAAAGGCTCTCTGCTGCATGTGCAGTTTCTATTGATCACATCGACTCAACCCACTGTAGCCAATGATCCGATTACAAGTGTTGTACCCCCATCCTTATCCCCTCCCCCTCTATCTTCTCTCCTCCTTGCCCCTCCCTTCTCTTCTTCCTCTCGCCCACCCTTCGTGGTTCACGGTGATCTGTGGGGGTTGCTCTGCCTCTGCTGATGTCAGCACTGGGGCATGCCCAGAAGGCCCCGAGCCCCCCTTGGCAGGTCCCTGAATATCTGCTTGCGTGTCTGTCTGTATTTTTGTCTCTCTGCCTCGCTGTCCACTCACGCATCTTACCCATTCCTCGCTTCTGTGCCCTCACCATCTCCAGTCATCTCCAAACACAGCAGGGTTATGATGAACCTTATTTCTACACGAGAGAGATGGATCGGCCGTGCCCTGAAGAGCTAAATGAGTTGAGACAGTCTGAGAGGCATCAGCTCAAACCCACCGACCCCCACCTCTCCGAACATCACCCCTCCCATTGCCTGCATGGTCAAACGGCCCTGGGGGAGCTCTCTGCGAGACCACTGTGGTTATTAGCATTGACAGAGGCTCACGGAAATCTTCTTAGTTTCTACTGTACAGGAAGTGTCCCTCTATGCTGCTAATTCAGGGGGATTCCCACCGAACTGGCAACCTATTCCATCTCAGAAACTCCTTATTTTAAAGCCGTTTGGCATCTTGAGGGTACATTTTTAGCCAGACTAGCGACGTGGCTCTATCGATGGCAACAGCCTGTGAGTCCGTTTGTCCACCTCTTTTGTTCAGCTTGAAATATCGACAACAATTGGATGGATTGCCATGAAATTTTGTACAGACATTCATGGTCCCCACAGGATGAATCTCACCGACTTTGGTAATCCCCTGAATTTTCCTCTATGAGGTTGACATTTTTGGTTTCTTGACAGCTCTTAGATGGATTGCCATGAAATTTGGTGCAGACATTCATGGTTACCTGATGATGTATCATAAAGATGTTGGTGATCCCCTGGAAAAAAAGTCAATTTTGGTTCATACCTCCACAACCCATGAATGGATTATCATGAAATTTGGTACAATCACATTCCCCACTAGATGAACTGTAATAATTTTGATGATCCCTTAACTTTTCATCTAGTGCCATCATCATGTCAAAATTCAATGTGCTAAATACTTTGGTTTACGACCAAATACCTCCCAACAGCCTCAGCTGTACTTTGTGTTTGGTGCTAAATAGCAAATATTAGCATGCTAAACTAAAATGGTAAACCTTACAGGCTACACTTCAGCATGCTAGCATTTATTGTAGAGTCTTTAGTCCTGTTACCACACTGCTATTCGAAACTGATTTGGCACAAAATTACAAGCAAGAAAAAGTTGTAAAAGTTGACATCAAACATACTTTGAGTCCAGAGCTGCAGCTGTGCGAGTTGAGTGTCTTGAATTGTTTTACATGATGGTCATTGAGTCAAGATTTGGCCCGTTGAGATTATTTGACTGACTGACATTTCAATGTCCTTTTTGAGTAAAACTGACTGAAAACTCTCTGAATACCTCAAGGACAAGTTTGATTCCACGTTAAATACTGTAATGCATATTGTTATTTTTTTAAAGAAAAGCCATATGTGGTGACAGAACTGGGTCTGATAGCAGTCATATCTTTGTGATAGAAGTTATTGTCTGTCCTGGTTCTATCAATCAGCTGCACCAGTGAGGGATTCACAAGACCCAAAACAACCAGGAAACAATACAGAGAGAATAACTGAAACTACATCAAGTCACCACAGGATGAATCACTCACTACAAAGGCAAACATGTTGGATTTCATTTATAAGGCATATTATACATTTTATAATGTAGCAAGGGGGTATATTCAAGAAACAGATTTTTTCAGTGATTCTCATTAAATATTTGGATGCTTTGCTTTGATATACAGTAGAATCCTTGGGGCCAGATCAGGGCCAGAGCTGGAACATGAATAAAAAGGAAGGTCCATTATATTCAGAACCAGAAGAGCCTTGAGAATAGGACCACATGGGTGGGTGGGAGGCTTGTAAACAGCTTTACTCCCTGGATGAAAGGCTCACTGTGATGTGTGTCCAAGGAGAGAACATGAGAGCACAACATTGTAATGTGAGAGTCAGACCCCGGAGAGCATAAAAAGTTTGGCGATAACACAATTAAAAGCAGATTTTCATCTATTTACACACCCCTATCAGCAGAGTCATCCTCCATCTTCAAAAATGCATGGAGATTACCATAAAGAAACCTAAGTGGTGTGTGTACATCTGGGCTTTGATATTGTGCACAGGCTGGGCAAAGGCACTGACCTTCGCCGCTACCGCAATTACATCATAGGGCAGCTCCCGCTCTCATGCATATTAATGCAGGTTCTGGAGGCATCACCCACACCTTTGATTCCCTGGGATCTGAGCTCGCCATTGCATGACAAGTGTATCTGGACACAAAGTGTATGTAATGGTTTTCTGCTTCAGGAGAGATACAGACCAGGAGCAGGACCAGATCAAAAGGTGCACACACACACACTTTCCTCTGCAGGGGGATGAGAGGGATACTGTGTGTTTGTGCGAGAGAAAATGAAAATGTGTGTGAAAATGAGTTCGCGCGTGCAGTCAGTCTCAAATGTATCAGACTGTGATACAAAACCATGTAACTAATAGCCTGGTGGTTAACACACAAAATTAGAGCCAAAGGTTAATCAGAACCCTCTTTTGTCTCATTTTGTGGTGCTATTATTGTCCTAATGAGGTCACTATAATTTTAACACAATAGGACATTTTATTTTGGAGCAGATATATTTAGACTGAAAGACACATGATGCTGCTAATTGCAGGAGTGTCCTGGGTGTATCCCAGTGTTTCCTCTGCATTCATTCAGCAGCGGTGGACCAACACAGTCTCCAGAATGTAACAATCAAAATAAACACCAGTGTTTTGCTTCACCCTGCAGTCCGCACTATCAGCATTACTGAGGCTAAGACAGGGACAAATAAGGAGCCTGCACTAGAATGAGAATTACAGAGGAGATCCTGGTTGCATTTTCCATCATGTCACATTGTAACATGGTGCTGGTGCACAGACTCTTGTTGCCAGTAGAGGGCCTCGTTGCTATAAGATAAAGCTCAGCGACGGTCGGTTCCATTTTCTAGCAGCCACACACTGATTTGATTCCTGAGCAGAGACAATGCTGATTCAATGCCTCTGAATTTGTTTAAATAAAGGTGATACAGAATACTCACATTTTGCAGATGTATCTAATACTTCTATTAGATTGTCAAAATCATATTTCAACATATAAGATAAATATTACAAGATAAATCCTGCAAAAACAACAAGCCATTGTAAGAATCATTTTTACTCTGTTTGACGGAGTTGCATTAAACGGATTTGCACAATTCCTAATGTACTCATTTTGTCTTATTTAAAAATATCACTTGATTTAATATGGTGACGTGATGGAACAGTAGAGCGCACTGAAGACTAGCTGAATTAGTAAATTACTCTTTACATGTATGAAGTCAGAGTGCTCTATTTGCCATCATGCCATAAAAGGCCTGAAGCAGCGTCAACTTCTCAGAGCTGTGAAAGAGCTTTGCTCACCAGGGAGCCAATAGGGGACTAACCGTCATATGAATTGGCTCCATTTGCTGATGCTGCTGCACTGATCGTGTCATGCCAGAGCATTAAAAANNNNAAAAAAAAAAAAAAAAAAAATCTGTGCAAATAAAAAAATAAGATTTATTTAATTTTTTGGCATTTAAGACTGGATAAAATAAGTGAAATGTAACGAATGTGAAATGTGAAATGAGAGTGGATGGATCTGAATATGAATCAAGCTCAAATTGAATGACATACTGAATGACGATGGTGTGTATTAGTTACATCTGATCATTGCAACAGCATTCTCTCGTATTAAATCTCCATAATGAGTAAATTAGAGGGTCTCCATCTGTGGCATTGCAAACTTACAGTCGCACATGCTGACTGCATTCACAGACTCCTGCTGCGTGTGTTGGTGGAGAATAAACATACACACATTATTTCACACACGTTACAGCAGCTCCAGCACAATGCACAAAAGGGCACATTATAACTTGCATATACACTGTAATTCACACACTCGCTGCTGAGAAAATCTTGGCACAGAAGAGGCTTAATTTACAGTGTGAAGTCAGAAACGGACAGGTCTTTCTAGCAGTACTATTGATCTGACTGCGCTCCCCCCTACCCGACCACCCCCACCTCCTCTCCCTTCTGCCCTCCCTCTGTGGTTACATTTCTTCCTGTGTCATGGAGTGCACTGTAACATACATCTCGGATTCATTGCACATTCGTCATTGATTTACCGTGCCTCTTGCTTCATGCTAAGAAACAGAACACACCAGCTTATGTTTGGCGTCAAGTGAGCTTGCTTCTCCAAAAAA
>NTHP01000091.1:1131772-1168292 GCA_003416845.1 Oplegnathus fasciatus | reverse complement strand
AAAAAAAAAAATCTCTTTAGACTCTGAGGAGATACTCCTCAGAAGCCGTCAAACAAAACAGACTAAAAGAAACAAATGTCTCAATTGACTTACTATGGCCTAGATTCAACTCAGTGCTCTGCAGCCTCAGAGCGTAGGAATTTAGAGCAAATACTTCCAAAAAAAAATACTTGCACATTATCTTTTATCCGTTATATGTAAAACGATCAGGGTACAAAATATGGACCTCAAATAATTAAAAGCAAATGTGCAACATGGTATTTTAAATCTAAGATGAAGAAACAGATTGTTAAACATACATTTGAATGAATATGCAGGCAGCCTAAAGGAGGCTGTGCGTAATTGCAGAAAAATTGCAACCCATAATTATGGCCTCAGTCATTAACACTTTATCTGGGTGGAATAAAACAATCCGTATCACAATTAAAATTGCAAACCCTTCGCAGAAATAAAAAGCATCTTTATGCTTCCCTGCCTGTGTGTGTGAATATACATTTTTGGATAAGAAAAGATAGTGGGATGTATTACAAATACACATATGCAGCCATATTCACACAATCACATAAACACACATATACAGGCAAAATACACAGATACACACACATTGTCACATGCACACACACACACACACACACAACCATTTACATATCATCTGCAGCCATCTGCTCTAAATGATAGGTAATTAACTCAGGCCTGCCTTTGTCTCTCTGGCTGGTCGGCTGACATATAGGAGCTCTTCAGGAGGATATACGTGAATCAAGGACTTCAAAAGGCTGAGAGGACAAGAGAGTGAGTGAGGGGAAGGACGAGGAGGAGGACTGGGTGATGTTTGTGAATGATGCTGCATAAACCCTGAGAGGCAGCACAGAGAACCATTACAATGATGGGAGGGAAAAAAAACTGGAGATGATGGAAAGAGGACATGCTGGGTCAGAGAGGATGTACACACGCACACACATTACATTGTGTGTGTGTGTGTGTGTGTGTGTGTGCTGAACGTGCCGTGCGGCTCACCTACAGTTTTCCGATCAAGGTCAAGCTCTATTAAACAGAGAAGCTTTGCACTGTGTAGGTTGGAAAAGAGAAATGCTGAAGCTAATATTGGCACCATCTCTTCTATCCAAAAAATAATGAGCTCTGGATGCTATTTTAGACATTTTACTTCACACATTGCATTATGAGAATTCAGGGACTGAACATATTTTTTATATCAAGTGGAAAAAATATGAAAATATTTTGAAAAACTTGAAATATCCAAGTGAAAAATGGCAAATACAAAATTTCAAGAATTCATAAAAAATTAAATAAAACCAAAATGAAGCGTGTATACATTAAAAATGATCATCAAAATAACATTTTCTTTCACAGATTGTATTCTGAAGTATATCTGATGTCTTCCAGAGTCTGATAAGCCGTCTACCACCGCCTTTGTTAATCCTCTCTTCCATATCCTTCTTTTCCAGCAATGTTTGCTCCTCCCAGTCACCCTGGTATCCAGGTCTGTCTCTATTACAGCAGCACGGGACTATAATTAGCCAGGTATCTCCTGCAGTAATGATGAGTGGGAGAGAAGCCCTGCATCTACCTGCTTGGGCTGGAGACACTAGGCTCTGGAGCCAGAGCAGCAGCAGCAGCAGCAGCAGCAGCAGCAGCAGCAGCAGCAGCAGCAGCAGAGGAACCCTGTTTCTCATCAAATGGGATAATTAGAGTGTGTATGGAGATGTGATTTCAGGTAAGAGGTGACAGAGAGCACGGGAGAGGACGTTTGTCTACACGCTCACATCCTCTTCTCAAATAGTGAGTGGACTAGGGCTGGTATCCGGGGGGTGAGCAAGACAAGGGCGGCGGCAGAGGAACAAGATATCACAAGGCTCCAGTGTAGATCAAAAAATAGACATGAGGAGAACAAAAAAAAAAGGTGTTTGCCAGAGGTTAGAAAAGAAAGATTTAGTGGCACAATTTTAAAGACAGGTTGCTAGCATTTATAGTAAAGAAGAGGACTGTACAGTAAGGGCTAGATGTAAACAAAACATAACCTCAACAGCTCAATACACTTAAGGAGGAGCATCCTTGGTGTATAGGGTGTGGTGCAGTATGGAGACTGACAGATGACCTGATGCAGTAATCCCCCAGTGGTATGTGCTTCACTTTGAGAGAGCGAGGAAGAGAGAGACAGGAGCAGAAACACACACAGAGAGAGAGAGAGACATGATCAAGATGATGATGATGATGATGTTTAAGAAGATGATGGTGGTGGCTCCTCTATCTAGATCCCACATCTGCAGTCAGCATAGCCTCTAACCGCAGTGTCCCTCCCCAGACGCCCGCCTGACACGTCTGCACCGGTCAGCGGGATACAAACACACTAATGCACCATTCCAGCAAACAAACAAACAAGTGTTGCCGTAGTAATTGCAGTGATTAGGAGATAAGCGCTGGGAGAAAACCACGCGTTACGGAGGAAGCCCCCTGTGTGACCTTTTGCTAGGCTGCAGAACCAGCGCTGCAGTCCAGACACGTATGACTAGCGCCACATAGATCCACAGCACAGGTCATAAATATGAAGACACTAAAGCCTCTGCAGGTCACACAAAAAGCACCTTGAGCTTGGCTTTCAAAAGGTATTTCCAAGCAGCAGTCTGAAAACTGGGATATTTTCACCATAATACTGGTCCCAGGCCAAAAATTTTCAAGACATCTCAGTAGAGGGTGGTTCACAACTTTATACACGGGCGCTAACAACCTCCCCGAAAATCATTTTCCATAAATCATGTCTGTTCTTGGCTGGGATTTTTCACACAACTCCCACAATCCTCTCCTTGTATACAAATTAATTCACGCAACGTCTGCTGGGGAAATGTACTTTTTGTTTTTAATGTTGTATTGTTATTTTACATTGATTTCTTTAGTTATGTGAGGAGGAAAATGCAGTATGTGCAACATGTCTAATTCCTTTTTGATTGTGTGATAGCATTTGCATAGCATTATAATGGTTTACCTGGCTTACAATGTAAACAACAATATGTTATGCTACTTAGCCATGAGCCAAGTATTGTTTATATTGTTTAAATAACATTAACTACTACATTTGCCAACTATATTTGCCATAGATTAAATTAAAGCAGCTAATAAAGCATTTGAGCAAAAATCTGAGCTTACATCCATTAATTAGAGTCTACACTTTACAAATAATGAAACATTGTCATGGCTGTTTAATTTGAATGTGTTAAAGATTGCTAATTTTGTCTCACAATCCTGGAAAAGAATGCAAGATGTACAATTTAATTGTATTAATTTTAATTTATCCATTATTATAAATATACAGGACAGATTTTGTTAGTGATTTATAAATTTTGCCGTCAACATGGTGGTCTAAAATTCTGACTTTGAGATATTTAAATCGGTTTTCTGGATTTGGCTCATATTCATTTGGGGTGTCTTGTAAGATGTGGGCTGGGCATTGTTGTATGCATGACAAAATAATAAAAACTTAATTAATTTACTCATGTAACTGCACTGTGTGTTACTGTCCAGAGAACAGCCAGGTTTTTTTCATTCTCTGAATATACTGATGACATTTTAATGCACGTGAGAATAAATTGTGAAATTTGTACTTGCGTGTCCGGCAGACACAGAAACACATCCTTTAAGGCAAGACAGAAGTGTTCTACAGTAACAGATTAACAGAAATACACAGGTCAGAGTTATGATATGATCAAAGCTCCATACCAACTAAACCATTAAACCCCATATTCCAGTAATCAGACAAAGTTCATTTGACTCAACACGCTCCCTGATCTGATACGAACTGATGTTCCAACAACATCAACAATAATGTAATGCAGGTTCAAAAGGCAGTACGTTGATCCTGAATTTGATGCATACAGTGAAGACGGAGAGAGAGAAAGTAAAATGTTGTGTAAAATGTTTATGCTTGTTCTGTTTTTCACAGCAATGTCACGGCCGGTAAAACTGGCTTAGTCACACATACAGAGCTGAAGGTGTTAGAGGAAAATCAATGGTTGGATTGCAGTGTAAGGTCCTCTGGGTGAGGTAAACACAGTTTGCTATATATTCTGCCTCAGGAATGTTGCAAAAAGCCTCCAAAGAGGGAAATATGTGCATTAAGTACAGGAACACAAGCGCACAAATGCAAGCACATGCACATACATGACAGAGGCGTATTTTTTTTCACTGTAGTTTTCATAGTCGCAGAAGATGGAGAACAGCATTAGTTCACTGTTGCGTACAGTGCCATTGGTTTAAAAGATGTCTCATGTTTGAGCCCACGTGACCTCCATCCCCACCCCTCACCCCACTCTCTCTCACACACACACACACACGCACGCACGCACACACACGCACACACACACCCTCCCCGTTCCAGAGCAGCTCCCCAACTCTCAGGCTATGAAATGTACATCACACCTCCGATCTAAGGGAATCTCACCCCAAATCCTTCCTTTGAATTATTGAAGAGGACCAAGCCAGCTTGACTCTGATTATCCTCCAATCAATATGCCTTGCCTCTCCTCCTATAACATCAAATGCCTCCGACGATCGATCCGGCCAATCAGAGGAGCCACTGCAGCTAGAAATGCAGAGTGTATTGTTCTGCATTGTTTACACTGACAACGCTTGGCGTGTGTAATAGGTGTGTTTAGGCTCGGGACAGGCGTGATTGCTGATTGACTGAGTCGCTACGTGTGTTTTTGCTGTCTGGTATGTGTCACAGATAATTCCACCTGTTTGTTTTGCTCTTGTTTGGAGCAGGACAATCAACTTTAGCAGAGATTTCGTGAAGCCCACAGAGGCGATTAACAGCTCTTTGAAGCGTTGTGTGCATTGGAACATACTGCTGTGCTTATGTTCAACTTTTTAAAGTGTGAGAGTGAAACAAAGAAAAGGTGCAAGTATGTATAAAAAGAGACGTGCTAAAACCATGTCACATTTGATAAAACTGTTGAAGTTTGGAATCTGTGAGTTGTACGACGTAGACATTTGTCGACTGCCAGCACAAAAGCCAGAGAAAGCTGAGTCGAGCACTAATGCAAGTCTGTTCGTTTCGCTCCCCAAAAGCACTTTTTTCTTGGAGGCGCGAGTGACTTGCAGCGATTTTCTTTTTTCAATTACATGCTGAAAGGTAAATCAACACCTCACAACCTTTTTACAATGAGCAGAATGAATACAAACATATGCCTGTAACCCTACAATTATACAAGGCACACACACTCTCCCCTCTCGCAGGCCCATATAATGATTGCAGGAGGCGCTGCTCTATTATTTGCAGAAATGGAACGGTTGATGTGTGATTGTTGTCTGTCTCCGGTAAAAGCTGTTCCTTAAAGCTCCTCCTTAAGGTGCTGTCAGGCTTGTACGCCTTTTCTCCTGAACACACAAGTTCCACACTCAATCTGCACTGATAATTGTGTTATTACACAGCTTACCTAGAATGGGCCTCACATGAAAAAGCAAACACTTCGATGGAATATTCTTTGTTGCACGGTGATGTACACATCCATTATACATGTAGACTTACGAGTACTTCTGCTTAAAGGTGCAGATTGTACCTTTAAGACGGTCTATATGTCTCAGAAGTTGCCAACAAAGTTCAAACACTTATTACTTTATAAACATTCAAATACCTACACTAAAGCCTACACAGATCTGCTGTTGCATGTCTCCATACACAGGCACTCTGCAGAGGGATGGATGTATCAGCAGGGGCCAGATGATGGCACTCTTCTCTCTGTACCAGGCTGCTGGATGCCCCCACTGCGTGCTCCGACTGCATGATGCATCTGGCCTCATTTTAATGATTTAAATCACTTGAGGTCCACCGCCACACATTTTAGAGGCTTGACTGAATTTATCCTCGTTGATAGAGATCAGTGCCCTCAGCCCTGGACGTTGCCAGACTACAGTAGAGCGAGAGACCTCTCCGACTGACACGATTGGATACAGCTCTCCGCTCTGATTTTACTTTTGATCCCGCCGCTCTGACTCTGGCCCTGGGGACAGATGAGTGGAATGGAGCGGTGGAGATAGAGCAGAATGCCACGCACTTCTATCTCACTGGTCAGCCTTTTTATACAGATGCAGGTCTAGAATGAGCACTGTTAAAATGTAGACTCATGTAATCTTACATTAATCTCAGGCGTTTTTACGCCCTGCATAACATCCTGCATCCATGGGCATGTGAAGTACGGTTACTTTCTGCAATCAAACAAACATTAAAAGAGATTATTGTAGCTTGACGTGCACATTTAGACGCACTGGTAACCTATAAAATAATGATTCTGCCTATTTTAACTGTCAGTACAGATGCACATAGTGACAGTATACAGTACGTAGTATATAAGTATGAGCAGGGGTTAATTCTTACAAAGACAGAAATAACCACAGTGCAATGTTGCAAGCAGCTGCCCAGTGTTTTGAGTCACAGTAAGATAAAGCTGTTTTTTCTGTTTCTACAGTTAAGGTAGGCTGTTCAGTAGCAGGGCACAGCGAGGTGGAGGGGGAGGACTAGATGATAAAAGTGTAACCTCTATAGAGGAGGTTCAGGAGCCTACATAATGCTAACACACTCAGGAAAACATACACATGATCAAATAGCCCACAAAAACGCTGTGCAGCAGCCAACAGGTCATCATTGAAATATCGCTTTTAGCCTTTGCACCCTGCTTCATTACTGAAAACACACACAAGCACATGTAAGCACACACAGGCATACATACACACCACCCATGTGTGACCAGTCATAACGCTGCAAAGCCAATGATTTTTCCCAGAGGCCCCCTCCACGTGATTGGGCACGCTCAGTTAATTCCCTCTGTTGACCCGGAGCCCGATGCACTATTGATTAGTGGGATGGCAATATGTGTGTGTGTGTGTGTGTGTGTGTGTTTGAGCGTGTGTCTGTAATGATGCGTTGGCGAGCCACAGGGGGCACAGCGAGGCAAGCAGCATGGCGACAGAGGGCATCGCGGCGCAGCAAGGTCAAATGAAGGACGACGGCGAGCGCTGCAGAATTAGAGCTGGGAGCCCGAGCCTGCCTGAGCGAGGGCCGTGCTGCAGAGGGAGAGCAGAAAATAGCACAGCCGAGGGAGACAGAAGAGACAGGGAGAGACAGAGCGCATAAATAACAGGGCTAAGATTTCACTACTCTCTTCATACTCAGTCACCTTTGCTTCACAGGTAGCACACTGTGACGGGGAGCCGCAAATCCGTGTTGCCTGAGAGCTTTTTCAGCGGCAGTCCAACAGATGAGGGATTTGGAGCACGTTCCGATACGGCCTACAGTGATTCCAGCACACAATAAATAGAGACAAGTTTATAAAACAAGCTTTCCCTGAGTTGCAGAGCAATATTACACTCAGTTACATCCAGTTACCTGTCACATCAATGATCACTTGAGGCAACTATTACATGGTGTGTGTCTGATGATGTTTTTTATACTTTTTTTTTTTTTACATGTGTGTGGTAAGTGTATACTCCTCACACATTACACACATTAGCACAATGTACTTAAAATATCAAAAGCAAAAGTACTTATCATGCACAATGGCCCCTTTCAGAATATTATATGTACATTATTGTATCATTATTATTGATGTTTTAACGCCTAAGCTACATTTGTAGCTGATGGAGGTGGAGCTAATTTGCACTAATTTATGTTTTCTCACTAGTTTAATCTACACTAATGCATCATATTTAATAAGCATAATCATATGTTTTGTATGTAAAATTTGAATCTGCAAAGAAGCTACAGCTGTCATATAAATGTAGCGGAGTAAAAACAACATTATTTCCCCTCGACTTGTTGTGGAATAGAAGTGAGAATGCTATATGAATGCTAATAATCCCCTTGACTTTGACAAGTTGCCAAGCTCTAATCACAATATTCTGACATGTGGTTGCAAGTATTTTCACTAATTTAATGCAACATCAAAATTAACACTCATCTGCCAGGATGTGCAGATAAATCAGTAACCTGTAAGGTCACACATTATTATACTGTACATGGTTTCCACTCTCCAACTTTCTCCTGTCATAAAATCCTTTTTTGCCTCACTCCTTTATTGTTCCCAGTCTTTCTTTTTTCTACACTGTCATCTATCATGGGAAATTTGACCCATATTGTGTAATTAAACGATCAATGGCTCTGTAATAGCGAGGGATGTGTCCGGGCCCAAACTCCAGCGACCATGACTGATTGAGACCTGTTGCCTGAGATGTGTGGATCTGAATCCCGTCCTCTGCGGACACAGAGTCCTGTGAAGGAAACAGCTCGCTTGGGAGTCACATGGTGTGATTACTTTCGCAGAAAGTTGAAGAACACAAGCAATTATTATGTAGAATGTGAGATATATTTTCAATTTGACCATTTAAGTGACTTTTTGCTGTTTCAATAAAAAACTGCTGTAATTGGAAACACAGTTCATTCTATGATAGTTTAATTATTTCAGAAGATATTAAGGATGGGAGACTTTGTAGTCAACGCTACTAAGTGTATATGTATATGGAATTTATAATGCAACACATTAATGCTCTGTTATTTTGCAATTTGCACAAAGGTAAACACAATATATTTTTACCTATTATTAGATTAGTGATGTATTCTCTGAATGAAGCTGCGTTGAAATGAAGTTTATATTACAAAGTTACATTACATCAAGTAAAGTTTACATCCCCCATGCTGCTGGAATAAACGTCCACTGGTGCCTCGACAGGTGTGTGGGTGTCACAGTCTATAGTGAACAAGGCTGCGGCCAACACAAAGTCAAACTCCAAGGGAGCTGTAAAAAGCCAATTGTGGGGTAGTTGAAAATGCCAACAGCCGTTTCTTATCTCGCATCACAACAATTAAAACTGTCTGGGAGGGAAAACATAATGAATCCAACCTGGATTCATGGGTTTCCATAGAAACATGTATAATTATGGTAATTAGCCCAGTGTGAACAATCTCTTCTGTCCAAATTAAGTAAATATGCATAGAGACCTAAATGCGTTCTGTCGAGGAAATGTAGTAACAACGGTGTTCTTGATGTTAAAAGCAAAAAGAAAAACTTTTGGCCCCTTCAGGCGTAATGACACTTATTAGAATATAAAGATGGAGCTCTCGCATCCCCAATGATCCTAAATTAGGAGGGAAAAATACAGTAGAGAGAGTAATTATTGTAAACATTCCTCACCATTTACATGCCTATACCATGATGTCTGATATATATATATATATATAGATATAGATATAGATATAGATATATATAGATATAGATATATAGATATATATATATAGATATAGATATATATATATAGATATAGATATATAGATATATATATATAGATATATAGATATATATATATATATATATAGATATATATATATATATATATATATACACACACACTGTATATTTGTGTCTTATTCTTTGTTCTATTTTAAATTTGTCTGCATGAAACTCTGGTTTAGATTTTTATTTTACAGCAGCTTTTTACACCTGTTTTTATAAGCAGATTTTAAAGTTGAAAAAAAATCAAAGTGATTAGAAAGACAATAAACAATGTTAATTACTATCTGTTGATACGATGGATTATTTTTACTCGTGTTTCTTTGATAAATGAATAGATACAAATGAATGCACTTCACACAGGTAATGTGTAATGCGCATCAAAGTAACTAAGTACTGTACTTGAGTGTAATTTTGAGGTACATGTGCTTTACGTGGGTGTTTTCAAATTTCTGCCACTTTATACTTATACGTCACCACATTTCAATGGGAAATACTGTACTTTTGATTTTACTACATTTATCTGACAGCTTTAGTTGCTACTAACTTATTCAGATTGAGATTTTACATAAAAAACTTCATGATCTTATAAAAGACAATGCTTTGTTAAAGACTGAACCAGTGGTTCCCAACCTTTTTGGCATTTTGTCATTTAAAAGGCTTGTCATTTAGAAAACTGTTTGAGGCCCAAACAAATAAACATGTTTTATATTTCACAAAATCAGCTAAGATTAGAGAACGATTAGAAAAAGATTACAGAAAAGTCTGAAATATGAATACATTTTTTGTAGCAAAACATTGTTTTTTCTTCTTTCCTCCATCATTAATCATTTCACAACCCTCCTTGGATTCATCTTGTAATCCTTTGGAGGGCCCCATCCCGTTGGTTGGAGAGCACTGGTCTAATCCTGTATATAAAATAGTTTAAACTAGCTCTACCTCGACCAGCTTCAACAGGAAAATGATTATGCATTGATGCATAAGTAGTATCTATTAATGTGATATTCATCATAATTCATTTGTCATCATTCATCATAACATATCAGTCATAGAGGCCATTTTTATACAGAAGGAGTATCTTTAAGTACACTTTGCTGATAATACTACTTTTACTTTTGAATGCAGGACTTTGACTTATAATACTTGAGGGCAATTTTACATTGTTGTTTTGATGCTTTTAATTTAGTAAAGGATCTGAGTACTTTTTCCACCACTGGGGGGGACATTTTAAACACATTTGTTTTTTTGGGACAATATGCACTCATTTTAAATCAAAGCCTACACTGTATATAAGAATGAACGTTAGTATCTCCTCTAAAGATTTATGCAGCTACTCTGGAAACCAAGCTTTCAAACAAAAATGTCAAAAGGTCAGCGGTATAGCGTCAAAGAGAGGCGTCGCCTGTCACACTCACCCTGTACACCCCGACCTCGGGGGTCAGACGCCATCCACAGCAGGTCACTGGGTTCTCGGTCACGTGGTCGCGGAGGTCTGTGGGGACTCCATACACGACATGAGCTACAACCGCTGCATGACAGGAAAACATGGCCAGTGTGTAAAGATTAACCTCTGACTTAACATCCTGTCAGATGTTCCACCTGACCAAAGTCTAAGAATTACAGTAGCTGTGATATACGGCTGCACAGGAGACATGCAAGGACTTGGTGTGTTATAATCAATGCAGGTCACTTTCTTTTTGATCTACCGTGAAACAATTTGAGAGTTGAGTTTCTTTTTGAAATCTTCGCCACAGACATCACACTCCCCTTCACTCTCGCTGCTAATAATATTGATCCCCCTTCATCATACATCTTCAATGTAAATTGTCCACTGCGACTTTTCAATTGATTGAGCCGGATGATGAGGGGAAATGTTAGCACGGTAACAGTGAAGCCATTGATTTGTGAAGTGATAGATAAAAAGCATTTATCATTTTGGAGCAACCGTGATAATTAATTGATATTGATTGAAGCAGGTTGTGAATGCGGATGCTAAGCAGGCGACTCTGAGAGGCCGGAGAGAAATGACGACCCAACATTCATGCAGCTCTCACGCTCAGAGTGTCCTCAGAAGTCTAATACTCCTCTTCACGGCATTCAAGAAGTAAAGGAGATAGATATGCAGATATCTTGTGTAATTGAAGGCTATTATCATAATGCACTCTACCTTGTGTATTATTCATATTCAAATGGACAGGTTTGAGCTGAAAATATTTCACAACCCTCAGCCTTGATTGCAGATTGAGAGTTGGAGAATGGCGACCACTGATTTAAATTACACATGTGAAGAGGCAGGATGAGGGCTTGTCTTTTGTCTCCATCTGGAAGTTCATGCAATTTAAACATCAAATTATCAAGTTCAATATTTGATGTTTCCACTATTGCTGTTGAGAGTAGGATATGAGATCCACTTGTGCTTTGTTATAAAAAAAAAAGAGATTCCAGTACGCACCAAACTCCCCTGTATTATCTGTGGCTGCACGGTGCTGCCAGGCGAGTCATTTCAGTGATGAGAAGGGAGACTTTGCAAGAACAGCCATTAGCTTCATTTAAGTCGAGAGAATAATGTAGCTCTCAGGGTAAGAAGTCTTCCTTTTAGCGTAGGACATGTCGTGCTCTGCGCAAATGTGCTCTACCTCGCTGGTTCAGAGGAAAACCTTCTCTCACCTATTGAGCCTCTTCGCCAGCGTTGAGAGAAAAGACCCAGCGCTTCTCGGCTGCGACAGCTTTTTAGTTCCAAACTAATCTGCCCAATTCTACAAACACTTTGTCATGCAGAGGCTGCCGACGGCGTGGATTAGAGAAGCTCTACCCTTTAATTTCTTTATGATTGTCACTTCCTTTCCAGCACCCCAGAGCCTTCTCAGATCACTAAATCATTTCCTTGACTCTCTGAAGCCAAAAGGTGGCTACACAGAGGGGACCTCGGCTTTGTGATCCGCAGGAGCCCCGGCATACCTCTTGGTTATATTTATTTCTCTGGGAAATATCAAGAAGCCTGAACCTTGCTCTCGCTGACCCTCGGCGCGCTGCAATCACACTCCGCAAAGCACCCTGTAATTACAAACACCATCTTCTATTCATCAGTGGACAGAATGAAAATGCCTGCGATGATGCTATGATGGACTTCTGTATCCTGGTAGATGGCATCATTGTACTGTAAGGAGTGGGCTGATGTTTCTTCCAATTAAATACCAATAAAAGGTCAGTCAAAGAAAAAAATATTTGTTTTTCTGAAATAGATTAAAAAATAAATGCACTCCAGTGATGAGGAGACGCAATTAGCATTTCAATTCACTAGTTCGACGTTTTAGGAAATATGCTTATTTGCTTTCATGCAAAAAGTTAGATGAGAAAATTGGTATCTGTCCGTTGGCTTAGCTGATGGTTAGCTTATCTTAGCATAAAGAGTGGAAGCTAGCCTAGCTTTGTCCAAAGGTAAATAAATCTGCCTAATGGCAGCTCTAAAGCTCACTAATTAACACATTATATCTTGTTTATTCCTTACAAAAAGCGAAATGTGGGATTTTTATGCTATGACTTTGTCTTGGCCGGGTACAGGGACTTCCTAATGTCTTAGTCACTGTGTGGTTGACACGCAAACAGAGGACACTCAGCTAACACCCAGATGTAAAACCACAACAATTTGTCATACACTTTGGTTTTCGTACGCACTAAATGGCCAAATGAGATATAAAATGTTGATCAGTGAGTTTTAGAGGTGCTGGTAGGCAGATGTTTCCCTCTAAGCTGATTATCACGGGCAGATATGAGCGCTGTATCAATCTTCTCATCTAACTTGGCACAAAAGAGCATATACATCTTATCTGATATATGTTAAATTATTCCTTTAGACAAATGCTCTCATCTGTTTTGTTATAAATATGCCAGATTTCATGGATCTTCTAACCTCAGTGTTTGAAGGGCAAAAAATCAAATTGAGGTTTAGCTATTTGTTCTGATTGAAAAGTCACTCAATTAATGCCAATGATACAAGAGGGAATGAAAGCAGTCCCAAGATGTGACGTTCTCCATTTCAAGAACAGATTCATGACTTTTTAAAAAAATGGGAATTAAGAGGTTTGGATAAATACTGCAGCTCTACAATGATAACGTCCGGGAGAGAAAGAGCTGCTCATGCAGTTTAGAGAATAAAGGATGGGCGCAGTGGACAGCTGAAATGTAGGCAGATGTCAATAGAAAAACTCATGTAAAATCCACTATATCAAAGAGAGCGAAGGAGCTCAAGATAGAGACAAAGGAGAGAGGGAGGGAGAATTAAAGACTGAAAAAGGACGGAAGAATGGAGAGAGAAAAAACATAAAGCGACGCCGAGATTTCTCCACATGCTTTCCTCTGATTTGCTGGAATTCATAATCCTCTCTCTTCTTTCCCACACCCAAGATCCTTTCCCAGCATCCATAATTCTAAGCACTGAACCAATCCCCCATGTTCATTTTAAAACTCCATTGTTTCTTATCGCTGTGAAAGTGGTTGCTGCACAGATGTGGTGTGCTTATTTTACACACCAGCAGCAACAACAGTGACTGATAAACACCTCAGTTTGCTTTTTTTCCATCTTTCACCGTTTGTCTGCTTTGATTTGAGCTCCTGCAGTGACCAAAAGATACGAACGACCAGTGTAACACACAACACAGCGTAGCGGGCTCTTTCTCCACAGCTAAATATACACTGTTACACTCATCTCTTGTTATATTTTTAATGGCTCCAGTGCACTCATGTTGCAAAGTCTCTCCAGGCCAGATTCTTTCTCTTCCCCTCTTCTCTACGGCCCTTATCCCTCTCGCCTCGGGGCACTCGCAGGCCTGCCGAAAGAAATCACCCCCGCATCACTGGAGACATGCAGACACCCCCCCTCACCGCTAAAATAAACTGCTCACCTTCCCCCTGTATTGTTAGCCCATCAGTCTCGCTTTCAGGTGAACGGTCTGCTTCTCGTGTGCTCTCAAGCTTCCCCTGTGTGTTGTTTAAAATCAGTGCAAATGAAATGGTGGCTTATGCGTAAGTCGAGCATCGCGCTAAAACAACCGAAAGGCGATTTTGTTTTTAGCCAAAAGCTGCAGGGTCACATCATGCACCTCGCGATCGTGTGCTTTCCCTTTCTTTTTCCTCATGTAGCAACAAATTTGCCACATGTGGACCTGGAGGGATGAGGAGAGCGCAATGTGGTCACAGACAAGTGCAAGTGGATTCGTTGCAGCGGTTTTGTCCCCGTTGGTGTCCTGGGCAGAGCTCCTCCATTACACGAAGCTCCATGCAGCTGTTCCAAAATGGCTGCCTCTGTGTTTCCGTTTGTCTGGTGTCAGAGGACTGAGCAAGGGAGGAAATGTGTGCTGCTGCGGATGCATACAGATTAGGATTAGAGCGTGAGCTGCAGCGTTGGGGCCTTTGTCATTAACAGGCAGTTTTAATCAGGGTCTGTCCCAGGGCTCTGCTGCTTGCCTCAGGAGCCCTGCAATCCTCAGAGAGCAGGAGGAGCAGAGATAGAGGGAGAGGAAGAAACAAGAAGGAGAGGAGTGTAAAAGAGGCGATACAGGGAGGAGGAGAGGATGAGGAGGAAAAAAGAAAAAGAAGACCCCATAGTATCATTGGGAATAGGGTGGGGGAGGTGGCGTGCAGAGCAAGGAGTGCTGGATGTGTTTTTGCATCTACATGCTCTGTATATCCTGTAGTAGGCAAGATGGCTGCTGGATGTGCTGTGCTCTTCATTACACCCTCTGTATGTGCTATTGATTTTGCTCCGGCCCGGTGTCTGTGTATTATTTAAATGTTAAGATGTCGGTGTTGGTAATCGCTGGCTCCATTAAAAGGCGGGCAGCACGGCTACAGCCACAGACCTGCAGAGAGCCCAGGCAGGCGGATGAATTATTAAGGAGAGGATGAGGTGGTGGGACATTTCCACCGTCGCCCTCGCGAATGTCATCCCACTCAGCCGGGAGACACACAGGCACAGGCTGGCTTGACAAAAATCGACAGTGACTTCCTCCTCCCCCACCCGGAACCGGTTTGATCCTGATTGCAGACACTGCAGCTGGCAATTTCCAGAATAATCTGCAGCTCCAGCCCTGCCTGCCCTGCCCCCCACAGATCTGCCAGCTCTTCCCACCCCCACCCTGCCTTGTGCCCCGGCATCCTCTACGGCCCTCCAGCAGCATCGATAATATGGACAGGAGGAGAGGCCTTTGATTTGCTGAATCAGAGGATCCCATCTCACCACCACTGTGTATGTGAACATGTAGATGAGAGAGAGAGAGACAGAGCGAATACATGCACAGTCCAATGGGTGCCTATATAAAAGTCAATAAAGCTACAGCTTTTTTCCACAAATGATATTTTCACAGAAACCTGAATAAAGAGGTAGCTTGTGGTTGAGATAAGAGCAGCTGAGTGAAATACAAAGACAATACATACAAGTAAATAAATGTTTACGAGTGTGGTGTAAATATATGAACATTAATCAATAAACATGATTAACAGATTACAATTAATAACACCAGATGCCACCAAAACCTTCAAAATTCTTCATTTCTGCTGTGTACGCTGTATTTTACTACCTGCACCCCCACTTTATGTGCTTATGTTTTAATGTTTATGATTTGATCGTGTTGTCAGAAACAATTACAGTGCCTTCAACAGTTACTTGTTTTTATGACATTTATCTGGAATAATGTCAGCAACACTGATTGGGATGTCACTGACAGTCGTGTGCACGCGGGAGTTTGATGGAAATTGAATCATAACAGAATGCTTCATTGTGCGACTGAAATTGAGGATAAAATGGAAACAGCCTACAACTTTGGGATGTCACTTAGACAGTGTTTTCTGTCATTCATCAAAGGCCCCCACCCCTCATTACGATGCATTATTTTATAGGCCGCGCAGGGCAGAGGATCGATCGTGAGCGCTAGTAAAAGTCTAGCTGCCTTAATAGATAGGCTTTGTCACTCACTGCTGGTAAGTGGAAACCTAGGGAGCGAGGCTGTCCTCCCACATGCAGGCTGCTTAAAACAAAAATAATTGTCCTATCAGAGGGCTTTTCCTCTCTCAGTCAAGTTTATTAATATAGCACTTCATCACAAAAGCATGACTTCAACGCCAAGCCTCACTAGATCTAACCAATCAACAGATATCTAACGCAAGTATCCATCATTCACGTTGGCTTTGTTTGTGAAATCTTTAGATATTTTACAAGATCTCTGTTTAACTGAACAATAATTATCAAAGAGGAGACTGTTCTCTTGTATGGGAACATACATGCATGCATCTAACACAGGCTATACAAGGATGGCCATGTTTAAATGTGTGCAACTCTGCCGCCTAGCAGTCAAGTAATAATTTAATTCATACCATTTTTCAAACGTGATTTAAATGCAAACACTGTGAGATGTGTAAATAATGAAAATGGATGTAGGAAATGTGGCGCAGAGATAATTGTTTAACATTTGGCGTGCGAGTACATTTTAATTTACTTACTTTTTATAAAATGAAAGAGAAAGAAACTTAATGTGCAATCACAGTATCATTTCCTTAAACATACAAGCACAGATCTGATTTAAAGTTAAACATTTAAAACATACCTCTACTGTGCGTGGGTTTCTGAATACAGCAGCCTAATGCACCCTCCACCATTCAGTTGTTTTGCAAACCAGCCATTTATTTGTGCAGTTAATGACATTTTAATAATGGAGAGAGAATATGGAATAATGTCCATACCGCATGGCCGAGAATTCACACAATATCTTGAGGAGCACCTCTGACACAGTGACAGAACGCATCAATGTTGGGGTGACTACAACGAGTTACTGTTTCCCCCAGAAATGGAGAGTAATTTTCTCTCTATTTGAGATACTAGGTCTCAGCACAGATAGACATAATAAGATGTAAATTGGCTGAGGGCTGATATCGGGGAGGGGTGCCTCACTTGGAGTAACATGAACAGCAATTAACCACGGGAGAGACGAGTGAGCATTGTCTCCATGGACGTGGGCTCGAGCTGCTCCGCCGGGTACAACATTATCATCAAAATACACCAAAAAACATGACCAGCAAGTCCAGACTACGACCGCTGTTGCTTTTTAAAAAGGTCCATATTGGCGCTGGTGATTTTTTTAGTAGCACATTTAGCTAGCTTTTTTAATTCAAATACATTTTGAAAAAATAGCATTTTAAAATGTACATCTCCAACATATGTTTATAAACACTTACAGGGCTTTTTAAGAGACATTCATTTAAATTCAGATGTACTATTTGGCTTGCATTAGCAACAGTCTCAGAAAATATAACTGTTCTGTAGACTGCTAAAATTACTGTTTGTCGAGCAAATGACACGCGCATATGCTACTATAATGTTTGACTTGCAGTGTGAGTATCCCATTCAGAATTGACAAGTTTGGGGCTTCAAATTGTTTGTGGCTCTTGGGCATCCAACTTAACCAGCCTATGATGTTTACAAATAGGCTGCAGACTTAATGGGACTTGGGGGAGTCAATTGGCTCTTTGTGCTAACTGCTAAGACCACAGAGAGAGAGAAAGAAAAAGTGGAAAAAGAAAGAAGGTGTGTGCACATTTGCTCAAGTGTGTACACAGTAAGTGAATGTGTTAAGTGTTTGTATGTTTGCTTTCCTGCTCTTGTTCAGGGGGTAATTGGCGGCAGGCCTGGCAGGGCCATTCTTGAACTGTGTGGCCTGGCACTAACGGTGGTTCCCTATTATCTCTGTAAGAGAATTGTGTGCTTACAGGGATTCAGACAGAGATCCAGGGTAACATTTCATCCTCAAAAAACACCACAAGCGTAAAAGCTTTGGTCTATGGTGGGGGGGGGGCAAAGAAAATTGACAGCGATTAAAAATGCTGTTCATTTTATTTTCTCCTCTAATAGATTGAGTAAGTGAAGTTGCCTCTAACTTACATAACGTCTCTGGTGGATTGGAGCTGCAGCGAGGCCATGTGAGTGGGGGAATTCAATGAGTGAGTCATGTCTAGAGTGCAGTGTCTCTTTAATCCTGGAGGCTGAGAGCAATGGCACAGCAGGACCACCGTGCCAGTCAATAAAACACTAACACCCCTCTGGATGGCAAGTGATGAGGGTCAGACACAACACAGAGCTGGAAATACACTTGTGCATTCCATTTGGTTTTATTGTGGTTTTTATTTTGAATTTGAACTCAGGAATCCTGGGAAATTCAGCGGAGTTGTAAGGACGAAAAAATAATTAGACTAGACAGCAAAAGATTTGAACGTCACAAAACAAAAGCATATAGAGTATAATGTTCATTTTATAGTGAGTGATATATACTGTATATGTATGTAACATTTGACCTCAGGGCTGCACATATATATACATATAGTGGATGACAGAGAAGAAGTAGGGCTGTGCTTGAAAAGAACTAGTTCATATGACGTGTTGTCTGACCAATCCGAAGGCAAGTGTTTATTGTTGCTCCGAACGGACACTTTGGAAGACAGGATGAAAAGCCGAATGTCATAGAGAGCGGGGAGATGCGATATCGTTTAAATATGGGGATAATGATGCACATTTCCAGACAGTCTCTCCAGAAAGGCATTCATGGTGTTGCACTTGTTTGTACACATGAAAAGCGACAGAAATAGTTGTGTGAAGAATGAAAAAAGGAGCTTGAGAGAGAAGTTCAAACCCTGCAAACACATTCTGTCAATTGCTGCATGAAGTGGGTGGGAATGTTGGATTATCAGTTTCGGAAAGTTAAACAAACTGACGGATGGAGCCCCCCTAATTATGACAAAGTTGTGGCGGCAGGGGGTTTCCGGAGCTGTTCGATCATCTGACAAGCACTTCTGTTGAAGCATACTGGCCACTGTAGCCAACAATACAAGGGTTCGCCACCTCAGAACCCTTAAGGTGAATTTATAGTTGGAAATTAAGGGGTTACAGTGAAGCTATGAAGCCTATGCTATGGTCGCTGTAGCTATCTGCAGTAGGCTATGTCGTGGCTGACGTGTACTTCAAAAATGTAACTACAAGTCAGAGCTACAGAGGTTATGGGGATACCATGTGAGATTCCTATTCTTTTCAGTAACACACATCTCCACTACAAACCTTCTGCTTGTTGCGATCAACGTTCTCTATCACAGCGAACAAAAGGACGTCTAGTGTTTAGTAATGGGACTAGGCGGGCCTTCCCATCGTTGCCCTTAACGCAAACTGAATGAAATAATGTAAACACAGCTTCTAGGTGGAAATATATAATAATTAAAGCATGATACGGCCTGATCATGTATGATACATCAGTCTAGTGTTGCAGTGTTGTTAACAGGTGAAATCTGTTGCCCAACTATAAATCAAAATCTATGGTGGTGGGTGTTTATGACGGAACTGCTATTAACCCCTTTTGCGTCAAAGTATTAATTCCAACTGGTGTCAGGCTGAGGGGCCAGGGAAACTGGACTGAACTGCACCTTCATTCACTTTACAGTCAGACATGTATGAAATGTAAAAGGACTTGCAGAGAAACCTCCATTACAAGCTGCACACAAGTTCACCAACATCAACAAAAAGATGAAATTTCACAACCTCCTCTTGTATCCTGGTCAAGGCTCTTTGGCTTCTCTCATACTGCCAGATCTTAATTTCAGATTTCAGTTTGCTTTTCATTGCGTTGCATTCCAGATACATGGAAATATTGACATGGGAGCAAAGACAGAAGGATCACCAATGGCATCAAAAAGCTGTGGACTTTGAGCTTTCTTTGGGCCTGAGATTTTATTCATATCATGCACAAAACCTTCTCTACCTGTCCAAAGTTCAAGTTCAGTTGTTTGATGTTGGCTGCTTCTGTGTCCCTGGTGTGTGTGTGTGCAGATGTGTGTGTCTGTGTATGTGAGAGAAGAGACAGCCAGAGAAGGAGGGAGTGTGTGTGCCCGTGGCTGTGTCTCTGATGTGACAGTATGTGTGTACACTAGCTATGTAATTTAGTCCTTGTAAATTTATAATTTGGTTAGCCCAACTGCTCTCAGAGTCTGTTGGAATGCTGCCAACCTCATGCTGTGTGTATATGTGTGTGTGTGTGTGTGAGTTCATTGCCGTTACTACTGCTCCGAGCCTGTAACTCTCACTCATAGCCCGCTCTTCCTCATCCTCCTGACTTCTCACATCAATACACCACAACCTTCAAGCCCAAGGTTGCAGCGAACCGGTCTCCTCTGCCTGCAACATGACAGCATCACACCAGTCCTTTCTGCAGCTCGGCAGCCTTTCCTGCTATCCGAGTGACAGCAGTGCATACAGCCCACCATCTGTATCTGCGGGCTCTACAGTAATGTAATTGCGGCTCTCAGAGTATCTGCACAGAGCCGTGGTGGTGCGGTAACCTAGATGGATGGAGAGCAGCTCGCAGCGCTCAGCTTAGGTAATCAGCTGGAGTGCTGGCACGGGCAGAACAACACCTGCTGCTGAGGGGAGTAGCCAGCGCTAATTGCGGGAGAGTGATGGGGGCCTAGCCGCTGCAGACGCCACCGACAGTTCAGCCTAATGCAATTAGCCGCCATGTTCTCCTCCAGCAAAATTGCATTATGGTTTTTTACATTTAATTTAGCCCGCGCAAAATGAAACGGTATCAGAGAAGAGAGATAATGAGAGCAAACTGATATTGAAATCTGCACTGTGTTGGGAGGCTATTAATGAGACAATGAAACACGGTGGCTGACAACATGGTATACTGTGGTAAAACAGTTTAATAGTGTCATTAGGAAGATCTTGTTTTGTGTTATTGCTCCAAGCCTACAAGGTGGGAGTGAAAGCTAATATTTCCTCCAGTCCTCTGTGCTTCCTCTGCCTTATTGCTCCTTTTTCAACCCCCAAATATTGATTGAATATTGATCATCAACTGGTTTTCTTTTCTACATTTTATTGATGCCAAAACCCATCTGTTGGAGTGCATGTTTATGAGGGTTTTCTATTGATCTTCCTAAATAGCCTCTTCCTCTTGTGTTACTGACTGTACTTCCAATCGACAAATACTACTTATACAATAAATGCTAATATTTCCGCTATAAATATTCATCGATGATCTGGAGTTTTACTCTGTGGTCCGGCTTGTATTTAACCACATATCAAAGAGAATTTTGAGGGTTACTGCTGCGTGGCTGTGGAGGTGATAGCGGGGTCTTGGCCCTATTAGAACGAGCGCCTTCCAGGCTCCATTCATCTAGCTCAGCTGAAGTAAAAGCAGTGCGGAGAGACAAGCTGCTGCAGTGTGACTTTGCTCCTCTACCATGCTTTGATTCATTATTCAGCACCCGAGAAGTCGTCCTGCAATCCCACAGCAGCACAGAGAAACACGCATACACACACGCATATAGATATGCACTGAAGATAGAAGCGCACACACACACAGAAAATACATACAAACACACAATTCTTCCATATGTTAAACGTAGAAATTCACCCTAATATGAATAAACGGACATTACTGCTTCTAACTGCATGTTTTAAACATGAACAGACACACTTAAATATAAATACATGATCACAGAAGTGCGTGCGCACACACACATACACACACACACTGCCCCCTTCTGCCAGCACTACTGGCCTGCACGCTGTATGGAAATGTTTCTCCTAATGACTCCGTAATGACAGCGACTTATGTCCTTACCATAGTTGATTTGTTTCCTGGGTTTTAAGAGTAGATTATTTCCATGGTACAGACTTAGCGTAAGCCGTTCAGAAACCACAAGCACTGCACTTCAGCCCTGGTTTGGGATTTTAGCCAGGTCTAATCAGATTAAAGCACTGTTTTCCCCCCCCTCTTCTCCTTTTTGAAACAACATGCCACACTGCTCTCTCAGTCCTGCTACATGAGCCCGAAGAAGCGGGCCAAAAACAAATTGCTTTTAGTGGAGGTTGACAAGTAGTTGTGTAGAGAAAATAAAAGGTTGTTTGGAGCAGATTAATTCTCCTTCATAGGAGAGCCCGGCTGCACGGCTGCCGTGTGCATTCTTCCCTCAGTGACGGGGAGAAGATAGCTTCTTGTGGGATATTCGAAGACGGGAGGAGCTCATTGTTACAGACTTAGCCAGGCCAGAGGATACCGTGTGAAAGATAAAAGCTAAATAAACTTGCTATATCCATATCTAATATACAGTAATGGCATGTTGCTATGGTTAATTCAGACCGACTCAAGTTGGTATTATCCTCATCCCACAAAAGACAGCCGTGTTAGACAAAGTAGCCCAGTGTAGATTCAAAATCATCTTGAACCTGCTCCTCCAGTGAACACAGTCCAACTAATAACCATGCTTGATGTTCTCATCCCATCTCATATCAGCTCCCTGTTCTGCAAACCCTGTTGAGCAAATATAATTTCAGAGACATTCTGTTCTCATTAGTTTCACAGTCATATTACAAATAGAAGAGAAACAGCTGTGGAAATATATTTCTAGTGGATAATAATACATCACACCTCTGGACTTAAGTGGTTTTGTTCTTGCCTGTGGTTTATGGGAGAGGAGTCCTGACTTCTAACCTGTGAAGGGTGCTTGCTGGCCTGACCTGGATCCTTCAGCATGAATTAAGTGAACAATAGAAGAGCTGGCTGAATGATGGCTCCACGCGCCTTTGTGCCTCTGTTACAAAACCACTCCTAAAAGGGCGGCCTAGATGACACACTCTCTAGAAATCGATCACATTTACTCAGCCCCCGGGCCTTCCAAAAGCTGGATTTAGAGCGAAAAAAAAAAGAGGTAAAATGGCAAAAAGGAGAATGAAATGAAATCCCTTTTGCATTTAAAAACAGAATGGAACAAAAGTGAATAAGGGCGGGTGAGGAGAAATGCCTCGGTCCAGGTCTACTTTGCAGACTCCGACGTGCACTCATGCGTCAAATTTCATCAGCAGTAGCCCTATTGATTTTTAACCCTGGAAATATAAGACCAGGGAAGTCGGGCACAGAAATATCCATGGATGTTTGGGTTGGTTATCTGTACCTCTCCCTTGCCTCTGCCTCCTTCCTGAGAGCGTGAGCAAACCAGTGCTCTCTCAATTGTCTGACAATACTCAGCTAACACAGTGGCTGAGCTTCATAGACATGATACTAGATTGAAAAGACAGACCTTGAATCCAGCACTGGGAAAATTCAATATTTCTATTGTATCCACTGATTCCAGTACAATCAAACACAAAGCCAACAAAGTCTACACTGACTTGACTGTTGAAACTGATGGTTTAACTTACATTCAAAAGCTTTTCATGTCAAACCTGGTCAACACTCTAGAAACACAAATGAACAAATAAAGGAGTGGAGAAGCCTCATACACCTGTCAGGAGCCGCCTCTAAGTGGAGCTTAAATGGAGGTGCAAGCCTTTGGCTCTACTGTGCACAAATTCACTGCATTTTCAGGCCGACAGTGTGCCCCGGCGCTCAAAAGCTTCAAGGCCCAATCTCTGTGACAGGCCCATCTCCTGCTAATGGGTCACATTGCCATTAAAGTGCAGGGGGACAAGGGTGGCGGATCAGTTGCTCTGCAGGTTGGATTGTTTCACTGTTTGGTTGCTTACTGTCTCTGAGCCTCAGCAGTGTGCAAGCTGAGAGCTGGAGGCAGCGAGGTCTGTTCGCCGTGCCACTAAAGAGGACAGGGGAGCAAGACGGAGCTCTTTAGTCTGCGAACACAAAGCGCGAGTCACTGCTCTGAAAGGGACTGGGGAACACAGACGCCAGTGAGCGTCCCATCCTGTTTGGCCGGCAGCTTTTCAGGAGCCTGGATTAAAGAAAGGAGTGTAGCTGCTGTTAGACTGGTCTGCTTAATGGGAGTCATCCCCTTGTTTCTAATGCTTACTCTAAAAAAATTAAAACCCAAGTGACCTGAAGGCAGTGCAGTCTAGGTTGATACAGGGTCAAGGTTAAGCAAGGTTGTCCAGTTATACTGCTCAACTTCCAGACACGACCACGGCCCATCTGCTTCAGGTCAGACCTCGCTTTCCATCACAAACACGCAGAAGATGACACGTCAAGGGGCGTCTGAGCAATCACCCCCTCCAAATAAAGGGAAGTGATTTCATAATGGCGTCCTATCAGACCTCCACGCGTCTGGGTTATCTGTATGACAAAGCAACTTTCCTATTCTATGCATTTTCATGAGTCGACCAGGAGAGGTGGATGAAAGAGAAGGGTAGCGGTTGATGACCTCGGGGTCAGGGGGTAGAGGGCTCCAGCTGGTCACACTACCTCCTCATTGACTGATTCCACATCCAGCCTATTGTGTTTGGCGCGTGTCCATTGTTCTGCAGCAGCATTAAAATGCAAAGATTCCTGTCAGCCATTTCACTGCTAGTTGACCTTATTAGTTAAGGTGGATACATAAAACATGAAGTTTAGGATCATTAGATATATGCGATTCACTTACAAGGATGATAGTCAACGCTGGATATCGCTGCAATATCTAAGGGGATGCTCAGTATTCATAGAGCAATCAATAAAACATACAGTCTATCGTTATGCCGGGTGATAGCAAACAAATCCTTGGTGTAGGTGAGGAGATATATTCAAACAATAAACAGAGGTATAAACGCCTCTGGAAATTCCTTGTGCTCTATGGAATCTCCAGGCAGCCTATTGTAGGTGCTTGCCACCCTGCCCCCACTCTCCTCTCTATTTTCCTTCTCTGCACGCTTCTTGCAGAGCACACACAGACATACTGCAGCGAGCGGGAGGAAGCGAAGAGAAAAAAAAGGGGAGAGAGGAGGAGAGGAGAGGTGCTGATACTCAGTAATTGAGGGGCAACCCTGTCAGAGATGACCTGCAGGAGACCAGGGATAAAGTGTATTCCATTTTCTCTCTGCTATCCTGGGACTGACAGCCTGCAGAGTCCCAGGTCTGACAGACCTAACTGAGGGCTGTCACCCCCTGCCCACCTCTCTCATAGCATATAACACCCATTTCTAGCTTGTGTTCTCACTCACATGCACACAAATACTGCACGAGCACACATGCAGATATTAGGCCGCTACTGGCTTTTACCTGCAGATCAAAATGTACACTACACTGACAAATACGCATTGTACTTTTGGGATATATAATCAAAGATACACCTGACAAGATGAAAGGCATGTTCACGATGCCCTGTGTTTTATACCGACTTCAATTTCATCTTCAGCTGAGCAAGCCTCAATATATCTATTTTAAATATCTGTTATCTCAACAAGGCCTTTTACTATAATCAGTGCACCAGAGGGTTTTGTAAAAACAGACTGAAATGACAGCACTGCCTATTTTAGAGACACTCTAATGCTTCTCTAGTAAAAACAAAGTACCAGCGCTCATCACCAGAAGCGCATCACCCAAAAATGGGGCTGATGCAGCGACGGATAAAGGGAGTATATTTAGACCCCCAGTCCCTGCCCTTTGTGTCTTCCTGATTTGTTCTAATGTGGGAGCCTAATCCAGCAAAAGCAGATTATACATGTATTAAATTCCTTAAAATTGCAGTATTTTTAATACCACATTTGCAGTGGAAATGCAATGGAAGCAGCTTACAAAACATAAACCTCCCGAACTGTGTCTCTGCCGCAATAAAGGGGTTGAGACATGCGAGCCAAATGAAGCATGTGCATGATGTTTTCGAAAAGATATTGTTGCGCTGCTGATGTTTCTCTGTAAGAAAAGAAAGAAGACAAGCTCCCCCACCCATGATGCAGAAAAAAAGTGAGTGATTGCAAAGACTGCTGACATGGGCTGTAAGCGTGCGTGTGTACAATTGATTGTGGACTGTGACCCAAATAGTTGCACTAAAAAACAAAAAGGTTTTCCGACTTTACTTATGTTACTTTACTAAATCAATATAATATCACTTTGCCACTTTAGGGGTTTTATGAGACTCTCCGTCTCATAAAACCCCTCAAGTGGATTAGCTCCAAATGAGAACATGGAAGTGGGCAGAAAGAACAATTCAGCTGACTTTCTGCCTTACAGGCTTCCTGCACATTGTCTAAATCACTTTTTGCATTAATGGCTCTTCAGGAAAAAAAAAATCACAATGACCTACTAAATCAGCCATGTAAAAGACAGAAAATTGCAAATAATTTAAATGGCATTTACATGACTTGCAGATGATTTTAGTTGTGAGACATCCAAAGAGAGTCGTAGATATAACCAGCAGAAATGACACAAAACGAAGGCCTCCACATAATAGACATTCAGTGTCCGCCTCTGTACACCTGACCCAGTGAGTGTCCTCTCAATGTCAACATGGCCACCCCCCACAAGCTGTAGCCCGGCCGCCATAATGACACAATGTACCCATCTGCCCTTCAAACCAACCCGGCAGCATGAGGCTGACCTGTGTGTGTGTATGTGTGTGTGTATGTGTGTGTGTGTCCCATCTGCCCTTTCAGCCAGGCTAGCAGCATGAAGCTGACCTCTGACCCTTAGGATTATGGTTCCACCATGTGCCAGTGAGCAGGGTGATGAGATTGACCTATGTGGGCTTCTGTTGCTGCTGTGTGTGTGTGTGTGTGTGTGTGTGTGTGTGTGTGTGTGTGTGTGTGTGTATGACTGATATCTGACAGCACAAGATCCACCCACCAACACACACACACACATACACACACACACGTGCAAATGAAATACTGCTCTCACTGCTCACTTTTGGATCCATAAATCAATGTCTCTCTGTTCTAATGAGTATGTTGTTAAATTTGTTGGTATGAGGAGTGAAAAGCTTTCAATCATTCAGTTTACGTGCATGTTCAACAGTGTGTGTGTATACGTTAATACAAGTGCCTCACCAGTGAGTGATCTAATGCGGGTCTGAGGACAGCCAGCCATTCTGAGCTCTGACACAACCAATCATCGCAAAGCCAGCGTGATCGCCTTGGCAACCCCTGTCACCACATAGTTTATCCAGAGAGCCCTCCAATCAGGGAGCATCACAGCCTTCCCAAGCTCCTCCCACAGGGGTTGGGGAGGTGGTGCCAGCCGTTGGTGCAGAGCCTGCTGCATGAGCGGATGCTCTAATCTGGATCCAGTGAGGAGAGGATCACTAATCCCAGATTATGGCTCTCTGGGATTAAGACATGCTGATGCACAGGTTTGCACTCACCTCCAATCCCCAAACCTCTCAATCTGGCTCTCTGCTCTGAACCTCAAACCTCACCCAGAGAAGTCTATTAAAGTCGAAGCTGTGGCAACAATGTCGGCGCCTGAAATGAGACGTCTTGTTAAAGGTGTCGGCATGATGGTCTGAACGATTCAGAGCACACCTGCTGTCTGGCTTTAGACGTTTCTTAGCCGTTTGATGTTATAGTACAAGGGTACAGAATGATTTGTGGAGTGTGGATGCTCTGAATTGTCCGCACACTGAAGGCAATGGGTAAGCGGAAATGAAAGTTTCTCTCTGTCGCTGCTATCTGACTGAGCACAAGTGACGGGGACATCAGGGAGGGAGGTAAACAAAGCAAAGCAGACACTCCACCTCTACGGGATAGCAAATCACCACGCTGATACCTACTACATGTCATACAGAATAAAAGCTGGGACAGCACAGGAAACAGCTCAGGCGAGACGAATGTGAAACTTCATGAAAATGTTTTGCTGATCTCTCTGCCACTCATAAGAAATTCTCCACTGACAGCATTTCTCAAAAGTGTTTTTCAATACCAAAAAGGCTTTTGAGTGAAGGAAACAAAGCAGAAATCAGAAACTTTGTGCCTGTAGTTCATACATCTGTATGTGGCACAATTCCCTCAGCCAGCAGAGTTTGATTTATAAGTGACAGCCTTCAGGATTTAAGCCCCCGCTTCATGAGTTTATCATGAGGCCAAATTATTTCTGCACACAGAGAAATATCAGCAGAGAGAGGTGGGAGACAAAGAGAGGAGGGGAGAAGAAAAATGATGGCAGGGGGAAGAAATAACTGCTCAAATATTGTTCATTACAATAATTCATACATCACACTGTGACATGTAAATTAGAACCTCGGAGTCAACACGCGCACAAATAATTAAGTTGAAATATTAATGATGAAATGTCCTCACAAGTGTGCAGCTCATGATCAATTTGGGGTTAATGAGTCGTTTATCTCCGTCCAATCCCTGCTCTTCCTCGCGCCAGTGCCATGCTGCCGGGGCAATACACATAGTGGGGTCCTCCATATAGTGTGGATAAATGTGCAAATGATCCCCTAAACAAAATCAATTTATCCAGCACAGTGTGTTTTTTCATGGTTTGAGCAAAAAGGGAGACTGAGAATGTGGAAAGGAAGCCACAGACAAGTGCGAGTGCAGGTAAAGAGTGCTGTAAGTGAGCCAAAATACGGTCAAAATAAATCAGTGATGGGCAACCATGTGCCATAGAGAGATGAGAGCCTGCAGGTTGTCATTCCAAGCAAAAACTACAAGAGGTGATTTCATTGAACAGTTCCTCTGCTCTGTTTGAAGTTGTGTTATCAGTGAAATTGCCTGGTGGAGACTGAAAACCTGCAGACGCTGAGCCATTCACAGTGCGCGGTTCCCCAATTTCTTCTTTTCTTTTCTGAGTTTCAGGAGGTTTTTGGGCCCGCTGGCTCTGTCCGAAAGCACAAACCGGTGCGACTACAGAGAACAATCAAATATTAGCCGTTTAGTTTGAATTCTCAGCGGTGGATCATCCATCTCCATGCTGACTCAGTAGCTGCACGGTGCTTGCCCGGGGGCTGTATGAGAGTGTTACTGTTTGTGTGTGTGACATGATGCCTGTTTACACTGGACAGCAGTCGCATCTCTCTCCATCTTTCTCTCTTTTACTCGTTAGGGACCTTCCTTCTATTCTGAAGCTGATTAGTCCTGACCTGAGCAACCTAGTGCTGCTATATCCAATCAGCCTAATCACTCAAACTCTTGCCTTCCCCCACCTTCTTTACGCTAATGGGCTTTCCCTGCTCTGGTGACTTAGCACTTAAGAGCTGGGGGGGTCACTACTTCAGGAAAACCCTGTTAAAACTTCTTAACAGACCCGGTGCTGTCCTTCAGTTGGCAGGCAGCTTGGGTATTTATGAAGAAATAACCAGTGCCATCCGTAGTTACCCTTATTTACTCATATGAGCGGTGGATAACCCAGTTGCCAGCGTGCCTTTGTATGAATTTGCATCACCTCCCAAAGGGCAAGCAAATTAATGAATATTCACACTTAATCTATAGCCCACGGCAGCCATGCATTATTCATGGGTTGTTGCTGTTTTTGTGGTAGCACGCACACGTCTCAGTTTTGTCATCGCAAATCATAATTTCATTTTCTCCTCACTTCATTTTCTGCCATGTGCAAGTGAAGGCTGCACTCGTTAAAAGGCACGCAGCAAATCACCGCATGGAACGAGTCTGACTAACGTCTTTAGCACCCCACAGTTTTTAATCTAACGACTAATATAGAGCCCCGTCCTTAACGGAGAGATTCATGCATCTTACTGCTTACAACAACACTCCCAATCTCAAATTCTGCCTCTGGTTCTCACTGGGTTTTCTTGTCAGCGAGGACTCTGCTTGTCACTAAGCTGCAGAGGGCTCAGAGCAGCAGCGGTAAAGACATCAGTGAGACAGGTGCCATCTTGAATCATGGCAGTCTGTCGACATGCAAACTAGACTTGGACTCCTGATATGGTATGTCTGTATGCGCCAAACCCCTTATGTTCAACCATGTCAAAACCCACCATACTTACGTACACACACACACACGCGCACACACACGCGCGCACACACGTACACGCACACACACGCACGCACACACACACATCCCCGAAAAAAGACAAGGTCTCCAAGACCTGATCAGTCATTAGACTAGCGAATAACTCAACAGCAAAAATCAGAATAGGGAACAAGCGTTCACACTCCATTGTCCAAGCCAGCGAAGAGGACCTCTAAAAGGTTTCTGTATGAAGGAAGGAGAGAGTGAGGTGACAGTTTAAAAGCCTTCCTTGACACTCAGCGAAATGGGCCTACCTTCTTCCACACAATTGCACCAGCAAGTCAAATTGCATTAGTGATGCACAATGTTTTCACGGGAAAAGAAAAAAATCACAATAGAGCTGAAATATGGTGCATTGTATTGAGTCAATGTTTGGAGGGCGTTCCTCTTTTACAGGGAATACTGCAGGACTTTGACATAATCTTTCACAACAAAATAAAATCGACACTACAACTGCAGGCAAAAACCTTGACTGAAATTGCTTGCAGAGAGGAAGAAAATTTATTAATCAACCAATTAAATATAATTATGTAGAAAAGCACAGTCTGATCATTTCAGAGTCTTTTCTTCCTTTAGTGGTGTAATCAAAATGTTCTTTCAACAATCACTCAAATTTAATCTTCTTTGTAAAACATACACCAACTCTTGACTTCAAGAGTTACCTCTTTGTTCTTGAAATACATTTCTGACTGTCAAATACTTTTAAAAAAGAAGCCTTTTCAAAAATAGCTTGCTCAGTAACATCCAGGCAGAGGAAGAATAATTGCACTACTTTTTGGTCAGACATGAATATTCAAAATCCCTGAATTTGTTGTGAGAAAATAATTAGGAGTTTATTAGCATTTGTTTATTTGTCCATGCATAAAACCTCTTAATGAGAATGTATTAACAAGCTCTCCACTCTGGGGAGGTAAATTCTCAGCGTTCAGAATGCCTTCCATCTTTGGGAAATGTTACAAAAAAAAAGAGGAAATTTATTATCCCATGAACAGCTAAATTAACCACACACGTCTAATGTAGTATGACATGTCCTCAGCCAACCTCAACTAGCTGGATTTGCTCTCCATGCATTGAAACGTAAAGGGGAGGAAAATACCAACTCGGAGTAATTATAACACATACAGTGACTTGACATTTAGGGCACAGTGTAGAGAGGGGAGATAGTTGGCCTTATCAGAAGCTATAATGAAAGGTCAATGGCCTCCTCAGTGTTTACCTCCAATCATGTGGTCTGAAGAAGCTTCTTCAGTCTCTATTGAAAGAGCAGCGGTCTGGTTGGGAGATAACACAGCATTGTTGGCTGCAAGTAAAACAAACACTAACGTTTTATTTTCTGAATAGAGTTTTGAGACTGTAGCTACTACAAAAGGAAGAGATTTGGTTTGATTTGAGTGTTCATTATGGAGCAAATTTAAACTGCACTGTTAATTTAATTAATAAGCTAAAACATAAAACAGGAAAAAAGGGAAACAGTACAGTTACACACTCACAGTAGTGTCGATCAGCACTCACACTCAAACACAGCAAATAAATATATATTGTACAACGGTTACCTGTTTTTTTCACACATCTTGTGTTGTTGCTGCACTCTGCTTATGTGAAAACTGAGTAAAGTCTCTCTCTCTCTCTGTATCTTTTTGGTTCGGTCTCAGTCAGTGGAAGGAAAAAGCTGCATTGATAAATAGGTCAGAGAGCTTTTCCACCCCCCAATGGTTTCAGGCCCAGCTTGGCAAATTGAACATAATTAAGGCCCAAGGCAAAGGTTGCACTTTCCTTGAAATAGAGGGAGGAGTGGTGCAGGAGGTAGCTTGCTACAGGAGGAGACACGCTGCCATGCATGTTCAGTACAGCATGCCTGGGCACAGAGGATCCACAGAGCCGCAGCAGTGNGGAGGAGGAGGGGGGTTGAGAGCGAGAGAGAGGATGGCAGCCATTACAGAGCCAGGAAAACTCTCCGTACATGTCTCTCTCTGCATCACACACTCATTCTCTCTCACTCTCTGTTTCTGGTTGGCACACAGTTCTCACACCATGTTTGCTGCTTCTTCTTTTCCATGGCATGCATGCGCACACGTTAAAAGGAACAGTTCGACATTTTGGGGTGATACACTTATTTGCTTTCTTGTCGAGAGTTAGATGAGAAGATCGATACCACTCTCATGTCTGTCCGTTAAATATGAAGGAGACAGTTAGCTTAGCTTAGCATGAAGAAACGGGGGGAAACGAACAGCTAGCCCTGCTATAAAAAGGACAAGTTGTGGTTTTACAGGAGGTTATGTGCAGGAATGTATTATAAAATGTAGATGCCGGGCGCCGCCTGTTCAGTCCCTCTTGGCACATGGAAAGTTTTAGGAATACAAACCTTCACGGGTTAAAAATTTACATTTTTACAGACGAGTCTTTCATAACGGCGGTCTATTGGAAAAACGCGGGGGATTTTTTTTNNTTTACAAATTGACAGCAAGACTGACCAGTGGCACCGTACACCTCTCTTAATACATCCATGGCTGGACTATTTCTTGGTCGGGCTCAGTGAAGTAGGAAGTCATCGCGCCCGGCCAAGAAATAGTCTGGTACATAACCCCCGGTAAAACCACAATGTGACGTTTTTGCATTTCAGTTTTGGTGAAGATTAAACATATGAGATGTGTTAATTAATGAGCTTTAGAGGTGCTGGTAGACAGATGTTTAAAAACTTTGGACAAAGCCAGGCTAGCTGTTTCCTCCTGTTTCCAGTCTTTGCGCTAAGCTAAGCTAACAGTGTGCTGACTGTAGCTTCATATCTGCCGTACACACACAAGATCAAGATTGATTTTCTTATCAAACTGTCAGTAAGGAAGCAAATAAGCGTATTTCACCATTACCATTGTTAATGAATGAAAAGCTCCAGGTGTAATCATCATATTGTGATAACTGTTTTCTTCACTGGATCATTCTGACTCAGTTTTGTGTGTCATTATAGTGTTTCTACTCTTTACACTGGTATCCTCACTAGTCTGGAGGTGCTGTTAGCGAGCTGGGATGCCAAGAACCATTAGTGTCCTGGCAACCTCTGCTCTGAGGGCTTCACCTCGGCAGGGAGGACACGGCAGAGCAGAACCACACGGGGATCGGACAGGTTAAGGACGCGGAGGTACAGGCCAGGGTGGAGGTAAGGTAAGGAGAAGTATCCAGCTCCACTGTCAGGCTGTACTGGTGAAAGCAGATTACAGCGGGGTTGGCAGTGTATAAAGGGTCAGCCTCTTTTCACACTACAGCACCATCTCTGTTAATGAGAACTGATGGAGAGCGAGGACTCCCTGCAGGAGCTCTACATGGCATTATCTTTAGCTACCACCACCTCCTCGCATTAGCTTTCTCATTAGCTTTGCCATTAACTTCCACATTAGCAGAGGGACCTTGATAACATGCTTAGACGCTTTTGTGCGACACTTCGTGATGGCATGAAAGGAGTTACACACAAGAACTCAAGTTCCTGCTTTTACACTAAAGATGAGATGAATTGATGGATGGAATAAATTAAATGGTGGTATGAAAAGAAATGTGTTCGTGAAGCACAGCAGTTAGGGATACACAAAGCAAATGTTGCAAAATTGTGACAGACATAATTGTAGTAAACGATCATAATTCAGGGCTAAAAGCTGCTGTAGTATGCATTAGAAAAATGTTACCATTGAATATTGGAAGACTATTTAAAATGGTACAGCTTTCTTTTCCACAAATGATGTAAATGTTGCTCTTTAATAGCAGTGTAAGGAGCCCTGACTTGTCTGAAATACAACTACTGTGTTCCTTTTGTTGTTTGCAATCATTGTCAAAAAATAAATACATACAAAAAATAAAAATACCTTGTACTTTAAGCAGAGTATTTTCACTTAAATTATTCACATATAGCCTTTTCCTAAAAAGAGCATTGTGAATTATGTCAGTAACTAAAAGGGCAAACTAACAACATCCCACATGCTCAATGCAAAATGTCATAGTGAGGACAATTTGCTCATTATCATGATGCAGGCTTTTCATTCTTGAATAAATTGTACATTTGAAATTATCTAAGCTTGGCTCTTATATTTTATTCAAAAGAAGAATTTATTATAACTACATTTATGGAAAGGGTAAAAAAAATATTTGTTAATGTTCTGAATTGAACATTTATTGTTGCCGTTTCCATATAACAACAATTTTATACAGCAGAAGAACTGGAATTTGTATTTTCTTTTACATTAATACTTTTACAAAAATCTAATTATCGGCAGAAATCTTCAATGTGACATTCGACCCACACTGCTTTTTGGAATTTACCTGCTTCTTTCTTAAATGGATGTGCAGCAGCATCACACCAGACACTCTGCCCATCACAGACACCTAGTGTGACTGGGCGCCATATGGCGAAAGATTTACCATGGCGACACGGCCAGGAGGCTCTAACTCAAACCTTCATCAGAATGTCAAGGAATGTCAATAGAGAGAAGGGGCGACGAGAGGAGGAGAGGGAAGGGGAGAGGAGATACAGTAGCATTGTTCCCTCAGCGCAGCAGGCTCAGCTGGCCTAAACAGTCCCAGTCCCCTCAGCCTCGTAAGACTAATGGCGGAAAATCACAACCTGGGGGGTTTGATCCTCTAAAGGGCCTCTGAGACCTGATTAATATGCAGCTTTTTTTGTGTGAAACACAGACATAAATACATGCTCTGAAATGTGTGTCGCACGCGCTCGGATTTACACACAAGCGTATGAACAAAAGCATTCAGGGCTCACACTAGTAAGCATGTAGATATGATATCAGACAGCTCGCTGAACGCCGTGCAGGGAGGCACAAAGACATGCGTGCATATGCTGCAGTCGTACACGCACCATGAATCCCTTGCAAAGGAAGTGAAAGCTATAAAAAATATTCAGCTGATTGCTCCCTGACTACACCGTTACAGGAAGAAAACCAGACAGGTACTATCTCCCTGCCCTGCGTGGTATATCTGAATGTGCTGTGCAGGCATTTTCGCCATCTCTGTTCTCCATGTATGGCTTCCCCTCCCCCCACCCTCTCCATCATACTGTATCCTCCTCACCCACACAGCAGGCTCCCCTCCCCCACCCTGCTCTCACCACCCCCTGGGAGGATGGAGCAACCAGAGAGAAATTAATTGAAATCTAAACCCCGATGCAGGATTAACTAAGTAGGTGAATTCCAGTTGTCACATAATCAGGGCTAGTGTACTATTTGACTTTCATCAAATGGGGCTGACTGAAACAGCGACCAGGGATAATGACAGGAAAAAAGGAGCCAGCTGCTGTGCCCCCCCCTCTCCTCTCTTTCTCTCTCCATCCCATCCCCCCTCTCCTCAGCATCTCTCTATCCATCCCTGCCTCCTAACCTCAGACGTAAATTTGGGATCGTTCCTACGGTCGACAAGCCATTGGTATGTACAGAGGACATCTCAGTGGGGGTAAAATCACAAAATGTTGCCGTAATATTTTGTGACCTCCTTTCCTCCACATGCACACTTACGATATGGAGACAGATAACCAACGGTAGCCAACACCTGCTGGGAATTTATCTCTCTTTATCACTGCCATGCTACCACTGATGGAAATATATGAGCACATGCAAGTACATATATACATGCATGTCCACTGGCAAAGCTCTGAGTAAGAAGCCTGTATTATCACATAGCAAAAAAAGACAAATCATGAGGACATATCTTTCAATAAGCAGTTTGTCATTACACATTTTATGTAAAGTAACTGTGGTATTTAACAGGCGTTTAGTACTGCTGAATTGTATCCTTTCCCAACTACTGTAAATGCACCGTGGTATTTGGTTTTCTTTGAGACAACGCAGGATGAAATGTTGAAGTAAAGTGGGTCAAACAGCACGCCGCTCTGATGAAGCATGACTTGCCGCAAAAAAAATGAGAGCATGTCAGAAGATTTTTCTTTCACTTTGAGAGGATGATGTAGATAGGGCAACACGATGCCCAAGACTCGCTGCGCTATCAAGCAAAGGCACTTGATCTATTTTGAACACTGAAAAATGTCCTCAGTTCAATCTTACACTGCATTGTATGACAGTCATTTTTTAACAGATACTGATGCCAAAACAACAATAAACAATGGGTCTTATTTAGCACAAACCCCAAAAGAGACATGCAGGGAAATGGTAACACTTTACTTTAAGTCCCCTTATTTAGCACTCATAAGTATATAAACATTCAGTAAATGGTTTACAACAACCTATAATATAGTTGTAAGCAGATATAAGTGTTTATTAATGTATATGTTAACAACTGTAACTCCTCTGTGGGAATCCATAAGGGGAAGCTGCTGTATAAACAGATAGTGAATGATGATATAGTAAAAAAACAGGTGTAATAATATAACTTCTCCTATGAAGACACATTTTATAATTGTTGACAAATACTGTACATTAATAACGTCCTTATATCTGCTTACAGCTATATATATATATATATATATATATATATATATATAGCTATATATATATATATATATATATATATATATAT